>PVLA01000663.1:0-488459 GCA_004027455.1 Hydrochoerus hydrochaeris
AGGGAGGAAGGAAAGAAGGAAGGGAGGAAGGGAGGGAGGAAGGGAGGGAGGAAGGGAGGGAGGGAAGAGGTGCAAGGAGACTGCTGTGTGAATTGTATAAAACACGTCAGAAACATCTCAAAGAGGCACAGGCATGTACATCATGCTTCAGTGATAAAATAATGTCACTTGAGCATGCTAAAAGTGATTTAAAAAATTGGCCCAGCCTCCTGGAAAATATGTGCCTTCACTAGCTTAAAAATTAAAATTCCTGTTCTCACCTCCATCTTATGGGTCAATAATGGGTGCACAAATGCTCACCCTCCATGTGAGAAAGAATGGGAGCAAAGAACCCCTAGGGTCTGCTGCGATGCTCACTCTGCCATCACATGATTTGGAGCGTAACGGCATGGTCTATTTTTGATTATCTTATCAACTATTCATTAAACAGACAACAGAGGAAGAGCGTGGAGTCGCGTCGTCTGCAGTGGCAGGGCACTGGGACACACCTCCGTGCTGTGATCGGAAGATTTGAATTTAGGGATAAGCAAGTGTGAAGGGAGCTTTTTCCTGTCTGCTATGATTCCTGAGATTCTGGACACATATGATGCCACTGCTAATGCATCCATGGTAAATGAAAAAGAGCACTCACATAGGATGGCATCTTAGCCGCCACAAGAAGGAATGAGATACTGACATGTGCTGAGACATCGACACAGTGTGCTACCCGACAGAAGGCAAAGACGAAACGATAAACACCCGGGGATTTCTCTCATATGAAACATCTCAGAGGAAGTGAAGCAGAGATGACCAGGGGCTGGCGAGAGGGATGGGTAAGTTATTGCTTGATGGGTAGAGAGCTTCTGCTCAGGGTAAAGGAAAGGCTCCAAAGAAGGAAGATGAGATGGTTGGTTGCACAACATCCTGAATGCCCTCAATGTGTGCCATGGAAATTTTACTACGGTGAAGCGCTGACACGCATGGAGACATTGCAGGTGAACTGCAGACAGGACGATCAGTGTAATGCAAGGGTTCTTCCTCCTAAAATCTTTCCAATACTGCACGAACTTCGTGGATCAGAAAACAGTTGATTCGAAAGAGGAAATCAACCCTCAAAAAACGGTGGATTGTTTATTTCCATATATTAAGATTATTAGGAACTTTTCTTACTTTTTGATTCCTTACACTTTTATTAGTGCACAGTGTGAAGCTCATGATTACGTCCCTCTGAGGGCGCTGGCACATGCTTGTCACGTCTTAATTCTGTTTGCTTGTCCTGCCCTCCTCCTCCTCCTCCCTCCTCCTTCCACTTCTAGATCCCTTTCCATTTTCAAAAGTGCTACTTCCCTGTTTCCTAATATCTAGCTTTTATTTTTCTCTTTAAATTATTTACTTTGGTTTTCTCCTAATAAGAGAAACCATGCAATATTCAAGCTTGTGTGCTTGATTTATTTCACTTAACATTGTGGTTTCAGGGTGCATCCATTTTCCTACTAATGACTCAAATTTATTCTTCTTTGTAGCAGAGTAGCGTTCCACTGTGCATAAATGAAACGGTAAACCACAGCTTCTTTATGAATTCTTTGTTTGTGAACACATGGACTGCTTCCAAGATTTACCCACTATGATTTCTGCTGCTATAAACACAGGTGTGCACGGGTCACTGTAATATAATGCCTTTAACTCTTTTAGGAACATACTTGGAAGGGGGATGGGCAGGGAGTGCAACATATTATTGATACACATATTTTTGCCCTTCATAAAAATATTTCTTGTGTCTATTTGAAAAGAAAGTGAAGCAAAATGCTTTCCTCTAATGGTTAACTCTAGAAGCAGGTCATAACTTTGAGAAAAGATAATTATTTCCCTTGATTGGAGTCACTCATGTGTAGACCAGCAGAGCTGTGGTAGTTATTTGCTTTTGAGAAAAGTAAAAAAAAAAAAAATCATGCATGAGAGAAAACACATGATTTATTTAAGGGACGAGGCGAGTGTAATGGGCTGTTTCCCACATGTCCTAAATCACACGGGGAAGCACCGAGTCCACAATGACTGCTTCCCACCTTCTCTGCCCTTGGCTCCTGTCGTTTCTCTCCCTTTCCTCCCTGCTCAACAGTACCTGCAGGGGTCACTATGGAGACAGTGGACCTAGATGTGACCTCCTCAGAGGCGTTTTGGCTTCCTGGCCGAGGGTCACAGTCTCCGTTCCTCTCCCCCGAGAGCTTTGTGAGTGCCACCTGTAAACCATGCGCTGCTCCAGAGCATGCAACCAACTCGCACAGTGTTGATGTGACTTCTTGTTTCCTCACCTAACCCTATCTGCTCAACCCTAAGGCACTGAATGACAATGTGGAGGACTAGAATCTTTATCCTTTTAAGATAAAATAAATATGCAGAGAAGAAAAAAATCACAGTAAAAACCTAATAAACTAAAATTCTTTGATTATGCAATCAGCAAAGAAAAAGTTCTACCCCGTATAAGAATGTTCTAGCTTCTGCAAAGGGCCCAGCCACAGAAGGAAGTGTGGTGCTTCCTGTTAGCCTCTTACCTTTTATGTTAACCACATGCCTGTCAGCGGTCTGGTAACAATACTCTAAACAAGCAAATCTCTAGAATCCCAATAACAAAACAGACACAACGCAGAAGACATATTACAGATTCGAACAAAACTGTACACATAGGACTGAATACATGTTTAACTAGATGCAGCAATTCTGAATCAGATATTTAAATTAATTATAGTCTGGTAGTATAAACTGGTTTTTTCCTCCATGATGTATATGGTCACATTTGTCAGAAATAAGAAACACATAGAGGGCAGAGACTTTCTCCTCAGCATCAAAGAAGACAACAACAACAAAAGTTTGAAGTCACAACCAAACAGCACCTTCCTAGAAATTTCTAAATCAGATGTGTTGTAAAATCTAAAGGTGACAATAATGACAGCAACCATTTACAGAAGCCTTGGGGCTGAGTTACTCACATAAGCATTAAATGGCCTATGCATATTTATATTTAAATGTGCAGTAGTGCATTTAACGTCAGTACAAAGAAAAAATAGAAATATTTGCAGGTGATAATTACAATTCAAAATTGTTACCCTTTTTAAAAAAGTCTTAGTAAGCAGAGAACTTACTTGATGGCTTCACACATATCCAATCCCATTTTCACACAGTTCTTGGCATGGTTAGGAAGAGATATAGGGAGTCCGGAAACACAGTAATAGCAGTCTCCTAAAATTTTGATTCTCATGCATTCATTCTCCTGGAAGAAAAAAAATCACACAATTCCACTTGCATCTGCCAGTCGGTAACCCCGGACCGGCAAGAGCTGGTTCTACTGACGCTGGTCTTTGGGGAACATGGGAGAACCCAAGCTTCCCTCCATTATCCAGAGGCACTGGACACCCTGCCTGCACGTCCATGTCCAAAACAGAAAGAACAGGGGAAAGGGGAGGAAACGGGAAAGTGGGGAGAAAGCTCGGGAATTATTCACACTCGGCACAAGCAGAGGAGGAGAAGAGCTGGTTCGTTTGCCTTCTCCTGGGCATCTGCAAACACGGCGAAAGGAAGCATTCCATTCAGAGAAAACCCTTCAGTGTATAAATCGGTGGCCGGAACTCAGTCTGAATTACAATTTTTTGCTGTTCTCCCCTCTGCTACAGTTATCTTCATTTATTTTCAACTCAAAGCAGATTCTTACCTGCAGAATCTGATATGCAGTGACTGACAAATATCTGCACGATGTGATAAACCAGCATTCAACACCACCAAATAATAACTCTGATCGTGGGTCAAAATGATCTAACACAAAATTTCACTCACTGGTTTTTTTTGGGTGGATTGTGTTTCTGATGTTTACATTAACTGCATTCATAACACATCAAGCCTGCATCCATCCCTCGCCTGTTCAGCCAGCTTATGAACTTTTCAGGAAAGTGAAGTAGCAACAAACATTTCCCAAACAAAGACTGTTTTCCTCTGATACCAATAAATTTCAAAGAATAATATTAACGTGATATTTTCTTTCTCTTAAGCATGCATTATGTTTGTTGGTGACTTGATGTATTTCTTTTCCGGTCTAATAGCTCACATGCTAAAATGCACTTTCATCCTTATTTACAGCACTAATGATGTCGTGTTCAGTCATTCCAATAGCAACATCATAAACAAGAGAAAAGCAAACAATTACTTATTAGTCTCCCCTCTCACACTGCCTCTGGATAGTCTGCTTCTGGAGAGCATGAGGGTTCACAGCAGTGCCTAGCAGTGAGGCGGAGCCCCTGGGACTGAAGGATATGATTTATGGAGCATGCTCTGTGTGGGTGAGTTGGTGCTTATGTTGCTCTTTACAGTTAGGGCATTTCACTGCGAGCCACGGACTGTCTCCAGAGTGTGAGACCCTTTCAACCAACAATCGATGGACCAAGTCAGCCCAGGCTGCACCTGGGCGTGTCTCAGACATTCTTTTGTTCTGGTTAGAGGAAGTCACAGTGGGTACCTCTGTCAGGAGTAATGAACTATGTCCTCCCAGTCCCATCTGGTGCCTTCAGTTCTGATCTCTGGATCTGTGATCTCCTTTGGCAGTAGGATGGTTGCACAGGTAATTAAGATGCAGTCATATGGGATAGGGTGGGCCCCAACCTAACACGGCATCTGTCTCTAAATAGGGGGGCAGTGTAGAAACTGAGGGATGGACACTGAGAAGACACAGCCATGTGAGCACTGGCCTTATGTTACCAGCCGGGACCGCTGGGATATTTCTTCCTACTATGACCAGGTAGTCCAAAAGATAACCTTTTATCAATGAGAACTTTTATAGAATATTTAAAGTTTGGCCTTTCTTTTTTCTACAAGTGGTCATCTATGAAGCTCACATGCTTCCTTTCCTTTTATAATGGGAGGAATCAGAACTACACTTCCACTGTTGCTTTAAAATCCCCATTGAGTGCTTTTAGTCAGCCATTGTGGGCAGCTGGACTCAAGAATGGCCACCCAACATCTGCAGACCAGACCTGTGCTGGGGATGCTCAGCTGAAGGGCTCCACACTGTTTACCTGGGCTAAACCCCACGGTGAACTAAATTTAGGACCTGCCCCTTCACATATCAATAACCAGTGTCAACAGACATAACAAGGCTGTTTTTGTTGAGAACAGTTCAAAGACAGAATTAGATTGACCAGAAATGTTTCCCGTAAGCAAAGAGTTGGCGAGGGAGGCTGGGCACTTTCCGTCAGCATTCACTAGTGGCTCTAGGAAGGTTGTAGGGAACTTGTCACCCAGGCCATGCATGCAATTTCCCACAGGAGCATGTTCGGAGCAAACTGTGAATTAATATTTCTGTTCAAGTGGCACAAAAGCCTAAGGATGAATACGAGGTAATAAGAAGCAAAAAGCTTGCACAGAATGGATGTGTCCTATTTTAGGGGTTTTCTGAGAGCCCTGCTTAACAATAGGAATTCAGGATGGCTACACCAGATGCAGAGCTGATCTTACCACCTCCTCAGGATGGAAATGCCACTAAGAGATCTCAAAATAGATCAGTGCAGAGACAGCCGGAAACAAAGCCTCATCATCTTGAGTGTATTTATTACACACGTGTTGAACATAGAGAAGTGAGTTCTACAATGAGGCGAAAACTCGGTAATTTTATGCATGGCATTTCTCATCCCAGGTATAGGACTTGAGATTCGTCAAAGCTCAGTGACAAATAAAGCCCATGAATTTTATACACAACGTTCCTGAAAGAGGTTTGCATGACAAACCGAGCCATCGGCAGTGGGGTGGAGGAAACGCAGGGTAAGGTGTTAGAGCGCTTCGCCGTGGGAGGGAAGCCGGGGCCTCACCTTGGCGATCTGATCGAACTTCCCGAAGAGTTCGTTCAGCATGTGCACCAGCTCCCCCGGGGAGCAGTCGCTTGCCAGCCGAGTGAACCCCACGATGTCGGCGTATAAGATGCTGGGAGACAGAATCAGAAGTTTGTTAGGAAAGTCATCGCGGCTTTCCATTAAGAGGTTTTTATTTGCTTGTTTGTTTTTATGCTTCATATTTTCATGAGAAAAATGTCATTTTCCTGGAGAGGGAATATATAAGCCCTTGTTATAAATTTAAATTGTTAAATTTCCCATTAAACCTCCTTTCGTGTTTTGTTTTGTTTTGATGGCCAGGGGATTGAATCCAGGCTCTCTGCTTCATACTAACCTACATCTCTGACCCTTTATTTTTGTAATTTATATTTTGAGACAGTGTCTCACTAAGGTGCCTGGGCTGGGCTGGAACTTGGGCTCCTCCTGCCTCAGCCTTCCAGATGCTGGAATGGCAATTATGGACCCAGCTATACTTTCGTAGCAGAGATGAAGAGTCAGTGGGAACAGAAAAGCCCTCTGGGAGCACGCAGGTTCCAGGCCTTTCTCCTGGATCACCTGCCTTCCTCCTGCCTTCTCTGCACACGGCACATATCATGACTTTGGGCAACCACTGAGCGTGTTTCCACTCAGACTGTCACGATTTACATCACAGACATTCACACAGTAGAGGCAGCGAAGTAATAAAACCCAGCCCTGTTTATACTGATTCAAAGAAAACAGGAGAACAATCTTTCCCATAAAGAGCATGTGGGTTTGTTTTGCCTGGTTTCAGTTTTTATTTCCGTGAGTGCAGGTCTGCAGCACACACGATCACACTCCTTGTGGCGAGGTGGTGCACGGACACGACACATCGGAACTCCTTGTCCACCCTTTTCTCCAGCCCCCTCCGCATCCCTATCGAACAATGAGTCAGGAGTGTTTATCACAGACCAGGATGAAGCAGACATAGAATTTCCTCCTAAGGCTCAGGATGTGGTCAGAATAGCACATTAAACACACAAGACCCCTGACAAATGTCCTCACTTCAGATCATTTTTAAGGAAAGTGCTGGAGTGCTGGGAGAGGAAGGGGTGTGCGGCCCAGGTGTGGAGGAGCCCTGATCACACTCGACACTGCCATGTGTACCCCAGGGAGCAGGGATAAGGGTCCCCAGAGCCCTGCATGTGCCGAGGATGGGAAACCCAGCCCCATTGTATATGTCACAGCTCTTCCTGCACATCTCTCTGATTTTTATAAAGAAGCCTAAATTCCTGTGCATGATCTGACCATTTGGGTAAGGAGAGTGATGTGGCTCAAGATGCCGTGAAAGCAAAGCCGACCCTTTCACAGTGCCTAGGATGGCTGTTAGATGAACAAAAACAACACCCAGGACGTAACAGGTGTTGGCAAGCCTGCAGAGAAAGTGGCACCCGAGTGCATTGCTGTGGCAGGGTAAAAGAAAAGAACAGGCAGGAAAGAAAATTTTCACAGCCACAAATGGAAAACAACGCAGTAAAAATAAATGTAGCAGATCATGAGGCTCAGCAGTTCCACTTCTGGGGATACATGTAAAGAAGTGGGCCGGGACTGGAGCAGGCATTGTACACAAATATGCACAACTGCTTCATTCACAAGAGCAGAGAAAGACGTCAGACAGACATCTGCCCACAAATGAATGGACAGACAAATGCACACACAGAGGAATATCAGTCCACCTTTAACAGAAATGCAGGTCATATACCACGATGCTAAAAGCCACTGTCCTAAGTGAAATATGCCAGGCACGGGAGGACAAATACTATAGGAGTCCACTTCTGTGTAGTACATATGTATATGCTGCCACGTTTAAAAAAAATAGAATGTTAGCTGGCTTCCATCAGATGGGCAGGGTCTCTGCTGCATTATGGGGAGCGCACTGCTCCCCAGGGAAATCAGGGCTGCTGGGAACCTGCACTCTGCTGCTTGTTCAGATGACTGCTGAAACCACTCCCACTTCTCCCAGGCTCCCTTGTGAAGGCAGGGATGGTGAACACTGAGCCATGGTCCCAGGGGAAGGACTAAGTCTGCTCATTCAGAGCAAGAGACCCGACCCAAGGCAGCACTTGGAGTAGAAAGCACGAGTGGGCAGCCAACTCCACTTTCTTCTTCCCAGCCTTTCCAGAGCTTCCTGTGGTCAAACTTGAAGTAGGCACAGGGGTCCTAAGGCAGGGAGCTTCAATGTTTTAAGCTGGTTCAGTGATTATTTAGCAGAAGAGAAATTTTAAGAAGCAAGGAAGCAACCATGATGCCATGCGCCAGGACTTGGGGTATGGGAAGCGGGCACAACGCACTGTGGGACAGCTAGGCGTGGCATGGTGTGGGTGGGGGAAGCTCTGGTGAATTCTAAGACATAACATCAAGTATGGGAATGAAAGTCCTGGGAGAGGGATGAAGGGAGAGCAGAGTCACAAGATAGCACTGATGACACTCCTGACAGGGGAGGCTAGACCCCAGGAGAAAGCACCAGGGAGGCAAAAGGAAGAGCTCCTAGGGAATGCAGAGCCATGCGAACCAAGGGCTGGCACGTTCTGTCAGGGGGGCAAAGGTCAGTGTGGCCCAGGTCATCTGAATGGTCAGTCTGATAAGGGTGCAGGTGACTTCCATAGATGTAGGGACAAGCTAGCAGTAAATTTAGCAAGAATGGCTGTGTGGCTTGGTAGAGGCAAACACCAGAGGTTGATAATTTGAAGAGGAATTGAAAATGAGGTAGATTAATCAGAAAGTGTAGGGAAGTATTTCTAGAATTAGACATGAAAGAAGGAGGCAGTTTCGGGGTTGGAGGATGCATGCGATGAAGGGGAATATGTTTGTTTTTATTTTCTTTATTTGTATTTGTAAGTTTCACAAGCTATTGTAGGTTTGTGAATGTTTCTGAACTAGTAGGAAAGGCAGAGAGGAAGGCTACGGGGCTCCAAGGAACAACTAACTGGTGGTCACTGTTTGCACAATGACATGTGATGTTGTTATTATTATTTCCTTCAGATAGTAAAGAGCCAGGATCTGTTATTAACAGAGAACATCAAGGCAGAACCAAGAAGCTGCAATTGATTTTTTTGGTATAGTTTAGAAACAATATAATTCTCATTTAAAAAGAAAAGAAAACAAAAACCACTCAGGTATTCTCTGGGTCAGCTGCATGATCTACGCTTCTTTGCCTATATCTAACCTCCTCTAGGACCCCATGTTTTCACATTTCTCTTAAAATAACTGGCGCTCTACATCGCATGAGCAACTTTTTAAGTATTTAAAGTATCTGGGTCCCAGACATAACTTAAGGACTTTGATACAATCTGACACTACAAATTCACGCTATACAATCTGTGAAGGAAAAGCGTTTTCACTCATCCTTTGGTGCAGCCAGTGAGGTTGTCGGTTTTCAGGACGGCTCTGGGACCCTCATCACCAGTATTTGTGCCATTGTGTTGTTTCCTCCCACAATGGATGGGCTGACCTTTGTCACCAATAGGATCTGACAGAAATGGCCTTCTAGGCTGCCCTGTCTATCTTGGACCTCCTGCCTTGGAGGATGTGAGCTCATGTTACACTGATACTCCAGAAGCTGAGAGACCGAGGCACCTGCCAACTGCCCGCACTAACTGGCCCACTTTGGAGGAGCTTCCCAGGAAGCTGAGACCCTCCAGCAGCCCTGGCTGACATTTGGCTGTGGCCTCATGACAGGGACAGGGCCTGGTACAGCTGCACAAGCTCCTCCAAAATTGCTGACCCCCCAGACACTGGGAGGTAACGTTGGTGCTGTCGGACGCCCCTGTGCTTAGGGGTTGTTTGCTATACAGAAATCAGTAGCACAGAGAGCACAAGGATCTGTCATTAGCTGCCGGAGCATGGGGGGTTTCCAGTCATCGTTCGAGGTGTATCTGTTTCTAGATGGTAACACAGCTACCTACAGATATTCGGTGACCCTGCTTAGATACAGCTGCACTTGCCTTTACAACCTGTCACTTAAAAGCACTTCCTGTGACAGGAAAGCCATGGCCACATTTCACAAGACTGGAAAGAGCAATAGTGTGTCCTATACCTTGTCTCATTCCATGGATTCCTCTTTAATTTTATAGGCAAAGTGCTTGCAAACTTGAAGGATGTCCAGAGCTTTAAATAATCGTACCCCTCATCACGTGCGAACTTTCTCTGCCTATATTTACTGTCTTTACCAACAGCATCTGTTTAGTTCCTGTTTAATATGCCACGATTTTTCTGTGATCTCATTCCCAAAGTGAGTTTCCTATTGGGCATGTACCTCTGTACACGCTTCCGTCATGTGTGATATGTCACTGACAGCAGATGCTTTTTCTAAGATCTGATGTCAAAGGTAATGTATGTAAATTTCAGCTATGTGTGCGTTTCCTTAATGGGTTTCAAAACATTTTTGGTTCAGGAGGCAGCAGGCTGGAGAGGAGGACCTGGATTGGAGTCGGGGGCAGCAGGCTGGGTCCCAGTTCTAGCCATTGCTCCACAAAGATCAGTTGTGATTGTTGTTGTTATTGAACTACTGGCCAAACCCACATCCTGACAACTTAGCTAACAGCACCAAAGCATATTCAAGAAGGCCAGGTATGTGTCCAGGTTCTTTATGGTGGCCAGTAACCTAGAACAGAAAGTGTCACATCAACGTAATGAATGGACAGAAGCACAAATCCCCTTCAGAAGAAGGACCAGAAATGGACAGGCTCCAAACTCGGTGAGGGCTCTGGTTCTACAGTGGTCAGGAGATGAGGCTAAGGAGGGACTCTCTCTCCATCCTGAACTGAAGGGTCCACATGTTTCCTCTCTAGAGTTCCACAAGCCCTGGGTGCTGGGATGCTAGCTCTCCAGGCACTATGGTTCCAGAAATGACTTCTTGGGAAGTAGATTGTATGGCTGCCCATTTGGGTCATAATTCATGAAAATTCATGAAGGTGCACATCAGACCCTGTAGCCTATGTCACTCGTGGAGCCATGCCCCAGAAACCCAGAGCTGCTGGTAGGAACCAGAACACCCAGCTTCCCTGGAACCCGTGGGCTTCACGAGGGCCTTCCCTAAAGCCCATCTTGCGGGATCAGTCCTTGTGCCTAAAAACCCACAGGCCTTTGCTCTGATCATACCGCAGTCTGAACACAGGGTCCCAAGCAGAAGAACCCCGCTCAGCCCTCTCCCATCTGTGACTGACGGTCAGCTGTGGGAAGCGAGTGTACGAGGTCACCTCAACCCAATCAAGCAGAGGACCACGCGTCAGTTTCTGAATATGCAAGTCCAGCAGTGGCAGAACGGGGATGGGCTGGGGCCGGTCCCCCTGCAGAGGGTGGACGGTCACAAAAGCAAGATGGTGCAAGTCATGGCTCCCAGTGACAAACGTCCCCCACCAGGTACATGATCCCCCCCCCCGCACCTCACGTTGGTGTGCCGCTTGACGTAGAGGTTGTGAAAGTTGTTTGTGTTTTCCATTTGGCCCGCCTTGGGGCCCTGTAGCCTCTGGATGATCTCAGCCTTCATTTCCATGGCAATGTGGGCTGGCAGCAGGGACAACAGAAGCCGCTCCTGAAACGGGAGGAGAAGCAATCAGGGTGTTTCAAACAATCGTGGAGAGGTCCAAACAGCATTTAAAATCCTCACTAAACTGGAATGGGGCCAACGTGAGGACTCTTTCCTGTGAGTTAAAAACACAGATTCTAGAAAAGTACATTGCAGAAAAAAGTCAAGTTTTCTAAGGTCAGGCTTTGTCATTACATTATTTATTATTTATTAAGTTCTAAGTATGAGTTCTTCAGCATGAGAATAAGGGCAGGCCGAGTTCTTTCCCTAGGCTATTATTGATCTATTTTGAGTTAAAGTAGTGAAGCAGGAATAATATTAAAATCCCAGAAACCAGTGGTCAGCCTTAGATAAAAACATTCATTTTCATCCACTTGTTCATCAGAGAGATAAAGTACCAGCTTTATTGCAGTTTAGGAAGGCAACGAATATTGCACATTTCCTAAAAAAGGGATTCAAAAGTTTTCAAATATTTCATTTCCTCTGTGACAAACACCCAGTCTCCTTGAGTCATTTCTAAGCTATTATATATAAAAAAAAAACAGATTTAGAAATTTTAGCTTCTGCCAAATGTCTTTTGTAAGAAACTACAGGTAGAACACAAAATATAACGCATGAGTTTTCATGTCTTGTTGGTTTCTAAATTCAGTAAATCCAGTAAGCAATAATTAGAGTGCACTAGCGTACATAGTTAAGTATATATTTATTTTAGTTAGAATAGCATATGTCCATAGCTCCATTCTTGTAAAAAAAAAAAAATGCTCCCCCTCCCATGGGAAACATCACAGAAGGGTAATGTCTAAACTACACTGTTGTCATAGAGTAACTTTATATGCTAACTGATTGCATAGGAGTCAATCGACTTAGTCTCTAGCTGCACCTTGCGGCTGATGTTACTGGCATCCCAGGAGGATCCAGGATGTGACTCCCATTTCAGGCAGCACCCCTGGTGATCACAGGCGCCCTCTCGGTGATCACAGAGATGAGTCACATAGGTGAGCCTCCCGCGCAGCCTATGTTCAAAAATGCTGCACGGGGACCCTTCCCTTTCAATTTGTCTCTCTACTACTAACAGGCTCTGGTCTGAAGGAAAGCTCAGGATTCTTGGCTTTCAAGCCCAATACTTTTCCTTCCTGGGAGAAGACTGCCCCCAAATCCACCATTTCCTCAGTCTTGGTCAGTGAGCTTCTGCACCTACCTCTTCCTGTTGCACACATGAGACGATGGCCGGCAGGATGGCAGCCCCTCTGCCTCAGGGACACCTCTTAGCACTGAACTCCCTCCCCTCCCATTCCTTCACCTGGAACCCTTTCCTAACTAAGCGACTAAACCCAGATGCTCACCTTGGACCCATTCGGTAGAAATCTGACCCATTTCCAAGTCCCATTCCCCTATTTCCTCGTATATTCCGTAATACGATAATGCTAATCCCCAAAGAGCCAGTCCTTCCTGAAAGACACAGATTTCACAACCCAAAAAAGGAGAATCAAATATAGCAATGTTCTCCTCTCCCCAGCCTCATTTAACAACGAGATGTAAATTACAAGCTATTTTAAACCCAAATGTAGAGAAAAGATCAACTTTTTATAGGTGGTTTGAAAAATATAGAAAACAAAATTCATGTTATGTAAAACATTTTTTTCTCTTTTGTTGTGTTAAAGAATTGTTGTAAATTTATACTGCAACAGATTTTGGGAACAGCCAACCAGCCTCATGAAATGCGAGTACCACCTGTGGGTAGTAAACCCTCTGGTTATAGCTTACCAGTGGGATCCACCTTTGGGTCCACACATGTCCTCATGACAATAGTACTGGACAACTAGATGAGCCTTTGGGAACTGCCTGAACTTACAATGGCAAAAGCAGGACACTTTCACTTAAATTTGTCTCTCTCCCTCTTATAAAGTCTCTGACCTGGAGGAGAAGCCCAATGTTACGGGCTGTCAAATCCAACAGTATCTGCTCTGCTTTCCTGGAAGGTCACTGCTAAAAGGAAAAATCTAATACCTTGGCATATAAAGAACTGAATTCATAATGTGATGGGGTTAATATATCCACTACTATTTCAGCTTTTGCTAACATAGCTGTTGCTCTGCCAACTTTTCTGAAAGCAACACATAAACTTCAGCACACAAGGTATTACTTAGCTATGTTTTACTCCCAAGTACACAGGACAAATTCCTTAGAATATTTTTAAAAAACCAAGTTGTCCATTAAACTGATTGATGGACACCACCATCACTCTTTTAAAAAATGCTTGTATGACTACAGAGACTTGACCAATTCTGGAACATCCAAGGGTTATCCAGTGAGAAAGTGACTCCAGTTTGGGGACTCTACTTCAGTATATCCTTTTGTTTATCATTTATTATTATTCCATAGCATTATATTTCCCTCTAGAATTTGTTCTTTAAGGTGCACCTCATAGAAAAGCTCCAGAATTAATTTAATAAATTTCACTGTTCTATTGATCAAAGTCCAGGGCACTCCTGGTTCAGAAGCATTTCTAATATGATGGTACAAAGGAGGTATTATAACTATAACTTTATGCTGTTTTCTTGTTGGTCAGGTTGATAGGAAAATCCAACTTAAGCAAAGAAGATCTGTGCTTAAATTTTGAGCTAGAGATGGTCATATACTTACACCTGGTCCCTTCAAGCAACCATGCATATAAGAACATTTAAGGTTGTTTTACTTTTTAAAGGGAGAATAACAGTGAAATATTCTTACTAACTTAAAAATGCTTGGTTTTAATCCTCATTTTAAATACTGCTTGATCCTATCATGATGCTATGTGCAATGCACAGGCTGGCTGCTCTTACCCATTCCTCTCTTCTCAACAAGAAGCTATCAGAACAGCTAAGCACTGGTTCCTAAGTAGTTGCTATAGGGCCATGAGTGGCTTTGCCATTCACTTCCAGAAAAGACAGGGGCTGTCACCTGATACCATCCTGCAGGATGAAGGAGCAGGGCGCTCCTTTGAAATGAAGTGCTGAAAACGGCACAGGAAAGACACCTGCTGCAGATGTGACAAAGAGGTCAGCACTGCCCTGCTCCTCACGCCAACCCACACCTTCTCTTTCAGCCAGCCACATGGCCACACATCGCAGAGTAAGTGCCCTCCACCTGCACCGACTTCTGTCCCCAGCATGTCACCAAAGCTGTATTCCAGTAGCAACTGCTACTGTTGATTCTTCCATTATCAAACATAGCTTCTTTATCCTAGCAACCTTGTTAAGATATTTGCGCTGCTTCAGTAAGTTAAAATACCCTGAGCACTTTTTTTTTACTTTAAAGATAAAAAAGTCCAGAAAAGAACAAAATAAAACAAAACAAACAACAACAAAAATAACCCAAACAGCAGTGACATAGGATTTCAAGACAAGATGATAGGAATTTAACAATGATTGTTGTATTGCATATTGCTATATTCAAAAGAGTTGCTCAGGTTACCAGGCATGTAAAACTGATCAAACAATATCTGAACAACTGTTCCTTTCCTTCTGAGTACTCTTATTTAAGAAGTCTTGCTTTATGTTTGCTTGGCACTTTTATAAGAGGCCGTCATCTTTATATACGATAGAAATTAGTCCTCTGTTGCGGGGACAGCTATGACACGGAGATGACATGGAGATGATGTGGAGTCCAGCCCTTTCTCTGCCACTTCAACCAAATCACACCCATGGCTGAACCCAAGGTCTACTGGATGAGAGGAACTGGGTGCTTCCAAGTCTAAGTGGGAGTCCAACACTTTATGGAGGCCCTCTCTAGAATTTATTCACCACGTTGCAGAGCTAACTATGTCCTATGGCACAAATCTAGCAAAGAATGAGTGTCACAACAGAAGGGACACAAGCACTCAGAGCCCAACATGGTGCTGCAAACCTGAGTCCAGAGGACGTCAGGGCAGGAGACACTACTGGATCCTGAGCAAGTGAGCAGGGGGAGGCTGCTTGTGCTGCTTTGTGAAGAGCTGTGCCCTGAATGGGAGGGGAACTTGGCCTGTTTATTACACGCTCTGGAAACCTGGGATTCCCTGGGCAAATTAAAATCAATGCACAATAAAGCAAATCACCATTCCCTGGTACAAAACACAAATCTTTTCACTGGATGTGTAGCTCGTTTCTTATTGAGAAACCCTGTTTACATACATTTTCATTTAAATTTAAACATTTTGACAAGAAAGAGGAAATAAATACAGATGTGGCTCAGAGAGAGCCAAATAAGGTGGCGATCACCTAGAAAGTCAAGAAAAAATTGTGTCTTCCACCTGTGGGGCTTTTGAGCTTCTCTTTCCACCCATTCTGATAAGTTCAAGGAGATGGCCAGAAGCTTTCAGTAAGAACACTGGGGAAAACGGTGGAAAGAATAAAATTACTACTCACATGTGATTACCATCCAGTTAAAAGAAGTTAGCAAAGAAAGTGCTAATCAAGTCAAATTGCAAATTATGTCTATAGTCACTGATGACAGTAAATTGGTATTTCTAAACTTGAACTATTTACCATCAACTGTCAATCCAATCCTCCAAAACAGAGCCTCAATGGAAACAGAAACCAGTCATGAGGTGGAAAAATACCCAGTCTGTAGCTATGAAGGCCCCCTAAGAGCCAAAGATGTGTCCTGTGGAGAAGGTAGTCGGGGATATTGTGTTGTTCGGCACCCAGGGCATGATGGCAGGTGGGGTGTCAGGCTGGGACATACAGAGAGTCTAAGTCAACTCAACACCAACATTTATAACTCACTCCAAGCTCATGAGCTTAATTATGTCAACTTTACAGGCTTGTGAGACATGTAGGGTATAAGGAGAGGGCACTTTTAGATGTGTCTGGGTAGGCCTTGAAGGCATGGTCTTGGGGCTATACACTCGATAGTCTCGGGATGCTTCCTGTCTCATACTGCTATTCCTGTTCCTGCCATGAAATGATCAGCTTTGTTCCATGACACCATTCTACCATGATGTTTCTGACACAGAGCCAGCTAACCATGGATGGAATTTCCTGAAATGCGAGCCAAATTAAATCTGCCCCCCTTTAAGCTGCAAGTGTTCACTATTGAGACAAGAAAATACAGAAAATTAGCATCAAAGAAATGGAATTCTTATTGTGATTGTGCCTAATCATGTGGTTTAGAAGCCCTTGAACCACATGAATTGGTTTTTAGAAGAACTTTGGAAAGGTTTGGAAATGCAGGCTCTAAAATGTTGGGAAGACTCCAAAGACCAGAATCCTGATAGGCATGTGAACAATAAAGGCCAGACCTAGGAGGTTCCAGTTGGAAATAAGGATTCTGCTAGCAACTGAACTAGTGGCCATGGGTGTGTAACACTGTGACAAAAATTTTGTCTACATTTTGCCCATGTCTTGAAAATTACAGAAGACTGAGATTAAGGGCAGTGGATTAATTGATCCAATGAATGAAATGTAAAAGTAGCTTGATACAGTATTCAGGTTTTAGCCAGATTTATCATGAGAATCAAGGGTGAAAAGCAGAGCATAAAAAATTTTAAAACTTTCATTTTGGCCCCAGAAAAACTACATAACCATCCATAAAGTTGATGCCAAATGAGATGCGATTGCTGGGAAGATTAGAGCCATTAAAACTAGTACTTTGAACAGGAAGAAGAAGAAAGACATCCGAGGGCATTTCAAAATTGAGCAATGCTCCACCTATTGCAGGATCAAACATACAAAACTGTCAACCCTTTACTTGTGAAAACAATCTCTAGGACCCCTACTGAAGAAGCGCTTCCTGGGCAATTGTGCCTAGTGATTCATTAGCTGTTATCAGTCATCTGGATACTCAGAGATAACTGCACTCACGGGTACAGGGGATGTTGCTACTATTCCAGAGCATGCTATCCTCCACATGAAGCTGATCTGAGAGGCAGGCAGCATTCAAGAGTTGGGGAGTCATGGAGGCTTCCACCCAGACTTCAGAGGAAAGCCATGGAGGCCAGGCAAGGAACCCTGCGAAGTCAGCGCACAAAGCTACAGAAATATAGCCAAAGGTCCAATGGACACCTCAGGAAGTCAGAGGTGGTAATCTGCAGAGGAGGCTGTGAGCCAATCCAGTGCAAGACAGAGGAAGTGACAGCTAATGATGTCAGTTCAACTTGGGTAAGAACCAGCTAGTAAATTAGTGAAGGTCACAGTGTCTGAGGGTGAGCAATGTGCAACCAAGAGAACCGAGGGGGAAGACTTGCCCTAGGTGTGTGTGGTACCAACCAACAGGCTTGTAGTTTGGAGAGAATAAAAAGGAAAAAAGGAATCATTCCCATTTTGGAAGAGGTCCAGTCTTCACCACTGCTTTTGGACAATGGTCTCCAGTGTCTTGAGTCTGACAATGCGAACTCATTCAGATAACTCTACCATTAAGTTTTCAGCCCTTCTACCACTAGTTGATCATCCAGATCTCAAGTACTGTGAAATCTTCTGCCTCTGTTCTTGCAGGTGGCCCTATGGACTCTCCTGCCACCTGTAAACTTAACAGATAAATCTGATTAAATAATGGTGCATATATTTTAATTTATTCTGCTCCTTTAGAGAACCTTAACTAATACAGAGGCCATAGGGATGTGGCTGACCACATCCTCTGCAACACACACCTTCGCCTCATGGGCCCAAGGTAAGATCCCACCCATGGAGCTGTAGGACTGAATGATTATCCTTCTGGGTTTTTGTCCTGCTTTGGTCCTATTCTTACTTATTTCTCCACTCTTCACTTTTGGAATGGGAATGTCCTGCCTTGTATTTCAGGTATGGTTTTGATTTTTACAGAGGTTTACATCTAAAAGTTTGCCCTAAGACTCAGAAGACATTTTGAATTGAAGTTTTGAAAGTGTTAGAAGGCTGGCTTTGGGTAAGGGATTATTGAGTTCTTGGTTGTATGCAGGATAGCTGTATATGTTAGGTGGAACTATCATCTTGTGATTGTATTTATTTGAAGCTTAAGTACAGTTTAAGGAGATATGTTTGGCAGTCAGGTTGGCCAAGGATTGAATGTGGTGGTTAAGTATAAGTATCCCAACTTCATTTGCTTGGAAAGTCCTCTAAGGGATTAGTGGAGCACACCTCTTGGTGTGTGTAGCTAGGCCATGGAAACACAATTTTGGGTACTATATAGGATCCCAGCCCCATTCCTCTCTGTCACTGTTTTTGGGCTGTGCTTCCCAGGCACCATGAACTGAACAACTTTGCTCCACAACACCGTTCTGCTGGGATGTTTCTTTGAGTCTGAAACCACAGACTGAATCCTAGGAAACCATGAGCCAAATTAAACCTCCCTTCCCTTAAGTTGTAGATATTGAGTATTGTATCTCAGTGATGGGAAACTTTACTATGGCATTACACCACAGAATGAAAAGGCAAAATTCTACAGAGTGAAGTTGATTCTGGTGGACGAACATCTCAGTGATCTGCTAGCAAGCCTGAAGCAAGCAGTGCTTGTGCGAAAATGTATGAGGACTGACCGTATTCTTGAGGTGCTGGCCCTAAACCCCAAAGCAGGGGTCCAAGTAACCAGGCTAGCTGTGGATTTCTTCTGAGAAGGATAAAGCAGGGATGCTGATAATATTGTTGACATAAGAAAAAAATAACAGAAGACATCCTTTTGATGAAAGTTTACCGGGAGCAAAATTGAGTATTTTAAGTGCAAGTGAGTACTGAAGTGCAGGGCTGCAGTGCAGTACACACTGTAGACAACTGGGCCACGGTGACGTTACATACCCCCCATACCCATAGTAAACTGAATCACTGTCCTGAAACCACACTGAACATCGCTCCCTTGGCTCACTGACCACAGGTCCGTCTGACCAATGCACATAAACAGCAGTGATACGTGCTTAGACTTCAAGGGCTGGTGTGTGGCTCACCATGCTTTGATGCTATCTCCTTTGGGGCCACCAGTGCCCTAGACAGTGACTCTGTGTGCCATAATGCTAAGTGATAGCCCACATGCATTAGATAAGTACACGTGGAAAATCATTACTCTTGGCAGCCACGTGGCTCTGAGTCAATTTTTACCACACTATACTTAGCCTCTCAGACAGTTGTACCATCGCAGGGGGTGGCCTCGGTCTGCACAGCCATTCTGACTTACTGAGATTTAACTTAACCACTCGTGTAACAGTTCCTTCCCGATGAGCAATGTTTTAAGGGTAAAACCGCTGGGAAGCCACTCCGAGTGGCCCTGATTCTTGTCCATCACTTAACCGCAGAGAAAGCTGAGATCAGTGAAGTAACCTACCTGGGAGTGACCACAGGGCAAGGCCTTGGGACTTTACACTCCACACTGTCTGCGCTGTGGGCCATGGAAGAAGGGGCTGGGATACGAGGTTGCTTCAAGGGGCGTGAGAATTACACAGTGCGGGAATGATTCCAGAAAGTTTGGGGCATTTCTTCCATAATTTGAGTTTTCTCCTCCACCACAAAAAAAAGATGAAAAGCTTTTAAAAATATTTTAAAAGCTGGGGTTGCGAGGCTTTATTCATTCTCCTTGGTCTCGGGAGTGACCTGACGCACAAATCATTATTATCTATATCCCCAATCTACGTCTCAATTCTCACTGGCAGCAAAAGCACTGAGGTGCAACACCTCAGCCCAGGGTCATGACCTGAGAATGCTGCCACACAGTGTCGCCATCCTAGTCTCAGGGAGGCCCCTGGAAAGCACAAGAGGAAGAGCACCTTGGGTGTCTGCCCAAAGGGCACTGTCTAGCTCCGCTCTGGACAGGAATGAGATGCAGGGCTCACGACCTTGAATATCCTGCAGTGAGCATCTCTGACAAGCCAGGGAGCTCACATTTAACTGGATGTCAGCACAGTGTCAAGGGGAGGGGAGCAACAGAGGAATGTGAAGCCCAGGAACAAGGTCAGGTCCTCAAACACTGACACTCCATTTTGCACATCAGAGGTCTATATATTCATGCTTTGGGCATCTAGGATTCACTTTCATGGGGAAGTGAATCCACTCCTGTTACCCCTAGGAGAGAGTTCAGATGCCCTCTACAGATGACCACTGACGCTGAGCTCTCAATTCCAATAAACATTGCATGACTACGGTCCAGATAACAGATCTAGGTCTTGGCAGTTGTAAGTTTTATCTGACTGACTTTTCTTTGGGGCACCAGCCCAGTGAAGCAGGTACTACTAATTTCTCTATTTCTACAAAGAGGAAAGTGAAGACCAAATAGCTTGCTAAACATGGCCCATCACAGAGGTGATGAGGTGGGATTTGAACCCACAGAGATGGTGAATCATTAACAGTTCTTGATCAATCTGCTCAAATGCATTCTTTAACAGTGCTTAAACAACTGGCTAAGATGCACTCAGCAAAAAGACAATATATAAATAGACAATAAATAACAGCTTCAGCTAGAGATGGGGAAATTGCTCCATGAAATTCCATCATGACCCTCTATTTTCAGTGGAAAGAGCCGCTTTCCTGTATGCTAACATCAGAGACTTAAAGCCCAAAGCAAAACTGTACTTAGGATGAGTTTCACAACCCTCCTAAACCACTGGCATCTCCCCAGCCTCTTCCCCCAACCCAGCAAACTCAGACCATAGCCTGCCAGTGACAGAGTCGGGTGTCTCCTCAGTGATTACATGAACTAGAACATTATCATCTACCCTACCTGTCTACCTATCATTGTTACGGTTTTTACTATTTGCTAATAATAAAATTTCGAACGAGTTGGGACACACTGCACATTAAAGCTAATATCAGAAAGCTTTCTTTAGAAGACAGTGAACTGCAGAGGTTACGGGAAGAAACGGCTTCACAGTTCTCCTGTGAGCACATGACCGACTCCTGATGTGCAAATGCAGCCTTTGCTGGGAATGCAAAGTTGAGCTGCTGACTGGTGGGGTTAGCCAGTGACTCGCAACACGGAGGCAGGTGCTGAAATCATTGCTTATTTGTGTCGATAAATGAAGCATCCTATCCCAGCCTTCAAAGACACAGCCCAGCAAGGAATATCATGTAAGCATTACTCCTTCCTCAAGTACTGACTGACTGTTGCCTGGGACACAGATGCCATGGGTACCCAGAGACGGACCATTTGTGCACAACAGCAACTTTGGGGGAAAGATTAAAAAGTGAGAAAAGAGAGACAGCTTCACTTCATTAATTCTCACTTTCCAAATGAAGTAAGGTCCTGAGCTTCCTTAAGTAAAAACTCAAGAGACAAGCAACAAAGAGCGCCACAAAATCATCAGAGCAGAAAGGCAGTGCCATGCTTCGAATTCTACTGAGTGACCCAGATGTGATGGTCGCAGCTTACACTCAGGCAAAAGGCATTTTTCTGTACAGTTGGCTCAACTACAGCCTGGTTTGCCATGTCCACAGCTGGTGCATAAGATCATTTTTCCAAGCTTCTTTTTTGTCTTTAGAAAATACATCCTTCGTAATCAGACCATAGATTTCAATGAAGGACTCCTTCATCTAAATTTCACTACTAGTTTTGCCCTTGGATAGAATCACGTCATATATTAGTTCAAAACAACCTTGATCAGGATTGCATATGCCCAGCTGCCTGACAAAGAAAAATAAACCACAGCTTGGAGCTTGTAATTTAAAAATCTAGTATCATGCAATAGATTCTCAGGTGTGTTACATATGCAATTGATAATTCAGTAGGAAATCTGATTTGGCATTCTTTGTTCTTTTATCTTAATATATCAATTCTTAAGATTAATCAAAATTCCAATTCCAGAGGAACAAACATACTAGCAGACTGTGGTTTGAGCCTGACTGGTTTCCAGAGGGCATACGTGTGTGTGTGTGTGTGTGTGTGCGCGCACATGCGCACGTCTGTGTTTAAAGCACATGAACACATCCAGATAGGCTGCGCACACCACAGTCCTCACCATTCTCTAAAGTCTTGCAGTTTCACTTTACAGATCCTCTAAATTGGAGGCTCTCACTCTTGGCATAACCGGCATTTGGGGAAGGATGAGTTTTTGTTGCATGTGGTTGTTCTGCTATTGAAGGATGTTTAGCAGCATCTCTCCAGGATACAGAGACTCAGAGCTTCCTGCTCTCACTTCCTTTCTCCCTGCACCAGGCGTCCTCCTAAGATGGCAAGCTGTCCAACCACCCCCAGCTCTGATGCTTGCAATGTCCAGAACAACACCCGACCCACTGGAGTACGCATAGGCCTCCTTTGTTCTTCCTCTTCTCACTTTGTGCCTGAGTTCCAGTTCTTCTGAGTCACATGCAGCCCCCGCCTGTCCTCAGGCCTGGTCACCCCATGACATTCCGTCATGAAGGTCATCCTCACCAGTTGTCAGAGAATCACATTAGATCCCTGCTGTCCTGATGTCCTCCCTACCTCCAAATGGTTTAGCACCCTGTGTTCACCCTAGCAACGGTCTTGAACTCTATCAAAGTCCCCTACTTACTGTCTTCTCCCCTGAAAGTGCCTCCTCCAGATCCCTGCCCACCACAGAGCCCAGAACCAGGCATGCAGACGTTCAGTAAACACCTGGCGGATGGACGCAGAAATGAGTGAGCGAGCGAATGTGTCACTGGACGCCTCACCACACCACGCATGAGGCATCTGCTGAGAAGCACACTAGAGAGTCTAACAGTTCCACTGGAGTCAGGAGAACATTTTTGGGTTTGGCTCTTTCATTCCTTCAGAGGACAGTGGGTTTATTTTGCAACTTCCTTGGCCTCTTATGCCCTTGTAGGCTAAGCGATGCTCAGGTGAACCCCTGCCATCACTTTGACTTCTATGTTTCCTCTGTTGTTTCAGGTGTCAGGAGGTAAAGGGAAGGCATCCGGAAGGTGGCAGCAGAAACAGGAATAGGTTCTGAATTCAACTTTTGGTCATTGTTGAAAACTTTTTTTCTCAATCAGAGGTAATGGGAAAGTGAATAAATATACACACTTGTATTTGATATGTATAAATATAAAATTCACATACTATATTAATATACTTATAAATATATTTGTTTTAGCATGGAGTGCCTTAGGTGATAGGTATGCACAGATTTCTAGGAGAACTGAAGACAAGGAAGAGAATTTTAAATTTGTTCACAGATTTCTGAAAAGGTCATCTAATTTCCGATCCTCCCAGCACTGGTGAAGTGGCGCTCTCCTGTTTATCATTCCACAGGAGCAAGTGGGAGCCTCATGCAAATTCCACAGGCAAAGGCTCCTCTGTGGCTCATGCCAGCTACTCAGCATGATGGAAAGTGCTCAGCCGGAATGCAAGGAGGAAGAGCTGGAGAGGGAATGAATAACTTATGAACTAAGTCCTGCCAAAGTAAAAAGAAAGCAAATTTTCTGCCAGGAAACAAAAATTGAGAGCAGCATGGGAATGAGATTTATGCTTAATGAAAAAATGCTATATTTCAAAAAAAACATTTATTGACGAATTTAAGTAACTACATCACCATATATAATGGGAAATTTCAAGGTTGTTACACCAATAAATGTATGTATAAATGATCAGATTTTTAAAGAATATTTAATTGATATGTGCATGGCTGGTGTCTGCTAAAATGTTGAAACCCATGTTCTGATTTATATGGAAAGTGTTGTGTTATTCTCACCAGTGCCTGTATTGATTGAGCTCAAGCTTTGCTTCATTTAGGAATAGATTTCAGTCAACTAAATCACCCCAAAACTAGTGGCTGAGAGCAACAATGATATTTTATTCCTCGTGATTCTGTGGATTGGGCAAGTGGGTTTGGCTACTGCCTTTGCTACAGATGAATCACATGTCTTTATTCAGCTGGGGAATCAACCAGGTCCCACAACATGGGCCCAGTTGCATAACTCTTTGACCACTGCCTCTCCAGGGCTTTGGGGTCCTCATTCTCCCCCTACACCACACCAGCTTCCATTCTGGGGGTCTCAAGCCAGCAGTCCTCGAAGTGGGACGAGGATGTGCAAGTTCACCTAAGGCTCTGGCTCCAGAACTTGCTGATTTCTATTGGCCAAAGGAAGTCATAATCCTGAGCTCCAAGGAAGGAAAAAACTGGTATCATTTTCCAGTGGCTATAATTAGAAGGACAGATTCTTCCAACATTCATTTTTCCAAAGCTTGAGTGGAGCCAAAGATTAATTTCCACACTAAAGTAGAAGGCTTTACTCCATGAGGGACTCCAAGAGCTAGTAATCCAGAAACTCCAAGTCTAAGTCCAGTCTTGGCTTTTTTGGTATCATAGTTTTTTTTTTCTCATTACTGAGACAAAATACCTGATGCTCAAAACTAAGGAAGAAAGGGTTTATTTAGCTCACACTTTGTGGAGGTTTCAGTCCACAATCAGCTGGCTCCAATCAGAGTGGCTTAGCAAAGGGGCATTGCAGAGGAGACACAGTTTACAGTGGGCAGAAGGCAGCAAGGCAGCAAAGTAGTGAAGAAGCAGCAAACAATGACAGCTGCTCTCTTCCTGTCCCTTGTACTCTATCCAGGCTACCTTAAGGTGAGTAGCATTCACATCCAGGCAGGGGTTCCCATTATCCACACCCAGAACTCTTTGAAACCGATTAGTTGGCTAATTTAGTAATTACACATTCCTGATCCCAGAACCACATATTCCAGATCCAGCCACCTAGGAAAAGCTCCACACGTAACTGCAAGAGGCTTTGGAGTGGGAGCTCAACATAAACCATAGCACAATATCTGTAAAGTTTTAAAATATTTTTTCCAAAAATATTCTGATAAGAGATGATCAAAATCATAATGTTCTACTGTAGCTAAGTACTTCTTAGCCAATACAACTAGGCGACGGCTACTTGCAAGGTGAAGGGCTAGGCATCAACACAGTGCTGACAACAACACAATGATAAAATCACTGGTCTTCTTTACTATTTCTACTAAAATGTCCCTCATGGTTCTTAATCTGATCCAATCCTACCTGTGTGACTCTGTACTATTTCATTAATAGTGTCACAGAGTGGTGTGCAAATCTGCTCATTACATTTTCTCCCATTATATTTTATTTTGTTCCATTCCTTAAGTTTGGTTCTTGTCTTTCAAGAAGAGGAAATGAAAAGAATTACTCCTGGGAGGCTGCTGTGGGGTGATAGGCATTTCTCTTTATAACTGTTGTAGTCAGAAGGAGAACAATTACATACAGAATACAGAATTTATAATATTATTTTATGATGGTCAGCCAGAGTTAAATACAAGAAAGTGCAGGAAATCTGTCCACAACACTAAGGACCTAGAAAATCCAGCTGAGGCCCTGCACCCACAGCAATGCCCTTCATGAGTCCATCTGGAGACCTAGAGCCTAGGACAGTGCCTCCCACGAGTCCAGTTAGAGGTCTAGAGCCCACGACAGTGACTTATGCAAGTCTGTTTCATGGATCTGCAAGGAGAAGGCCCAAAGGTCAGCAGTGAAAGCCAGAAAGTCTGTGCCAGCGGGCTGAAAGATCTGTGCCGGCAGGCTAAGTGTTTTGCACTGGCGCCAGGAAGCTACTCTCAGCGTGAGGACCAGAGCTCCCTCGAAAAGCACTACAGCCATCCTCAGTGACAGTGAGGTCCCAAGCTCCTCTGACGATCATAATGGCTGAGTACCTATCAGGAAGCCAGTGTGACAAGCCTCTCCTGGAAACTGAACAGCACTCGTCTTTCCCCTCTGGACCCGGGAAGTGGTGCTCAAAGTAAGGAGCAGAGCGCCCCCAAAGTGAACCACAGCCATTCTCAGCGACAAGATCCCAAGCTCCTCCAGTGGTGATGGCTGAATTCCTACCAGGGAAGCCAGCGTGACGAGCTCCTCCAGGAGAACCAACGGCTCGAAACAGCAGCACTTAGGAGCGCCCAGTGCCCAGCTCTTCTTCCCCACATCTCTATTGATGCCGGCAGCTTTCCTGAGGTCGCCATCTACACTCAGCACCACGCCGATTTAACTCAGCTGGTGTTGACTACAAGTTTTTAATCCATAACAACTATGGTCTTAGGATACAGCCTGGCTAAGATTTTAAGACTACAATCTGTATATTTTAGTCTCCCTCATCTAGTTCAAGCCCACACACGTTCGTCTCTTCTCTGAACTAGGGTTGGTTTGTAGTCAGTAATGCCAACTTGTTGTTTAATTACTTGCTACTTTTTTCATTTACCTTGGTTCTCCCAGTTGTAATCCAAATTACTTGATAGGAAGAGTGGGAGAGTGAGCAAAAATAATGCATTTTATTTACATATTCTTTGCAATTCTAGGTGTTTATTACACCAACACATCAATATTGTGGCACCATTTGTCAGTAAGCACACAGATATGAATAACATAGATGGCCTAACCTAAGTGTCATATTAAAACCACAGAGAGAACCCCCCCAATATCTAACACAACAGGCCACCATTTGCAGAAAGTAATAAAGAAAATTCACTAACTACAGCCAACATACAGAGTCCAGTATTATAAATTCCAAAAACCAGTTATCAAGAAAAGAAAGAGAAGATTCCAGACTGAGCATGAGATGGAATTTTACAGGGCACTGAGCTGAGACAAGAGGACCCCAATACCCGCACACTTGGAGAGAGGCAAGGGAAAGACATTCA
The DNA here is from genome assembly GCA_004027455.1 of Hydrochoerus hydrochaeris. Lineage (NCBI taxonomy): Eukaryota > Metazoa > Chordata > Mammalia > Rodentia > Hydrochaeridae > Hydrochoerus > Hydrochoerus hydrochaeris. The sequence goes on from PVLA01000663.1 coordinate 26,911, forward strand.
GTTTCTTCCCAAGGGATGATGAAAATCATTGCATGGTGGAAACAAATGCAAGAAAGAAGGACAACAGAAAAGAATAAAATGGAAGAGTTTCTCTTAGTTAGAAACGAAAGACTCAAGGCCGAGAAGCAGGTTTGGGCCCCTCGCCCTTTGTGGAGAGGGGAAATCCTCTGCTCTAGAGCATGTGCACATTGCAACTGGGACATGTGCCAAGACAAAGCCATCTCTGCCACCCGAAGGGAACCCTCCCCAGCCACCACTGCTCCCCTTGGCTTGCAGGAAAGTGAATGGAGCACTAAATCCTCCCCTTCCAAAATGCTAAAGAAACCAGCCTTCTGCACAGTGCAAAAAGAGGCAGGGAGTGAAAGCCAGAAGGCTGGCAGCCAGGAGTATTAGCAACGCTGCAGAGTGTTTCTCCTGCCTCCTGAATGGATTAGGTACCTTCGCCTTTCACATCATTGCCACAACTGATACAGAAGAGAAGGAGAGAGCAAGGGGTACTGACGCAAAATCAGAGCTGCACTCAGATGCACTGCAACCTGGAGGCCTCCAGGCGGGCCCCAGCAACAGCCCTCCCTTCTGCCTCACGTTTCACGTTCTCATTCTCTCTCTTTGAACAGCAAGAGTGCTTAAGTGCCAGGTGAGGCAAATTAATAAAGGAAGGCAGGAAACCCAGAACAAATCCCTTGGACCACCAAGACAGGTTTTGGGGAACACTGAAAACATCTTCCAGGTGCGTCAGCCACTCTGGGGTCTGCTCTTCATTATGTCAACTCTGAGTCCCCTTTTGAGACCCTTAGATACTATGCTCAATTAGGGTCACAAGACCTGTATCCTGCCCACCCCATGTTTCTTGGCTTCAGTACGATACCTCATATTAAGCCAGCAGTCACAACCAGCAACAGAATTGTCCCCTGCAGCAGTGGATCTTGGGGGAGCCTTGGGGAGACCTGCTTCTGGCATCTAATGGGCAGCAGGCAAGGATGCTGCTGGGTACCTGCACCACACAGCACCACTCATACCATAAACCAGTGTCTGGCTGCAAATGTGAACAGTGCTGAGGGGGAGAAAGCCTGCTCCAGACACTGGATGGCACCTGCCCCGGACATTGTAGGTTTTCAGGTTCAACTGTACTTAAGCAAGTGATGATGACGTGATGTGTTTAACATCATCGCATCCTCCTGGGATCCCTGCACGTCTGAGGAGCCATTTCTTCTGCAAGGGTAGGGATGTGAGCGTCGCGTAGTCTTGGAGTAAAGAGGCTGAGTCATAACCCAGGGAGACAGCAGCAAGTGAGCACAGAGGCCCCACTCAGCACAGAGGGAGCACAGCTATCAAACTCTTCCTGGGCAGGGCCAGGAAGTAAACACAGCAGACACCAGTGTTCACACCGCCTCGGTACTGCGCTCACCTCCATTTCACCGCAGTCACATGCAAACGAACAGGAGCAGCTACGCATGCGCCATAACACTTTATGTGTAGAACCTGAAATTGGGTTTCCAATATTCTTCACTGATCATGAACATTGATTTTCGATCTCTTCAGAAATCATCTAACATTGCAAAGAAGAGTCTTAGTACTCACAGGCATAAGGAATTAGATGGCAGCTTGGCTTCACCCACAGGCTGAGGCTGGGTAATTTTTGGCATAGAGAAAGCTCTTTTGAGAGTCTCATATTAAAGCACTGAAGAGACAGTGGTAGTGCTCCTGACAATGGAATGAAGAACAATGGAGGTTACAGTCTTCATTTGAAGGACGTTTTTAATATTATTTCCAATCTGTTCCTCTGATGTTATTCAACCAGTTAGATTTTTATAGTGAAAATCATAAGATCTTGGAAAACAACAATTTTCAAATCATTACTGGGTTCTCAGCTGGGGAGAGTACATGGGCTTTGGAGACAGTGGTCTGCATGTGAACCTCAGCTCCCTCACAGGCTTGTTGTTAGGATGACACTGGCACATGGAGGACTCTGGCAGTGGTGGACGTGGGGCTAGTTGCCATCCAGGTAGCAACTAAGGACAGGGTTCAGGAAACACATGAAGGGCAAGGTCCCAATATCTAATGCAGATACCTAAACTCAAGCGTCAGCGTGGCCGTAACTTGAGGAAGACTAGATTAGTCCTACTCATCTGAGCCTCATTTTTCTCATATTAAGATAAACAGGCTGCACTGAACAACTTGATTATCCTTCTTGCTGCAGAACCTGGGGAATCAAGACTTATTACATGTATTTTTAGATAAATAGAAAGGGAAAAGAAAAAAAAAGAGGGATCTGGAGTGCAACTGCAAACAAAAGTATCTCATTTCCCCACTCGGCAGCTAATTCTCCAGCAGGCAGAATTCAGAATACATGTTGCCTGATCCATACTGGCAACCTGTAATTTGCGCGAGAAAGACTTAATTTAGAAGAGTGCACATGTCATCTTTTTTCATAACCAAGTAAGAGTTACAATTAGTTTGATTCATAAGCTGTCAAGGGTATCTACAACAGACACTTGCAAACAATAAGTTTTTCAGGCAGTTCTGTGATAGAGGGGAGACAGAACTATTTCTCAGTTGTGTAATTAATACTAAACATAAATCCTCCTCCATTTCCCGCTTGAATATCCCATGCTCACTTGAGTACCATCTTCTATGAGTACATTAGGAAATAAGAAAAGCACTGAATTCACTCATGTTCTCCTGAATTTTGTTCTGCAGCATTCTACCTTTGGGAAATTGCCAAAATGAGTAGCAAAGAAATGTTCAAAATCATGGACAAAACAAGAAACACCTCAAGGTTTTCATTCATTAACACAGATGTCTTAATATATAGCAAAAATTTTAACAATATTATCCTATCAAAATATTTTCCAATGTTTGATATGCAAATCAAGTAGCTGTAATATTGGGTTTCCAGGAGGAATCAGCATGTGGTTAACAGATGAAGAATCAGAGTGTTCATGATCACTTTATTTCCAGCTGCCAGATTCCCCCCTTGCTTATCATTTCTCTGTATTATCCAAAAATTAAATGATTAAAATCTCATGAAGGATTGTTTTCATCTGCAATAAATAAAGCGCTCCCCACAGATCAAAGAGACATGATCCTACAGGACAGGGGATAGTGGATATGATGCGAATTGGTTCATTTCAGAACAGAGCAGTACACACACATTCCATCAAGCACTGAACAACATACTTGCAATAGATGAAACATATTTTTATTTTCTATAACATCGAACAAAAGCATGATGGCGTAGTTCTTCAGTAAAGCATTCAGCCCATGCAGTTTGGAACACAATGGATATAAGATGTTTTTTAAAATAAAAAGGATCTCCAATACCCTCCAAAGATTATGCACTAAACGCATGTTGAGAGAGTGAATGATATTGGCCGGCACCAGCTTAGCCCACCTACCTGGCTGGCCACAGCCCCTTAACTGGGAATCACATGGAATGAAAACTGTAGGAGGAACCAGAGTGGGAGAGGTGGATGGGGGCACTGCTGTCCTTTACCCTGAAGCCTTCAGCCCTTCCAATGCTGTGCACATGGCAGTGGAAGCCACCGGCCTCCCTGGCACTGTCTGTCTTTCTTGGTTGGGTTGTATGTGTCTCACACCTTGCATAGTCTGTTTTTAGGTTAACTGTGCAGTATGTTCATGCACTAGGTACTGATGAATACCTTAGAACCAGAGCGCTAAGAAAAAGCAAAATACATTACCAACAAGCCCTCTGTGGTGAGTGGCTGGTAGGTGCCAGGCAGAGTGCTAGACGAACATACCTTTACTGCTGACTCACACAGCAAGTGCAAATGTCAGCAATGGTTATTATGCTCTTTAGCAGGTGAAGACAAAGTTCTAAGCTCATGTGGTCTGTAGATGACCAAGCTTTAGTGTCCCCAAACCATCTGCTAACTGGTCCTTAAACCCGTCCTCCTCACTGAAACCAAGGCATCTGTCCAGATGCAAAAGCTGATAACCCTGCTCCCTAATGTTAAAGTCTTCAGTGGTTCCCATTCCTTGCACAATGGCCTTTAAACCTGTTTAAACAGGACCAAGGTAAGAAAGCCCTGCACACTTATACGTTTATAATGCATAGAGAAAGCTTTGCTGGAACAGGTGTTCTCTATCGCACCCCACAACAGCCTTTTTACATGAAATACATTGACATTTTCTATTCTAATCTGCTCCATTTAAATGCTGGTTGCAACCCACTAAATGGATTTCATGACCCCACTCACCAGTGTCACACAAATTGCAAAATACTCATCCAAACAGTAAATCTAAATGGGATACCGAATGCCCCAGGATGGAGGCTCTCATCTCCCACTGTGCCCCGATGCATTCACACTCCCCATCATAGCATACCTTTGAAGGAATGGTCCCCTAGCTATTGGGGATGGCACCACTCGTGACCTTCCAGGTCTAACTGGGAACTCTTTTTCAGAATTACATATACAGAACAATCTTGGATGCTTCAGCTTCTCACCACCCCTTGGCCTATTTGGGTATTTACTCGTTTAAAGGGGCATATGCTCTGTTTTGTCTACTTACCCTATCAAAATTTAAACTTAACTCACTTGTACCTTTATTTATTTTTCATTGCTCTTTGCATTTATCTCTGATTCATTTTATTTTATTTTTTTTTTAAAGAAGTACAGTAGTTCTGATGACTCCACAAAAATCAAGAGACTCACTGTTTTCTACCACCAGGCCATGCTGTCTGCTAATACGGGGGCAGTTAGCGTTGGGCACATGTCGACATGGAAGTATGTCTTAGGGAAACAACCCTGTGCAGATGGATGCCAAGCCACTTTGGAGTTAGTAAAGACCAGAGTTTCCCAAATCAGCGAGGCCTGGATGAGCTATGGAGCAAACTCACATTTCTCATTCCACTTCTCATCTCCAGGGCAGAACTTCCAGAACAGTCAGATTCTTCAAGAGCCAGGCCCACCTCAGATGAGTGGGAGGAGGCAAGAAAACTAGTCCTGATAAATCTCCCAGCCAGAGCACAGTGCAATGCCATATTTTCTTTCTATAGTTAAAAACTTTTCTTCATATTCATACTATTTTTCTCCAAAAAAACTTATCTGTGGTAAAAAGATAACCTTGCTTGATGAATCACTATTTCTAAGTATGTTCTCATTGTTCTTAATTTCTCTGTTATTCTCCTGATTTCTAGTTATTTCTCAAGTGACCATGTACATTAGTCAGTTATCCAGAGAAAATAAAATCAATCGCATGCTTGTGTATGTATCAATTTATCTACCATCCCTCTACCAAATTTTATTCTAAAGAACTGGCTCACATAATAGAGGCAGCTAGTAAGTCCCAATTTTGCAAAACAGGCCAGTTGGCTGGTGACCCTGGGAAGACCTGATAACATACCTTCGTCACAAAGCTGTGTAAAGCCAATTTTTTTCTTCTTTAAGGACTTCAGTCTGTTTCTTTTATGGTCTTCAACTGATTGCATAAAACCCAACTGTATTGTGGAATGGAATCTGCTTTATGCAAGGTTTATTTGCTTAAATGTTACTCTTATTTAAGAGATAAATTTTGAATATACTTCTTAGACTGATGTATGACCGAATATCTGGGTACTATGATCTATCCAAGTGGATACATTAAAGTAACCACCACACCTCAGTTTTATTCAGCTCAAATTATGAAGCACATGTGGAGACACTTAGAATATCTTCATATTTCTGACAGACCAAGGGAGGCTCAGGAAGCAACATTTGCTCTCTCCAAATCATTTATATCTATAGAGTTCTTGGGTTGTAATTAGTTTAGTTTAAAGCAATGAAAATTCTGCGTCATTTCGTGGGAGGTAGCAACACACAAAGTTATGATGCGTGGAAGACAGTTACCTTGTTGTGCTACCCACTGCAGAGCAATTCATGCCAACCAAACAATGGCTTCTCTTCTCCTGCCTGAAACTTTTGGCATGTAGTTTTATGATTTTAGAAAAGAAGTTTATTATGTTATAGATATGAATAAAAATTAATGAGTAACAGTATATATTGAGAAGCAAGAATCAAATAAAGAAGTATCTTTGGGATTTGGAATCAGACGAAGAATCCGCAGGAATGCAGGTTCCTGTTCTGAGATGGATTCATGCCCGTGTTTCCCATGGTCTGACAGTGCACCATGCGGTTCTTCCCAGGACATCTTCCCAGGGTGGTATCCTGAATGCAGAAGACTCAACGGACAGCTCAGAAGCTATTGTTCCCAGACAAGCTGGTCATCTCTGTGATTGCATCTGTACATTCTTTGTTTGTTTTGATGTTTTTGCTTTTCAGGAAAATGTCAAAGTCAAGGACTTGCTCCAGGGACTCTCTCCTCTTTGGACAGCATAGGAGGCCATTTGCCTGTACGCTCATGACAGTTCTTCTACTCAAGATTTCCTGGCATTGGGTTTTTCTCACTTCTTCCATCCATCTCTTGAGACACACTTGAGTATCCCAGCAAATATGTGACTGTACCAGACACCAAAGACAGAATGATGCTCAAGATGCAAATGGCCTTCAGAAGTCTTGGTCTGTGCAGAGAAATCAGGGCATGCAGCAGAGGCTAGAAATCTACTGTGCAGCTGTTTCATTAGAGTCATGTCCTAGAGCACATAACAGTGATAAAACCTGGGCACACAGAGGACAGACCAGCTCTCCAGGGATGGAACAAGAGGGCAAGTCCCACCACAGCAGAGGATGGAAGAGGATGCAGGCAGCTGTGGTCAACAACAGCTGAGGAAAGGGCAAGGCCAGAGGCATAGCCAGTCCTGCCGCTCAGACTCTGGGGTTGGGGAGAGAACAGGGCATTCAGGACCAGGTAACTGGGGCCAGCACCCTGATCTGGACGCTACACACAACTGAGTGATCTTGGACTTCACATATGGGAATCTTAGCTTCATTATGAGCAACACAAATAAAGTTCCACCCACCCTGCATGTTTTCATTGACAATCTGATGAAAACATAAAACATTCTTGGCATAACGTGGGCACTAAAAGTGCTAGCTCCTCTCCTCCCTGACAGCCCAGAAGACGGCCTCCGTAACACGTGGGCAGGGCATGGGCATGTGAGGAGGTGGTTCTCCCTCCTCCTGGAACTTGGGAAAGTAATGAAAAGACTTTCCTTTAGGAACTATCCCAAAACTCAAACACAAATAGGTAGAGAAACGACATTTTAAAGAAAAATATTCCATCATGTGTAGCTTCTTGGAACCCAATGGGAAGGGGCAGAAATGGGGTTGGGTACCACCTGAAGCACAGGTAAAGAAGGTGATAGGACAGTGTCTGGCAGTGCTGCACTGGGGAGGGCAGGCATGAGCCACAGTGCAGCATGCATGCTGAGGCCACTACCTAGTGGGTGCACATCCCTGGGAGTGACAGTAGCAACCTTCAGCGGGTGGGCTCCATCTGATGCATGCAGCAGAGCCCATCCTGGAGGAGACTCTCTTGCAGAAATGATCATGGAGCTGCTGCATGTGGGCTCATAAATGATTTGCTTTCTGCTTTTAATACATCCATGTTATAGATTAAAATCTGAGGGTCAACTTAACACCAGCTGAATTAAATCAGCATGGTGCTGAGCATAGCTGTTCCACTTGAGGAAAGTTGCCAGTATAAACAGAGATGTGGAGAAGGAGAAGCTAGGCACTGTGGGTTTCTCTACATGTTGCTGTTTGAGCTATTGGTTCTCCTGGAGGAGCTCGTCAGGACCAGCCTCCCCAGTGTGAGTTCGGCCATTGTCATCAGAGGAGCTCGGGACCTTGTTGGTGAGAGTGGCTGTGGTCACTTTGGGGGAGCTCTGTCCCTACATGGAGCATCGCTTCCTGGCTCTGGAGGGGAAGGCGTGTGCCGCTTAATCTCCAGGGCAAACTCATCACGCTGGCTTTCTGGCATGTTCTCGACTGTTCTTATTGTCAGAGAAGCTCGGGACCTCTGTGTCGCTGAGGATGGCTGTGGTACTTTTCAGGACAGCCCTGGTCTTTATTTTGAGCATGACATCTTGGCTCCAGTGTAGAACCCTCAACCTACCAGCACAGCTCCTTCACCCCGCTGGCATAGACTTTCTAGCTTCCACCGATGACCTTTGGGACTTCCCAGTACAGATCCATAAAACAGACTGGTGTGAGTCCTTCTCGTGGGCTCCAGACCTCCAGTTAGACTCGTGGGAGGCACTGTCATGGGCTCTAGGTCTTCACCTGGACTCCTGCAGGACACTGCTGTGGGATCCAGGTCCTTGGCTGAATAGTCTGTGTCTTTAGACTTGTGGACAGATTTCCTGCACTTTCTTGTGTTAACTCTGGGTGACCATCATAAAATAATATTACAAATTCTGTGTTCTGATTCTAATTGCTCTCCTCACAACCCTTGACTATAACAATCCATCTCAGTGAGCCCAGAGCATGAGTTTGTGTTCAGCGTGGACTTCACACTTTGAGTGCAATAGTTAAATCATTGAGCCTGCAGATGAAAGACCAATACTGCCTGAGTTGAAAGGGTTGGATGCCACCTGAGAAGCTACCTTGATGGACATCCAGATGGACAAAAGGACATCCAGAGGTCACCAATGATTACTACGTGCCTTTCAGTATAGTAAAAGGAAGGAGGGGTAGCGGGATGCAGCCTAGCAGCCCTCCCCCAAACTCTTCTTACCCTTTCCCCTTGAAAGTGCAAGTCTTATTGGAGGAAACAAATAGTTCTTTGCAATTTAAGTAAAATTTTAAAAATGAGTTTTTGATTCAGCAGTAAATCATTTCTTAAAGACTGAAGTAGCCTGTGTCTTTATGCTATTTTGTCCCATCTTTTGCCATTAAAAGTTTTATTAGAGAGCTTTACGAAGAGAGTCTCTTGAACTGTTCATAGGACCTCAATTTAGATGGTTTCCATAAACAGAAAGTGCTAGTGTTACCTTGAAAAGAAAAGCAATTTCCAGTTCATACCATGATGGTGCACTAAGCCTGGACGCCTTGGGTTTGAGTTCCAAGGAAGGGAAAGGCTGTCTTAGGCGTCAGAGGGCCACGAGGACCCCTTCCTCCACCCCGAGAGCCACATGTTAGAAAGTGTCTCCCAGCCCAACTCCCAGTCCCCGCCCCCCAAATTCCCAGTGTAGAATAAGCAGTAACAGACAGCACAGAGCATGCAACTCCTTCCATGGAGAGTCCGCAAACATGTAAAACTCCACGTCCTTGGTCTTGTTCACTTTCGTGGTTCCTTGAACCAGAATCCTAACCTCCAGCTTTCGAGTCTGAGCAGACGTGTTCCCTCCACCAGCCCTCTGTCTCTGGGGGCCTCTGCTGGTCTCCAGGTAGAAGCAGAAGGCAAGGGCCAAGATCATAAAACTGGCTGACACACCTGTGTCCCATTCCAGGACTTTCCTGAAGACCCGGAAGACATGTCCTTAACTTGTTCCCTCCAGTGTGAGACTCCTATCAGCCCCACACGGCTGAAGCCATGGATAGTGTCAGAGAAATCCACGGTTCTGGGCTGGTTGGTGGGCATGTGAGTCTTGGGGACCAGCCTAGAGAGTCCACAGATTGAAGGGTTACGCTCGGCCGGCCACCAAATACAAGGACCCTTAGGGACATGGGCCGGGTGTCCTGCTGAGAGTGAAGCAGGGCAGTGCCTGGGTTCCCGCTGCTCACTGTGCGGTGTGCTGAGCGCCTGTGCAATGCTCAGGAACAGGGGTGATTTTTGCTCTTAGCAGCTAAACCTATCAACTCAGATGTGTCCATAACTGTGTCCACTATAATCAAATAGTAAGTAATTTTCAGCAGCATTAGTTATCTGCCAGTCATATAAAAACAAAGAATTAAATGAATTGATATAATCATAGACTCCAACCTTCTGGATTACTGGGCTTTTGGTCAGACTTCTAATGTCTGTTTAGCCCAATCTAACATATTAATACACTAAAAATGTTTGTTACCTATTGCTAATTCAAACAGAATATGGGTATGTGCTAAAGCAGACACATGGGGAGATGAAGGTCCGGGAAAACTGACAGCTCAATCCACTTCCTGTCTCTACCTAAGCCTTGGTCCCTGCTGCTAAGTGTGGTAAAGACAGTCCCCAGACAAGGCCCTCACAGAAAAATCTTCTCTCCTAAGAGATCCTTTACCCAGACTGATGACCAGGAAACCCCTAGCAACCAGGTGACCTATCATGATATCAGGTAGGGGGTCTGGAAACGGCTCCAACCATGGTGGCTTTGGGGAGAAGGGAATAAAATTTTAGTGAAGCTTCCTTCTGCCTCGCACAAAATGTGCTCTGACCCAGGGGAGGTGCCAGGAAAACATCCATGTTCCACGCATTCTAAACTCAAAATAGAACAAGAAGTGTAACAACCACTGTGCTGACCTGCCCGCAGAGTGGCTGAGGACCCCAAGACATGAGGACAGCTGTCTGCAGGAAGGGACTGATGGGCTTCTGAGAGGCAGGCAGCAGCTATGCCACCGGGGGGGGGGGGGGCAAATAGTCAGCTGCATTCCCGACGGCTGGATGGGAGACTCAGGCGTGTTTCTGCTGTGACCTGGACTCGGGAAGAGAGCAATTGGCCAGTGGGCTCTCACCCCTGGAATACTGCTCGCTGCTACATTTAGAGCAATGGGCTTGGTCAAGGATGGTGAAATATCACAACCTGAGGAATTCTGTTAGCACTGCCATCCCATCCTCACCTCCCTCGAACCTGTAATCTCTTTTTTATCCTTTTTGCTGTGTTAGACAAATAAATATTATATTACCAGGTGGCCGGTGATTATTCACCAAACTGATGAGATGACAGGTAGCGGACAAAATCACGGCTTCCCTTAAACACTCACTTCTCGACCCGCAGAAGCTGTGAATGTGTAGCCCCACGCGGCAAGAGGGACTTTGCAGATGTGACTAAAAGACGGATCTCAGGATGGGGAAATGACCCTGGGTCATTCTGCCTGGGCTCCAGTTATTGTTGTTGTTTGTTTTTATGAGAGGGAGAGAAGGAGAATGAGAGCAAAGGGGAGGTAATAGAAGCAGACAGACAGACAGACAGACACACAGACAGGAAAACGCTGAGATCCTGGCTTTGAAGGTGGAGGCGGGGACATGAAAGAAGATCGTGAGCAGCCCATGGGTGCCGGGACCTGGAATGCACACCAACTCTCCCCTGCGAACTTTTAGACCTTTGACTTTCAGACCTTGCAAGACAAAACACCCGTGTTGTTTAGGGTCACCATCCTTGGGATAATGCAGCACAGGAGCCCTAGAAAACTAATACTCTCCACAGAGAGAAGCGGATACCACACCACAGCCAGAACCTCTTGGGAAGGAAGCCAACAGGTGCACATATGAACTTGGGACCAGTGCAGGCTTTGGGTGATGGCAGGACTGGTAGGTGTGAGCGGGATGTGTGTGGCTTGTGATCCCTGGGACAGTAACACAGTGCTGCAGTCCTTGTCACAGGGACTACATGAGTGAGATGGCTTTGCCTCTTGTGGCCAGAAAAGTGGCTGCTCCACCCGTGTCTATTCCCAGGCTCCTTTCCACTTGGAGGATCAGGAAAATTTTACAAGAGGCATCCTTGGATTAAAATCTTCTGGTCATGTGGTCTCCACCAACAATATAATTAATTATTCAATATAATTTACCAAAAGAGAAACACACTGTGCTCCCTGTGATGGAGGGGTTCTGGGAATTTTTGGGAAATGTTGGAGATTGGGTTTTCTCTAGAAAAGAGAGATAGAATATATGTGAAGAAAATAGCAGAACTTTTATATATGCTTATCTTTCAAAATGGAAAGAAAGATATCCAGCCACCGAAAGTCCTCATTAATAGCAGCGCACTCAGTAGGGGACTGCCAGGCACGTGGGTACCAGACACAACAGGGTGGCCAGCCTGGCTTCGCCTACGGGTTTGTGGGCTCACAGCACCCTGCAACCTGTGGTGAAGTAGGTGCTCCAGCGGGTGCTCTGTGTATAACTCTGCAGAGCGAAGAATGTGCACAAATGTTCTCAGGAGGCTGAACTATCACAGTGGTGCTCTGGTTGTCTTGTGCACTGTATTAAAAAGAGTCATCAATTTCAGTAAGAATGATGTAATTTTGGATAAAATTAGAGTTCAACTTGGTGGTCAATTTTCCTTCGATGACAATAAATTTCCAATAATGTACTAGGGAGAGGGTAATTTTAAGCGTGCACACATAATCTCCCCTTTTGTGTAAGATTTTCGTTTTAACAGTGAGGGGAGAAATAAGGTTTTTAAAAAGAACATATTATGGAGAAGCCATTTGAAAAGCATGCACTTAGAAATGCTTCTTTATGTGCTATATGGCCAAAAACATAGTCTTTCATATTTGTACAGCGATACATCTTCAAAACAAAATTTTAATAAGTTAATAATACATATTCAAAATATAATTTTTACTACATTGCTTTTCATTACAATTTAAAACTCTTCCAAATAAATATTCAATGTCTTAAGCACAACTGGTAAAAACTGAAACTGTAATGTTTTTGTGTGACTCATAAGAATTGATTGACATCGGGGAAGTTGGAGGATGAGCAGCTGACTTTCATCAAAAATGTTTTCATGAGCGTGGACAGGACTGAGGACTCCATGTGATGATTTGGAGCCTGGTTACCGAGCCTTTTGTCAGTTAGTCTTTTGGTTATGAAAAGCAAATGTCAGGAAAAGCTGAATTTAAATACAATGCTCAGGCATGCTCCATCGCAGAATCAACCAAACATTTAATTGGAAAGTGAAATCCACTAACATTTAATAGGAAAATTAATACTTGGCTGGGAAGGATTTACTGCTGCCATTTTCTTGGCTATTTTCTGATTTATTTTTTGTCTTGCAGATTTTTTTGTCTCTCTTTTCCCCTCTTTCTAACAATGTGAATTCTGTCCTGGTTCTCCTGCTAAAAACATTAAATGAGAAGGTCTAAGATATGCTGAACTTTTTAAAAGCAAATCATTTAGAAGTATTTCATCTCTCTCTACTTTTAATTCTAGTTTGTGGTTTATAGCATGAAGTTGGCACCTCCATGCATCCCCTATCTGTAAGTTCATCCAATCACAGGTAAAAATATTCAGAAAAAAATTGCAACTACATTAACCATGTGCAGATTTGCTTCTTGTCATTATTTCCTAAACTATGCAGTATAACAATGATTTACATTACATTCATATTGCACTGGGTATTACAAGTCATTGAGAAATGATGTAAATTATTCTGGGAAATGTGCATAGGTCATATGCAAATATTGTGCCAATTTATGTAAAGAACTAGAACACCCGAACATTTCAGAATGTGTAGGAAATCCTGGAACCATTCCCTAATGAAAACCAAGGGACAACTGTAATAAAATAATGTACACATACTTCATGAATAAACACACATATACCAAAATTTAATAAAAGTCTACCCATAATTTTGCACAATCAAAAACAGTTTGAGGCCCCAAATGTTAGAGCTACGTCTCCCTAACCAAATTAACTGTGTTAACTTCCAAGTAGCCAAAGTAAACAGGGTAATATGTGGTCCTGGGGCCAGGGAAAGCCACCCCTGGGGTATTAATGAGGGCCTCTGGTGTTTGGTGTTATGGGGCTGAGTCTGCTCTGAGAGCAGGTAGAAGGAGCCCCTCAGTTTCCACAGCTGTGCTTTCCTGCTTCCATTCCATGATGACTAATTTTAAGCATCAGTTTGACCAGATTGTCCTCCCCAGTGCTTAGGATAAACGCTAATCTAGTGGCTGCCATAAAGTTATTTTTTTATATCAGGTGAACATCAAAATCATAATGTGCATAGCTCCCATCCAATCAGATGAAAGACTGAAGAGCCACCACCAAAATTTCCTGAAGAAGAAATTCTATCTCCAAATTGCAGCACCAAATTTTGCCTGAGTTTTCAGTCTTCTGATAGTTCTGTGACAATTACCTGAATCTGCGACAATTCTCCTGACCTACAGATTTTTAGATTTGCCAGTCTTTGAAACTGCATGACCCAATTCCTTAAAATCAACGTCTTTGCCCATAAATACGTGTCCAGGTAGTTCTGCCTCTGCAGAACGCTGGCTGCCTGCCTGACTCTCATGTGAAGGAGCAGGGATGGATCGAGAGCTCAGTCCTGGCCACGCCTCTGCCTCATTCCTCCTCAGAGGAGAGGGATCCACAGGGCTTTGAGAAGGCTCTCAACGTGATCTGTAGGGCTCCTCTTTCCCCTGTCCTATTTCACAGCTCTCCTTCTCATCTGCTCCTCACAGACTTAATTTTCTAGGGAAGGATTCCAGGGAGGCCTGTGTCTCTTTTCACCAAGGAGCGGGGCAGGCTGGTTCAAACCAGTTGGAACCATACTCATGCTAAGTCTTCCGAAGGAGCTTCATCAACAATAGAGGTGTGTATACCAGGTGTGGTGGCACACGCTATAATCCCAGCACTCTGGCAGGCTGTGGTGGCAGGACTGCAAGGTGGAGCCCAGCTTGGACAATTTAGCGACTTAGACTCTGTCTCAAAATTTAATCAATTTTAAAAGGGCTAGGATGTAGACCAATGTGAAAGCCCTGAGTTCAATCCTCAGTAACCCAACATAGTAAGAACAATACTACTGTTAATAATAATAACAGAGGTGCGATTCTAATCTCCACCTACCTGACCCCTGTTTGTGTCTGTTCTCATTTCAGGCAGGCCAATGAGGGGCTAGTTATTGGCCCTTTTTATCTCACACACATATGGGCCCTCAGGATGGTGGACAGCAGGCAACTGACAGCTGTCAAATATCAGCAGGGGAGGATCATGGGCAGTGGGTGAGCACCGTGCACACCGCTGGTTGCTTAATGCTGCTGTTCTACATGGTGGCTTCCAGGGTAACACCCAAGCTGAAGCCACAGTGTCGGTCAAGCGGATAGGAAGTCAGATAGGGCTGGAGGGAAGAGGAGTGGTGATGGGAACCGTGGTGAGAGAGGGTTTTGTGTTTTATTTGAGGGCTGCAGAGAGTAGTCCATACAGGCAGTACCGAAGCCTGATAGCTGAGGATCAGCTGCTAGGGAGAGTGTTGGCCCACTCGGGGGACCCAACGGAGATTTTCGAGAGATCCCAAGGTTAAAGATCACATATGTGCCAGACATCAGCAACAACAGCGGGCAGCGTGGAGCAGAGCAGAGGGCTAGAGTGAGAGCCACCTGAGTTTTCACCGTGTAATCTTTATACTGGTATTTACGTTCTTACGCAGGGCCGTAGCCAGCGCGTGCGTGTTTGCCTGCACCAAGTCACGGTTACATAAGTGCATCCTACTGTGTGCCTCACCAGACAAGCGGGGTCATATCCTCAGGTGTCCTTAAACACCCCTGAGTTGTGAAGCAGTCTGAGTGGTTCCCCACAGAGGGTTTTACTGTAACCTCCCCACCTTTTTCCTATAACCCTCTTTTGCATTCTCATGGCTGTCTTACTCTGGATTTGTGACCACAAAGGCAAGACTACAGATACAAAAGGTAAGTGTTTACACTGACTTAAGTGGTTCCATTTTCAATGAATGTCATTTATACAGGCCTGCCTGGTCCTCACATCACTGTCAACTGACTGCCCATCCCAGTCTGGAAAGCTGGGAGTATGATAATGTATTATTTGAACTTTCAATTGCCAGACACAATATCCTACACCCATAAGTTAAAGGAGGAGCATTGAATCTGGCTCATGTTTTAAGGGGATTCAGTCCATGCTCGGATAGCTGCCAGGCTGAAGCATCGTAGTGGAAGGACACAGTAGAGCAAAGGTGCTTAGCTCATGGCAGCCTGCAAGCAGAGCAGGGAACAGTGGCAGAGAGAAAGGGGGAAAGGATTAGAAGTAGAAAGCAAAGTTCTACCTCCATGGTCCACCCGGACACACCAAGAAGTGTTCTCCACTTAGTCCTCATTATACACCAGGTGACTCTAAACCAATCAAGCCAATACCATCAGGATCAGTCAAGACAGTAAGTGACAGCTCTCTGTGCACCTGAGCAGCAGACTGAGGCTGGGCTATGACTGAGAATGTAAAGTCCACTTTCCCAACTGCTCCTAGGAAGTCTGTATTTGCATAAGTTGCGTGGGACTAATGAGACTGTCTCCTGTAAGTTATTTCATCATTCTCATAGCAGGGCATGATTTATCCTTAGTAACTCAACATCCTGGTCCCACAAGGATTTGGTTACAAGTCGTGGCTATTTGAGGATTAACTGGTAAGTATAACTGGGACACCACAGAGCTTTGGGTTTCAGCACAGTTACAGGGGAACAGACAGACTTTGGTGTCAGTTTTACCAGGATGTTTTCATTTTCATTCCAAAGCCGGTGAGAAGCAATGAAATAAAATAGAGAACAGTAAGTCTGAGTATTGTAAATTTTCTGAGTGTAACACATGTTTACACACACACACAAAGGAGACACTGGTTTATACCAAGCCCAGTCTTAAATTACGCTGCATTGAGAGATTGGTGTAATTATTCAAATTACATATTATTGAACAGACAGTGCACTGAACAGCTGCAGGTTAATGAGCCTACCCATGCTGAAAAGAAAACCCACAAAACTCAGCACTGATGGCAGCTCTCTTTTCTTGCATCTCAGAACGTATTAGCACACTCATTTTTTTAGTTGTTAAAAGGCTCTGCACAAGATTTTAAAAAATTTTTTGTTTTCGTCTTTCTGGTGCCAGGGACTACACCCAGGCCTTTGTGCATTCAGCATCACTGAGCTACAACCCCAGCTCTCACTTTAAGGTTTTAAACTGAAGCACGCGCATAAACACACACACACACACAATTGGTGGGTAAGTGACAAGGTTGCTGAACTATTCTGAACCACTGTATCCGAACACGTGGTCAACATTTTTCTGGATATTTTTGTGGGTATTTTGGATGAAATCAGTATTTAAATTCGTGAACTTTGAGCAAAGCCAATTGCTCTCTCCAAGAAGCTGAAGGCCTTGATATGAGGCTGACCCCTCCAGAAAGAGGGGTACAGAGCCCAAGGCCTCTGAACTTGAACTACAACACAGGCGGTGTGACTGTGTGAGCTGATATCTTAAACTCAGGGTATGCCTAAAACACATAAACCCTTCTTGAGCTGTTTTTCTGCAGAGCCCTGGCTAATACACTAATGATTAACAAAAGCTAATGGTTCAGTTTCCTCAGTGCTGTGTTTTCAACCAAAGTATGCAGTAAACACAATTGTCTCCCCTAGTGAAAAGGGAAAATAAAAACTTGCAGAGAAAAGAATTCAGTGGATGTATCAGAGAACAGCATAGCCCAAGAGTGGGAGACCTCAACAAGAACAGGTTACTGGGACATGTTCACGGGAGAGTCTGGGGCCAGGAAACGGGGCTTTGATGGAAACAGAGACTTCAGGAGAGGCAGCCATGTCCTGCCTCTAGCTTCATAGTGCAAAGTGGCCCCGCACAGCAGCACAGACGGGGCACAACTGAACGTCACCATGCAGGGCAAAGGCTCCTGGCTGGCTGCCTTTGCAACCTGCCCGAGAGACTCCCACAGCCACTGCTGGAAACGGGAGGAAGCAGAGGTGTCACAGCATCTGCAGGGTCTGGCCCTTGGGCACAAGTGACAGACACAATTCCAATGCATCGCTCCCCCTGCGGCCATGCGACTGGGCAGCTGTCTCATTCCACAGTCACAGCTGTCCCTCCACCCGGCTCCTGTGATGTTACAGGAAAACTAATGGCTCAGGATTCTGGCATCTGACTTTCTGCTAAGCCAGGAAAGTAGGAGTTCAGACTGGGTGTTACCGAAGAGATGTATGAGCCCTGGCTTGGACTCTGTCAGGGCCAAGGAATGAGTGGAAAATGCATGTGACTGGCCATGGCTTCAATCTTGATTCACAAATTCAAGGGTTAACATTTTACATGACAGGGCTGGGGATTTAGCTCAGCGGCATAAGCACCTGCCTGGCAAGCATGAGGTCATGAGTTTGATCCCCGGTATCAAAAAAAAAAAAAAAAGGTTTTACATGCCTTCAGCCTTAGTGTTGGAAAGAACAAGAGTGTGCCTCTCCATGTGTCGAGCACTTCGTTTATGGATTAAAAACTGAAAGAGAAGTGTATGCGTGTGTACGTGCATGTGTGTATGGCGTAGGGTAGGACAAGGTCAGAGCACAGGCAAATACGGCAGCTGCAGGCAGCAGGAACAGTGTTGGCCTGGGAACGGAACCTCACAGCTGGCTGTGAGGTTCATAATCCAGCTCACTCTTTCGAAGTCCCTCCTGACCAGGCAGACCACTCCCATGTGGTCCTCTCCTGTTTCTGGAAGACTCTGCCCTAATCTACACACATATGGGAAATGGTCCATGATGTCAGAATCCCAGAAGGGCTCCCTGTTCACCAACTGTCCCCACTGTCCCGCCTTGGTGCCGCTGTGGGCCAGCACTGGGTCAGCTGCTTCACTAGGCAGAGTGTTATTACATGCTCAGAATTTGACAGCTCAGCCATAGGAGACTGCAGGATGTGAAATCAGGCGGGTTTTTCCCCCTTAGCTGCACTTAGCTGCACTTAGCTGCACTTCATACCTGCTGTTCTTCTTTTTTTTCCATTGGTACTGGGGATCAAACTCAGGACCTTGCACTTTCCAGGCAGGTGCTGTGCCGCTGAGCCATATTCTTGGCTCCATGCTGTTGTTCTTTCTGAAGGATTCTATCATTTGTCTGCTTGAGTCTCAATGACCTTGTCACTTCCCTTGCTACCTTGCTTGTCATTAACTGATCAAACACTGTCCCTGGAAGCCTGCACCCTGGCTGCCCAGGTGCTGTAAGATGGAGAGGCTGCTTGACCCTCCAGCTACCCAGGTGCTGAGGGCCCCAGACTCACCTCTGACATGAGAAACCAAAAAATCCTCGTAACTACACAAGAACCTTTTGTTCAGTACTATTATCACTGAATGAATCTGTGTTTTCCTATTAATTTTCCCTGGGTGCTCATCCCTCAAAGTCAATCGATTTGTCTTACGTGCATATAAAGATTCTCAATGGCAGAGTTAGCATAGAACCACTGGGAAGCATTTAGAGAGCACTGCATAAATAGGGGCTGGCATCTGAGGGGAGCTTCCTGTGGCAGGAGCTTCCTAAGTGCTTTCTGCACTAACGGCACACACATCCTCATGTCACAAGACATGATCCCTAAATGGGGACAGTCCAGCACCATGAGAGCCCAACACCATGAGGCTGTCTCCCAAATGGTGACCAGACAGGTAGAGGGCAGGGAGCTGGGTCCTTCCCCAATCCTAAACTATTAATGTGTGGTCATCTCTGAAAACTTAAAATGTGTGCTTGCTCAGAGTTCTGATATTTGGTCTTTAAAAAAAAAACATTAAGTTTATGGATGTCATAGTTACTTTTCTCGTTGCTGAGACAAAATACCCAACACTCAAATTTAAAGGGGGAAAAGGTTTATTTAGCTCACAGTTGGTAGAGGTTTCAGTCCATAATCCACTGGCTCCACAGTGGGGTGGCACACAGCAGAAAGACAACATTTCATGGCAATAGAAGACAGAAAAAGCAATGAGAGAGAGAGACAGAGAGAGAGAGACAGAGAGGCCTTTCTGTCCCTTATATTGTACCCAGTCTACCATAACTAGGGTGGTGCCAAGCCAGTCAGTGGACTGATCCAGCAGTCACCCACCCTTAATCCCAGCTCCCTGAATCCCAGCATTGCACCATGAATCAATTACACACTCTAGATTCAGCTACGTTCCAAAAGCCCTATGACTACATGAAGCTTTGGAGGACATCTAGACACAAACCATAACAACTGGCACAATTTAGATATGCATAATGATCACATTCATCATAGGAAATTTGTACCTGGGGACAATATATCTTGATTCCTCTCTTTTTCCCATTCTCCTTCTCTCCCTTCAACCCCTCTCCTTCCTTATTTAAAAGATGTTTCCATTTTATCTTGCTTTTCTCGTTTTTTCTTTTCCCTCCCTTCATTTCCCTCTTCCCCTCCCCAATTCTCCATTCCTTTTATTTCTTCCTATTTCACAATATCTATCGTACACTTTTGTCCTTATTTACACTTTGGTTTCTCCCAGCTGAGAGATAATGTAATATTCAGATATGTGTGTCTGATTTTTGGTGGTTACTTCTATGTGTCAAATTGGCTGGGGATGCCTGGATGAAATGCTTGGGGGTGTGCTGGTAGGTGCTGCCACAAATCCCACTTAGATCGGAACCAGGAAACTTGGTAAAGCAGAGCACTGTCCTGCAAGGAGGTAGACATCCTCAGTCTGTCAAGGGTCAGAAAAGAACAAACACTAAGAGAACAGAACTGGCCCTTTTCTGTATCTGGCCGTCTAGGTTTAGCCGGGACATTGTCACCTCTGCTCTCATGGCCTCACAAATGGATTACACCACTGGCGTGGCCAATCTCAATGTTCAGACACTGGCTATGGGGCTTCTTACTCAGCCCCTGCAGTCTGTGAGCCAATGAGTTACAATAAAGCCCTTCATGTATATATGTGCCATCTGGAAGTCTGCACCCTAGAAATCATTATCTATCTATCTAGCTATCTAGCTATCTCAAGGTCCCCAGAGAAAAGAGAATATATTCAGTTCTGCTTCTCTGGAGAACTTGGAATAAAAATACATCCTTAAAAACTTGTAAATAACAGTGATAGCAACGAAGAAACACAACCAGATAAATCTTCATAAATTAGAGTCGCTCTTCTACATGATCAGTTTCCAGGCACTGTTGGGTCACGTGGTGCCAGCCCCAAGGTATAGCAATGTTCATGCAGGACCAGTGCCCAGGGGCATTCTGTGGGAAGCATTCATCCCAGATTCAGACATGTGTCTCTACATTGTACTGTGCCCCCTACCCTGCAGGGATCTGGCAGCACACTGAGGCCCTGATAGAAACACTTCTATTTAAGCCAGTGGTATCTTCAGCACACGTGTTTCAGCAATGCACAGATCCCCTAGTGCATAGCACTCTCAGGACCTGTCCTCTATCCTGTAGCTGAGACTTCCCAGGTGCTGACACAGAACCATGTCAGTTTCCAGCACTGGCTCCCAATGCCTGCCGTGGTAATCCATGCCCCAGCATGACGTGTGCATGGTGGGCAAAGAAGGTAGAGTGTGCAGAAATGCTAAGATGAGCAAAGCAAAGCACACAAGGAAACAGGAAGTCTGCAGATGAGAAGATGGGACGCGCATAGAGGTGGAGAGACTCTAGTTCTGCCTGGCAGCACGTCTACCTAGGCATTGCAGCCGACACAAGTACAAGACACCTGCCCTTGGTCCTGGGTGAGCTCCACCCCTTCACATGTTCAGGGCCACCCTCATCCGTCTCCTGCTCCACAGGTAGCTCCGGTGGGCTATCTGCTGGCTTCTCTTAATGTCCATTTTTTTCTCTTCCCTATCAGATCATTCAATATTGTGTATATGAGCTACTCTTTCTCCTATTCTTAAGCTTTTTCTGTTTTGTTTTTGAGATAGGGTCTCAATATTGCTCAGGCTGGTCTCCAACTTGGGTGCCAGTGAGCCTCCCACCTTAACCTCTCTGGTAACTGTGACTGCAAGTAGGTGCCACCAGGCATGGCTCTCCCCTCGCTGACTACCACCTTCTTCTGACCTCACTTCCCATGCTGGGCTCCACGATGCTCTTGTGCAGCTCTCCAGCCCAGCCCAGTGACAGCTCATCTTGTTGAAGACGCAGTGCCTGGCCCTCCTGGTCCTGAGCTCCTAAGTGCCAGGCTGCCTGGGCACCACCCTCTTTGGCTGTCCCACTGTTGCACAGTCATTTCTTCTCAGTGCCCCCTACTGACCCCTTTTCCTCCTGATCTCTGAATATTGGGGTCCCCTGATGACTGTGTGCAGTGCCAGGGTCCGTAAATACTTCTATCTGCCCAAGTGGAGCTCCGTATCCCACCCAGGACTCTGAGCCCCGAGCCCTCTGGTTTCTAACAAACTCCTCACACCAAAGTCCAGGAGCGAGCTCCCAATCTGCCCCCACCTCAAACTTGCTCCTCCATTAGGCACCAAGATACGCCCAGCCTGAGTGATGGTGAGAACACCCAGCTCTAAAACTTCATGTTTCTTGCAACAGTGAAAAATACACTTGGACCTGGGTATGGTGATGAACACCTGAAATCCCAGCATCCTGGGAAATGAGGGAGGAGGATCACAATTTCAAGGCCAGCCTGGTCAATCTGGCAACTTCGTAAGTCTCTGTTACCAAATTTAAAAAAATAATAAATATAAAGGGGCTAGAGTTGTGTGAAGGCCCGTTTCCATCTCTAGTACTGCAATATGGGCAATATTGTACAGTCACAAGCCATGTGAAAAAATGGACTCAATTTCAGAAGATTTAAGTCAATCAGGGTGTCCTCCTGAGGCCATTGTCAGTGTCCTAACATTAGGGAGAGAGAGAGAAAATGTGATAATTTACCTAGCATTCATTGAACTCCATGTGCCGGGAGAACAGGGTAATTGAGCATGGAGATGATTATCACCCAGAGCTTTAGATCTCAGGAGACTTAACAAAAGTCACCTGACATTTCATGCCAGCCAAACCGAAGTCCAAGCTACTGGCTCCAGACCCCATCTTCAGGTTGGGGTGTGGGAGTTGTCGTGGGAACAGAAAACAAACTGAGAAAGCAGCATTTTGAAATCCAAATTTGTTAATAGTTACACGTAACATAAAACAACAACTTCTATCTACATGAGTCCTCTGCTGCCCATAACTGCAGTACCAGTGGACTCCAGGGACCTGAAGTCACATCAGTTCCAACACCCAGTTACATGGAAAAAGCTCTGACTCGTGGGTGTTCCTCTTCTGACCAGTCTAGAGCCCCTTCTCCCTCGTTTGCTTTTGTTTTACATTTTCCTGCTCCATCTGGGCAATATTTTATTGCTTTTCCTACAGAATTCAGGGCAGCCATAAAGCAAGAGATCTCTTCATAGAAACAAAGGGAAGTGATATGTCTGACATGCTCACAGAGAACCCTCTCCCAGCATTGCTATCCTGACCATACACTCATGTCTCAGAGGTAAAATTATGTCAGAGAAACCGAATGCATCTCCCTAGAGCAGTCAGACATCTTTCTTGAGCTTTAAGCTCCTTGTGTACAAAATAGCATTCACCCGATGGAAGGACTTACAAAGGACACATGGAATTATGTGGACTGTTATGCAAAGGCTTTGTCAACAATATTCAAAATGATTTTGCACTGAAAACAATGTCTATTATTAAGTAATGTATCCCAAACTTACCCAGTCTGAAAGGTTAGGTGAAACAAATAGCTACGTGTTTTGCTGTCCATTTAGTAGACCTGAACCATCACACCATAAAAATGATCAATGGCAAAAAGTATTATAAAATACTTAACACTCAAAAAATGGATCTTTGTTTAGCAAGAAAAATAGCAATTCCAATCAATCTTTCCCATCAGTCCATGGCTTCCTTTTTTAAAAAAATTACTCCCTCTCTCCTGTAAAGGCACAATCTATTAATACATGCCACTGAAGAATAGGACAGATGAAGCAAACACCTGTCGCTATAATAACAGAATGATTTAGAACTTTTTCCTTTTACATTTCCATTGACTGGTTTTTATGTATGTGATAAATGTTGCTATGTATCCTGCTCACGGTTGGAAACCTTTGTAGATTATAAAGAGCTGGAAGAGGGAGGAAATACTTATTAATGGGCATGCATCATATTTCTCAAAAGAGGTAATCACTTAACAAATGCATTTTTTTGCATCGCTCCCTCTCTATTCTTGCTGGGCAAAGAGCTTTTATGTTGTTGTTTTGCCGTTTGTTTTTCTGAGACAAGGTCTCACTGTATAGTTCAAGCTGGCCTTGAACTCACCATGCAGCTCACACTGGCCCCAGACTCAGTGATCTTCTTGCCTTAGCCTCCAGCACGTGCCAATATGCCTGCCTTGGACAAACAGCTTCAAGGAACCATATTTTGATGCTCGGTTCCAAATCCAAGACTCAGGATGAGTACCTGCCACTGACCTTCCAGGCAGCTACATAATCTAGAACAAGGAGGAATCCACAAGTTGCAAGACTAACCCTACACAGTTCTGTCTGTAGCCTCATCTTTGCCGAGTCGCCAACAAATGGTAACCTAACCACTGAGCGGTATCTCGTCCCATCCGCATCTTCTTAAGCAAACAGTATTCCCTAAGCAACTGTCCTATAAACAAAGAATGATGTCTGTTCCAGGAACCACACTGCCTTGCTCAATTCCATTTTATTAGGATGTGGGAAAATGTGTCTTGATCTGACTCTTATTTTCTGCTTAAATTGACCCTTATTTCATGAGGTTCCATAGATCTGTGGTTTTTAGAGAAATCATCCCTTCACCCTTACATCATTATTTCATTGAGAACAATGGGAATGAACCAGGGGCAAGCATTGTGCAAGGGTTCAAATTAATTATTTTTATATTACTGCTCTTTTAGTGTCAGATTTGAGAAACTAGAACTAATCTTGGGCCATGAAGATTGCTGGTCACATTTTCTCTTAAAAGGTTAATAGTTTTAGCTCCTATATTTAGACATTTGACCCCTGTTAAGTTTTGTAGACAGTGTCCAGTAGTAATCCAAGTGCATTGGTTTACATCTGATACCCAATTATCACAGCACTATGTGTTGAACAAAGTATTGGTTTCTTATTGAATTATTCTGGCAGTTTTATTTGGACAACTGGGTATAAATATGATGGCTTTTTCTAGACCAATTCTATGACAGTGAGGTACATTTCAATCCTTTTGCTGTTATCACACTTTCTTTTTTTTCTAAATTTATATCTTTGTTACTTTTATAGTAACTGATACAGAATACCCAACACACACAAATTAAAGGTGGAAAGGCTTATTTTAGCTCACAGGTTGTAGAGGTTTCAGCCCACAATTGGCTGGTTCCAAGGCACTGTGGTATGGCAGGAGACAAACAGTCCATGGCAGGGTAGGAAAAGCAGCATCGATAAGCCTCCCTTTCCCTTTTATTCCATCCAGGCTATCAGCCTATTGCTTGGTGTCACCTACACTCTTGAAGGACTTTCACGTCATCCACAACCAGAAGTGTGCTAAGCCAATCACCAGGCTAATTTAGTTATCACGCACCTTTATTCATATTCAGAAACCTTTGGTTTCTTTTCAGAAGACAACTCCAAAAAGCCCCACCTCTGAGCACACAAGGCTTTCAGGGGATATCCTGATATAAGCCATCACAACCCATTAAACTGACTGAATATTGTAATGATGTGAAACTGCTTCATGTAATGCTAAATCTGGTTAAATCAGTCACCTTAAATATTAGTTGACTCTGTGAAATTTCAGAACACCTCAGAACCTGAATAATGTCTTAGGTTTAAATATGGGAATCATTGAGATTACAAAAAGCAAAGCATGACAATGTCCTATTGCCTTCACTTAGAAGTTACAGATTTGAAATAAATGCAAGTATTTGTTGAAGTACATGTACAGTATTTGTTATAGTGCTTGTTATTTCTTCTCAAAAACATTTTATTGTTTTATTTTTTTATTTAAAGAGAAACAAAAGCATGTAAAGGGTAGAGATAATACAGAATTTCAAAAAAAGGTAAACAATAAGAAATCACTAGTTGATAAATTACATATTGTCCTCTTAGAAATAGTTGTTCAAGTTACAAAATTAAAGCATACAAAGTAGATAGTCAAACAGTGAGAGTGTAAACAGCTGTGCATGCATGAGTCTCTACATGTATTTCTACCCTTCTGTTGTTATCACACTTTCTTTATGGCTTTGTAGGAAGTCTTGACCTCAGGAAGTCCTCCCAGGGTGTCCTCTAAGGACTGTCTTCTGCATTTCCTTTCTCTCAATTTCTACTTCTCCCCTCTTTGTGTGCTCTTATTGCCACACATATTCCACCTACACATGTTACAACCTCACTCAGACCTCCTTAGAATTACTGCTGCATAAAGTCTTATGTATTTTACAGAAGCCAAGAGGAGGGAAAGACAAGTGGATATTCGCTGAGTTTGTCATCTTTATCCTCTTCACATGAGTTCCTTGGTTGACAGGCTTTTTCCTCTTTTAGACCTTCAAGCAGGCCATCCCACTACCTTACTGGCTCCCATCCTTTCTCAGAAGAAATGAGGTGCTCATCTTGTAAATGATGAGACATTTTTGTCAGCTGTTTTCAAGATTTTCTTGTGATTGGCTTTCAGCATTTCCACCACATGGGTCTGGCTGTGGATCTCTTCACATTCATTCTACTGGGTGATCCTTCTGTTTTTAGGCTCATTCAGTCTGGGGAAGGGCCAGCTATCCTTTCTTTGGATTCTTGTGGCTCTTTGTCCTCTCTCCTGCATTCCTCCCAGGCTCCCCTTGGTGCCTGTGGTATGGCACTGCTGTTTATCTCAGACTGGGGTCACCTTCCTTCATTCTTTTCCTCCATTTTTCAGCTTTTACAAAACCTATTGACCTATCTTCAAGTTACTGCTTCTTTCTATAGCTAGTTAAGACCTACTGTTGACTCAGGAAAATTTTTATTTAAGTTATTGGTTTTGTAATTCCGGAATCTTCATTCAGTTCTTGTTAAGACTCCTGGCACTTTATGGAATTCTCTATTTGATGGGACACTATCATCATTTCTTCCTTTATTTCTTTTAGCATAGTTTCTTTTCATTCTTTCAAGATATTTACTGTGGCTGTTTAGAACTCTCTTTTTTAAAAGTACCACCATGTAGTAATTATTCAAATTTGCAAAGTCCTTATCATGGTGGACATTTTTCACTGAGTGATAAAAAGTGATCATCAATCTATGGTAATCTGTCTGTCACACATCTGTGCATGGTCCATATTTTGAGAATGGTTCTTACATCTGCACTAACAATGTGTGTGTGAAATGGCAAAATGGCTTAATTTTGCCTCTTGGTTCAAAGCTAAAATACTTACTTTCTAGCTCTTATAGATAAAAATTTTGATTTGCTATATAGATGATACCAAAAGAAAATAGAGAGAGAGAGAGAGAAATCCTATGTCTTATACCGCATGATTCGGGATGGGAATCACAGGGAACTGCACCAGTGTACCACACAGTGTGATCACAGGGTCACCACATAGGGAGGGATCAAACCAGACACTTCATGCCAGCAAGGCAGGGACAGGCAGCAAAGACGGCAGTGAGTATCAGAGCATCTTTGTGGAATGCACTCAGACTTCAAAAGAGCAGAGAGCCTGTGTCCTTGATTTAAGGAAACGCAATGCAAGGGAGCCACAGACTCCGCCAGGGCCAGATCATCTGGGCTGCGTGAAGCATTCTAAAGAGGGGGGACTCAGATTCTCTTTCTTGAGGTTAAAATGAGGAGCAATGCCATCTGATGAACTTTTTAAGAGGCTCAAGGTGGCAGCTGCTCAGTGAACAGATGGGAGAGGGATTTGGGCAGCAGAAAGCCACAAAGAAGCCAGCGGCTGGACCAGGACGGCCAGAGGGAAGCAGACTGTCTTCGGGCTCGGGCGCACTCTTAAGGTAGAGCTGCCACCTTTTGCAGGTGATGCGGATGTGAGGAATGAAAGGCGTCTAGCACTGCTCCTCTCGGGGCTCTGCCTGAGCAACTGGAAATGGGGTGCTCTCTATCAAGATAGGGACTGGAGGCAAAGTTGCCATAGGGGGAAATCAAATGTCCTACTTTGGTGCCCAAACTCACACACAGCAGCCTTTAGAGCTGTCAGGAAAGCAAGGTCCTGCACCATTAATTGTCACTTGGGAGTTTGGTACATTACAGTTCTTTAGGTCTTATTTCCCCTCAGAAATAGGCAACAGCAGAAGAAAATCTAGTCTTACCCCATGGCCTCAGAAAAACCACATCCATCTGTAGCTCAGCAGATGCTATGGTTAGCAACCCCAGACTCTCAGCACTTTTTACCCTCACCATGTTCCATGGCGAACACTGAGATTTTAGCTGTGTTGCCTATAAAATGACAATGCACCATAAAGAGATACCATGTCCTATGAGCTGGGGTTTCCATGCTTTATCGGGAAGAAATAAGAGTGGAAAGCACAAACATTTTGTATCTATGTTCCAGTCCACATAAACACAGTACTTGCAGTGCTATGAGATGGAGGGAAACATTTTACTCAATTTTATCCTCGTGAGAAGTAAAACAGGAAAATAACACTATTTATGCCTTTTATATTTCAAAGTCATCAAACTGCTGAAGCAGGACAAAGAAATGACTTCAGTGAGGGCAGAAAATATCTCGGAATGTGGATCCCACTTGTATGATGTTGAAAACACACACACAAAATGACAGCAGAGAAGTCATGTATAATAGGCCACCCAAATTAATTAGACTGATTTTATATTCAATAAAGTTCTAATAACTTGTCTTCTGAGCTATCACTGTTTGCCTCAGTCATAGCTCTGAACAAAAAGACCTTTATCCACTTCTGTTATTTTTTGAGAACTAGATAGGAAATCTATTTTGCCTGCAGCAGTAGAAATGGCTTGTTTCACAAATTTAACATAACCTGACACATTTAAATTCTATCAAATGACACAAAATGTTCTTAATTCATCTTATCTACAGCTAATATCTTACATACCTATGTATTTCAATTCCCACAGGAAGTGAGTTTTCTATCCCTGGGGATTGGACTTGATGACGCTTTTAAAAAATTATTAGGAGATTGTGCTCTTTTTTCCTGCCCTAGAATGTGACAGAGCAGGCTCTCATTTCCTGAAGTCTCTGCGAAGAAGAATACTGATATTTTTGGGCCATGAACTGACGACATTAATGGCAGAATACATTTCTAGGTGAAATGGACTTCTTTTTCCCGTTGTGTCATATTAGTATTCTTCCTGAGGTATAAACTGAGGCGCTGTTTACTTGATTGTTAAGAGATGCCAACAAGTGCTGCCAATTTGCAAAGGTTGACATTGTGGCTTCCTTTTCCCAAACCAGTAGGGAATTTCTGAGACAGTGAATAATAGCCAAATCTCTGGGCAACATCGCCAGTTCTCAAGTTCTTGGAAACCAGGAGGCAAGAGTGTGAGTGGACATCCACGCAATTCCCACCAAGGGGCTGGGGGTCCAGAACCCCACAACACAAACTCTGCCCTTGGAACAATCTATGGAGGAGACACTATTAATATGTACCTGCTGCAGACTGGGAAACAGGAATACAGAGGTTATAAACCAACCACATAAAGAATTAACAGAAAAATGCTGCCCAGCGCTGCAGAGGGCGTCTTCAGGCTTTCAGAGCAAGGACAAGGAAGGTGCCCGGGGAGGGCACTCTGGGCAGGGCGGGGACAGGCTGCCCCTCCCCAGGAGACCACATCACCTGGGAAATGCTCCAGCTGCACCCTACCTGGGATGATGCTGGGACTCGGGGGGTGGGGGGGCACAGAAGCAAACCCAACAGCAACGTCTCCCCTGTGCTTCATGACACCTGGAGAAACTATTCACTCAAGCTTTGGTTTAATCCCCAACAAATCTCCTCAATGGGCCCGTGATGGCAACTCAGGATAACTATGGAAAACCATGCTTATGACATTTATGATATTTTTTCCGATCTATAATAAACTTGGATTCCTCAGAGGAAGTAGCAACATACGGAGCTGTGTGCACAGAAGTGTGTGCAGGATTCTGGCTTCTACAGCAGAAACAGAATGAGCGCCCTGTACCTGGTCCTTACGCTGGGATTTTAGAGCACAGAAATGGAAGGAAATGATTCCAGACTCAATGTGTTAACTTGTATATTTCCAGGAGGTGACCAAAGTTTACCTCCAATTTGGAATTTCCACCTGAAGAGTGTTTTTCAAAAACTTATTTTTCCATGATCCAATTTGATGAATACAAAAACTAAATCCTCTCCTTTAAAGCTACATGAAATTAAAACTAAAAATTTATTATGATTAAAAGCAATGAGATAAATTATTTCTTCATATACACAATGTTTTCACACAGACACAGCCAATTCTCCTACATAGGACATTCTTCACTTAATTCTCCTAGGTAAAACCACACAACTTAAAAAAAATTCTTGGGCTTTTTATTGTTGCTATTTATTGCTATTTTTATGATAGGTAACTAAAAGTTTTTCAGTTTTACTCCTTATGAATTACTTGTTTCTTTGCTCACAGAGTTTATTTTTATGTCCAACTTTCTCTTTTGTCTGAAATTATTTTTGTTTGACCGAAGGAAATACTTGAGTGACTTTGCCACTCTACGTCCTCAGGAGTTGCTTTTTCTGAGGCGATGTGCACCTAGAGGTCTTTAACATCACTGGTACTTCGATTTGGCTTACAAACTCAAGACCAAGATGTTTTCCTTCAGTGTTTTTAAGGTCTTTTTGTCCTGTGCTGCTTTATAACATCTGATGCTGTTCCTGAGACAAATCCGACTCCTGTCCCCCGTGCTTAACTGAGTGTGTTCATCTCTCTCTCTCTCAGCCTTTGAGATTTCAAGACTGTTCTCTTCATCTTTGATACTAATATATCAGTGGCACTGCATTGTCTGCAATGGGCATGTCCAGTGTCTGTTGAATAAAGGAAGAGTCAGGCTTTAAAGTGGAGTATCTTTTCCTTTCCTCTTTTTTCAGGAAAAAGAAACACCTATTAATAACTTTCTAGAAACGTCTTCCTAGAAAAAAAGGCAATTAATTTATTAGCAATTTGTTCATTCAGTGGTGATCCAGTGACTCAAACCAAATACCTCCTTCCCAAAGCTCTTCCATGAGCCTGGACATTCTCTCGGAATGAGGACTGAATGTCCTCTCCTCTGAGCAGGTTTTGACATCTCCCAACTCGGAATCTGTGGCTGAAAAAGACCATGCAGGTCTCCAATGGTTGCCTCAGGTCTCTTTTTCCAAAGTCTGTGATGCTGCAGATTCAGACTCTGTACTTATTACCAATCTCAAAAGTTCCCCAGGGAAGCCAGTGCCCTGGCAGAGGGTCTCAGCTACACTTCTGCCCTGCCTGACACAAGGCTCTGGGTAATATCTATAGGTGATTTCTGGGTGACTTCTTCTTTAGGCCACATGGAATTCAAATAAACATACATCTTTAGTGAGCAGAGGGCCCTTGAGTGACAATAAAAATGTGTAGGGAACCCCAAACTCAGTGATACAGGTCATGTCATTCTCTCTATATATTAAAATGTTAAACAACTTTCCTCAGCTCACACAGGTATCAAGGGGTGCCACAGATTCATGACCAAGCAGCACAGAACCAGCATGATGCTCATGACAATAACGCTGCACAGCATTACCTCTCAGTAATGATTCGGAGGGCATCTGTCAAGGGCACTGCATTATTACCAGGCCAGGTATTAACGGGCTCAGCCCTGCCCTGTATGAACTGTCCTTGGGAGGATTAATACGAAGCTTCTGTGTGGCATGGGTGATGAGTCACGGTGAATGAAGACAGAGCTAAAGAAATAGCTGTGGAAGCAGAAAATAAGAACTTGGATGTGAAGGTAGAAGTGACACAGTGAAGCACTTAATTAATTGTACGGGGCACAGAAAGACACAGTGGAGCCAAAGAAAGGAGATTTAG
This sequence comes from Hydrochoerus hydrochaeris, assembly GCA_004027455.1. Taxonomy (NCBI): domain Eukaryota; kingdom Metazoa; phylum Chordata; class Mammalia; order Rodentia; family Hydrochaeridae; genus Hydrochoerus; species Hydrochoerus hydrochaeris. Next base: position 58,410 of record PVLA01000663.1, read on the forward strand.
AGTTGGGGTGGGAGGAAAGCGCAGCCAGGAATTGAAATGGATAGAGTGGCAGAAGAATGAGCTTGGGGTAAAGATGACGTGTAGATATTCTGAGTCCATGGTATTGATGAAAAATGGATCCAAAACCAACAAAGGAACAATAGCAAGAAAAGGGCAGGGCAGGAGAATGACTGCTGAATTGGAAGCCAGGGACCCAGGGAGGATGATTAGAAATGTGTGATGAGTGGAAGCTCACTTGTCCCCAGGCGGCGGGCATCCTGCAGAGTGGTGTGTTGGGTGGTGGTGGAGGGGACAGACAGTCACAGAGGTCAGAAGTCGGGGGGCTGAAGTGGTGTCCATAACCCTCCAGCAGACAAACTAGTGGGCAATGTGGAGAAACACTCAGCAATGTGGGGTGAGGATGGCCAGTGCCCGGACTGCCATTGTGTTCAGCAGAACACTGATTTCGGGCAGTGACAGAGAAGGTGAGAAGTGGATGAATATTACGAAAAAAACCAGAGCAGTGAAGGATTTTCAGAAACTGAGCAGTAAAGTGAGAATAAAGCCATTTGAGGATACCTTAGAAAAGTAGCTGTTTTTGGTTTATGTTTTTGATTTCAATGTAAAAGAAACTGCAAAGTTTGTCAGCAAAGAAGAAGAGAGGCATGCATTATTGAGGCCAGTTAGTTAGGCCAAGGATAATTAGGTTATTATAAAATGTCTCACAAGCTATGTTAAAATAATATAGAGGCTTTACAAATCATGCTTTAAAAGAAAATGAAATACAAAATGGATTTAGGAAACAATATTACATGACAAAAAATAGAATGAGAGGCTCTAGGTAGGTCCATGACTGACAGAAAATGCAAAAGGATTAAATGGATCTCTCCAAGAAACACAAGGTAAGTTTAGATTTATAAACAAAATCAAAACTTCATGACTTAAAGAAACTATAAAAGCAGCACATTTTAGAAAGGACTGTATATTTAAGTATAGAAAAGGAGCTGTTGGGTGCTTCCTGCAAGCACACACATGGCAAAGCTGTGCAGGATGTTTCGTGCTTGTTGCAAAGCTTCAATGCCACACAATAGGAAAATTAAATGTGAAAAAGCAAACACTGTAGTTTGCAAGTCTTTCATGTCAGTCCTGACTTAGAGTGCTCATCTTAGGGTACTCTGACTTCATGATGGTATCAACGCAAACCATACAACTGCTCCATCTGTTAGAATGACAGTAAATAAACGAGATGAGGCATAGACTGCCCTATTACACACAGGCTTTGTGTTTGATGACTTCGCTCGGTAGGGTAGGCAGATTGAATGCATTTTCAACTTAGGGTATCTTCGACCCTTGATGGATTTTCTGGGACAGAAGTCAAGAAGTGTCTCTGTATGTGTTCAGGAAGCTTTAAAGCACTGCTGAAGTGAGTAGAGGCTGCTGAGTGTTTGGATGGAAGATAAATGCACACCCTTACCATAGCTCTGTGCTATTATAAGCAGGGAAAGTCATGTTACAAATAAGATTATCTCTTCATTAGAGCACACAGGTATATAAAATCTCAGTAGAAAGTTATGAAGACTTTATGAGAAGTTTATGGACCAAACCCTGAAAGCTTGCTGACTGATTTGATGATGCGTTTCTATTAAAAAATTCAACATCTCTCGATTGAAAAGCTAAAAGAATACTGTACATTTTGGAAACCTGAAAAATAAAAAGCAATCCCCACGTTCTATGTAGAAAAAATATGCTAGAAATCAAAGAAAGCTGTGACACACATACACACACACGCACACACGAATGATAACTATAGTTTTGTAAACTGTAGGGAATACTGCAAAGAACAATTAGAACTGTAATGTTGCAGTGACATGACCACAGGAAAAACTCATGAATACAAAAAACAGTTTAATTTGGCCTAAAGTACTGAAAAATATAAAATATGCAAGACTTCTTAATATAATGGAACACAGAAAAATAACACACCAACTAGAAAAAACAAACCAATTCACATGTGATACTATGGTCATGTATGTTACAGCACAAGTGAAACAGAGGTTAGATGGAGGCTCACAGAATCTCTGTATCTTGGGGCAGATGTAATGGGTGTTTGGTCCCATAGGATCCCCAAACCCTTCATCCTCACTCCTGTAAGCTGTTTCAGAAGGTAGATAATGTTCTAGCTCTGTGGACTCCCACGGGAAAGGACAGGTAACTTCAGGTCATCAGAAATGAGTCTTATACTTCGAGCCTCTCAGGACATGAACTGACGGTGAAGACAGGCAGGGTAGCCCCAGATTTTCAAACTTTTCTACTCATATGTTCCCCAGCGAAGAAAAGGTGAGCCAAAAGCAAGCACAAAACTTTCTTTGTAGCATCAGAAAAGTAAGGTTTCTAAAACCATTCTCAGCTAGTATGATATTTAGCAATTAATAATACAGACTTCGTAAGACAAGAGTAGCCTATAACTCTCTATTTCATGGGTAAAGAAAGACACTAAGAAAGGAAACAATTACCCTTGTCATGTTAAAGAGAAAGCATCCATAAAGTACCATAAAATTGGCATATTTCTATTTTTCTGCATAATAATATTCACCTCACTCTAGCCTTCCTTGTTACAATGTTGATTTCCCAATCCAATCCAATCCAATCCAATCCAATCACGATGTTACAAAAGACAAAAGACAGGAGCTGTAAATGCTCATTTACATGAGAAATGAAAGGAAGATTCTTCGTGGAGATATGTAAAAGTGAGCTTCAGTTAAAGAGAGGTTTATTTCTTTTTCATTTTTCACCAGCAGCTCTGAGAGACCTGTCAATTTTCTCTTGTCTGAAATTCGTCACATTTTATGCTCACTTATGTCAGCTGATAAAGAACACTGCTCTTTAATGAAAGGTTTTCCCTCTGTTTTTCAACAAGTTATTCAAAATGCCACTCAGGAGGCCCACCCACTGCAAAGAGTTAGAGCACCAGGGTCTAGGTTTTGGTGCTCTGTGACCTATGTTTCTTTTTAACGTTTAAAATCTGCTATTTACATTTTCCTCTGTTCACTGATCTACCCTTTGTGAAACCCACTCCTACATACTGCCCTAACATTTTCCCCTCAGTGTGTTAACAAAATTCACCAGCAAAGATGTGAGCTACTAATTATGCTAAGCATTATACTCATCATGTCAAATCCAATGCTGTTTTAAAGATTCATTTCCCTGTCACTGCGATTGTATCCACGAGTCAAGGGTTTGAATACAGCTGGGTTTAAACATGTTTTTCAGCAGATCTGGACCAAGAGAACAAGCTGGGATGATTTCAAGCTTCTATCTCACCTCTGACATGAACCTGCATCTTTCATAACATACCAAAAAATTCTGTCTGTTTGCCACCTCCTGGAAGGAGACTGATGGCTTCGTGACAATGAAGCTAAAATAACTCAAGTTTATAGAAATATGTCAGCCCATATTAACTGGAAGCCATTCCACAGAGGAACATGGGGCTCAGAGAGCTAGAAATCTTTGCTGTTTATGTTTCTTTTGTGTCTGAAGTTTTAGCAAGTCTGAACATTACATTTGTGAGTGATGATGTATGTGAGCCTCATAATGAGAAGATGTGTTTGATAGTGTCTGCTTTTGTTCAAAGCAGTCATGAAGCCCAGGGTAGTCAACGATTTCATGTGGCCTGCACCAAACTTGGCAGAGAGCGAGGGACACAAGGAGTGGCTCCTTGAGAGGATGCAGGGTTCTCAGGGGTCAGAGCCTTGCTAGAAGTCGGGAGCTTCAGAGATACGACTGAAGGGTCATTGCTAATAACTAAGGCTCTAAGCAAAAAGTGATGAAATCATAGCCTTTGCCAACAACACTTCACATTCTAGCATCCGATCGACAGTGTAAGCAGGAGTGGAAGCAGGCCTGCTGCGGAAGGCCTTGGTACATGGGCCCTGAATCACTTCACTTGGTTCCAAGGTCTGAGGAGGCTTCAACACATCTTGCTTCCAGGTGACCCAGGAGCAGTCCTGGCCCTTGGGAGGAGCCTGGGCTAAAAATCCTTCCAGGCATCCTCTCTCTTGACTACGCACCCATGTGGATGTGTGTTCTGCTTTGTTTGAAGGTATTTTTCTTCCTTCCTCTCCTGGTTCCCGTCCCAGAATGACAGAATCCATGCTACTCACTGAGCTTCTCCAAAGGCTGGCCATTTCCACAGCAGACAGACCTCCATGTGGCCAGCTGAGCCGGAGGTTCCATCACATTGATTTGAAGTCATGCTCTGGTAGATGAAAAGACAGTCGTCTCTACATCCTATACTACATACTTAAGTCCTAAATCCCTGAGGAATCTGGCACATGGGAAATGTGGTAAAGAGGGACCATGAAAAAACAGAAGAAATGACAAAACCCCATAGGAAGGACACACATCACTCCCTACACCCTTACGACTTGTGATCCTGAAGAGCTCAGCTGGATAGCAGCCAGGAAGTCTCAGGTCTTGGGCTAAGGAGGTGACTAAGTGCCACTCATGGCTTTTTTTATTTCTGCTTTCTAACTGTACGAGTTGCACTGGCTGCAGACTGATATTTATCTTTAGGAGAAATTTCTGGTTTGGCCTTTCTATTTTCATAATGTGGGCTATGCTTTCAGCTAAACTACTGAACCTTGAAACTGCTAAGCTCAGGACAGCAATCCTCCCGAGAACACGGTTACAATGACACATGCATTGGTATGTGCTGATTTTTTAAAAAGGATATATTTGTTTTCTTTCCACAGTTAATTCTGTGGTATAACTTCATTGTGGATCTAAAACTCTGTGTTTCTAAAACATACTCAAACCCAGTTAAGGCTTTGGGATTTTGTCTTAAATGATTTCCTTTATTTTCCCTATAGTTTTGCCAGAATTTTGTTCCTCTTGATGGTTCTCATGTTACCTTTTGCCTCCTTTTAAATAACTGTCTTCTGTCATTTCTATCTGGGTTAAAAATCTTTCCAGTAGTGCTCATCAGAATACTAGCTAGCACAGGAATGAACGGCGGCAGCCGTTAATTAACAATTTAGGAAATCAGAATCCTCCATAGGCAAATCAGCTAACCCCTCTGCCCATCCCTTCCTCAGGATAATGAGGATACAGGAAAGATATACGAGGAAAATGATTAATGTGATACAGTAAAAACAGTCAGCAGGCAATTTTGAAGGGATGGCCAGGGATACTGTATGAAACATACAGCGCTGTTGACACTCTGTGCTTTTGGCTTCCTTTTGCTGCTGCATATGTGAGCAGGACTGTGCCCTTTTACAACACCTGCTGCGGGCCTACTACTGCTAGATGCATCTTCCCGGAGTCCACTGTTCATATCCGCATTGTCTGCAGCACAAAGTCTAAAACCTGTAGCCCATAAAAAAATGATGGTGATGCTGGTCCTCACTGATTGACTTCTCTCCCTTCCCATTTTCTCCTCAACTGACTCATTTTGACACTTCTTTGCTACTGCAATGGTACTGTCCTAGCCAACAATGGTCACCATTTGGTTGAGGCCAGTGGTCACTTCTTTATATTCTTATATTAACTCTTTAGGATTTGCCTAAGTCAATCACTGTCCACTGTGAAACTTACTCTCTTGACTTCTCCTTAATCATACCCTATGTTTTTTTTTTCATTACAGTTAATTCTCATAATTTTATACCACCTTGTGTGACAAACTTAACTGTCAACTTATTGGCTTAGGAAACTGCCTAAAACATATTTCTGAGTGGGCTGTGGAGGTATGATCTTGGGATCCATACCTGGTCCCTGGCCCCTTAGTATCTGGTGCTATTCTTTGGTGCTGCTTTCTGACCACCATGATCTAAGCATTTGTGCTCCATCACGCCCTTTTGCCAGAAATCCTCTGAAACTGTGAACTACTGAAATATCTTCCTTCTAACTGGAGGTAGCAGTACTGTATTCCTGTGATAGGAAAGTCAACTAATGCAGTTTTTCATTCACTTCAAATATGAACGGTCATTCTCACAGAAGAAGCAGGACTTGGTCACCCTTGGTGGTTTCCCTCCATCTTGATCTGCTTCCGCAAAGTGGTTAATCCAGATATACGCTGATATGACTATCTGCTGGTGAACCCACACTCCCACCTCCCCACAGGACATCTAGACAACATCTGGCTGACTCACACCAACGACAACTACACCATGTAGAAACTGCAGATAAGCCAAAGTGACCTCTCTTCACTACAGCATGAGTGCAGGGAGTTTTGTGTGCTTGCCCCAAGTCCTCCAGTTATGACACCTTTCAGAAATTCTGCTAAGGCAATGCTCAACAAATGCTTCATCTCACAGAGCCTCTCTCTTTCCCTCTCTGCGTGTGCTGCTTGAATATGAGAGTCTTGGATAGCCTAACACTTCTGCTGGCTCTGCGACACACTCTTGTATCTGGGGATCAGTAAGAAGCATACTGCTTTGCTTATTTCGTGTCTTTTACTAAGCTGCCTCCTTTGTTTCATCTGGTACCATCTGTTCTAAATTTCTTTTGCAGTCTAAGTTCTGGAGACTGTCTTGACAGAAATAAACTGGGCATAAGACAGATGGGAACCATAGGGTCTTTGCCATTATAAACAACTTTTTTTTTGTAAGAGGACACCTAGTCACAGATTGGACACTTATGCAATCGGATCCTTCATCAGTATATAGAAGTGTTCTAGGAGAGGCACATTTTAAAGAACTACAGTGGAATCTTCAGGAATTCCATCAAGATGGATTCAATTTACAATGACTCTTGTGAGAGAGACCTACAACTAAATTAGAGAGAAAACACCCATCATGACATCTATGAAATTAGCTGATCTTTCTCAGTAACCTTGGTCTATTCCTCTTCTATCTCTACCTAAACACTAGTAGGCTTTGATTTTGGTCCTAAGTCTATATTATCTTTCTCTAACTATATTCTTTCTCCAGGGAACCTCATTTGGAACAGTAGCTTTAAATATCAACTATATGCTGGGAATTTCCAATTTTATATCTTTAGCTCCAGATTTTATTTACAACTGTCTGCTTGCCATCTCCCTTTGGGTACCCAAAAAGCATCTCAAAATGAAATGCTTGAAACTCAACTCTGATTTCTATTTTACCCTCAACTTCCAGTAAATACTGTGATCAAAGAGTTTGAAATCTCACATGTGGCCCATTAATCATCATTCAGTTGCTCCACTTCAGAACCTAGGAAAATTTCTTAGATACTTTATCTTTCTCTCATCCAACATCTAATCCCAAAGCAACTGTTTATGGTTCAATTTCAAAATATATCCCACATCTGTGTATTCTCACTTGAGAAGCCCTTTTCTCTATACTACAGCCCTGGGACCCTGGTTTGAATGTGTCCCCCAGAAGTTCATGTGATGTACACTTAATCCCCAGATTCATAGGTTCATGGAATTTAGAGGTGAGGCCTTTGGGAGGTAAATAAGGCTAGATTAAGTCATGAGCGAGGAGCCCCCATGATGGCATTAGTGGCTATATAAGAAGGAAAAGACAAATCTGTCCTAGGATCTTGCGCTCTCTAAGTGATGCCCTCTGCCATGTGAGTGCTGTCACTAGATGTCAACCCCACATTCCTTGACTTTCTAACCTCCAGAATCTTAAGCTATGGAAATCTCTTCCATTCATAAATTATAAATTATTACCTGTATTGTGGTGTTCAGCTACAGCAATAAAAAATGGACCAAGACACACAGCTTTTGATGGATCACCCTACAGCACTCTCCTCCTCCTCCTCCTTCTCCTCCTCCTGCACTCTACTTGCAGCCAAGAGGATTGTTTAAGAATGTTAATAAGTACATGTCGATATTGTCCTAAAAACCCTTTCTACTCAATATGTCTTGAAATTGCACATCCTCACCTAGAACATATAAAGCTCAGCATACCATAGTGTCCCGCCATTCTCCCTAAGTATTCTGTCTCGACAGTTGCCACCTGACATTTATGATCATTAAATAGTCCTACCTGGTTCCTCAATATGTTGTAATTCTATCCACTTTGCTGAGAGCACATTCCCCAGGTCCTCATGAGGCCAAGACTTTCTGCAGCTCATGTTTCAATTCACATGCTGCATTTCTGGAAAAGTCAGCCTGACTCGCATTCCCAACCACCCCTCCACCTTCCCTGTCATGTTTTGTCTCACATTGTTACGTCTTTGCGTGAAAACGGTGGGGTTGGTAAGCTAAGTCTGCATCCTGCCATACAATCTACACACAAAGAGAACAGGGATCTGTGGTCCAGGTACCAATGTATTCGTCATATCTGGAAAACTCTTCAACACATAACATATAAAGAAAATCGTGAATTTGGAGTTCTGATACATAGAAGAAGCACACTGGTCCATATCTGCATATTCCTGTAATCAGTGGAAGAGTTATGTAAAAATGCTATTTAATTTGAAAAGTGTATATGTGTATAATTTATAGGCATATTGTTATATTCTATAGTCTTCATATTTAATTCTGAACTTTTTGAAGTCCTAAGTGCTTGCATGTTTATAAATCCATATGTGTTTGGGAGGAATTCTCACATTCATTACTGCATATATATTAAAGCTCATAATGGACAACTCACTTGGGATTCCTTCTGTCTCTTTCTCAGACAGAAGCTTTCTTTCTCTTGATAAATACATTCCACTCTTTACCTCCATTGTTTCTAAAATTCATTGTTTGATTTTAGAGAACACAAAGTCATACTGAACATCTTTTAGGTTGGGAGTTTCGTTCCCCTATATCATTTAGAGGATTCCACTGAGGTTATTGGATGGAGATAAGACTTTGCTTTGGTTTCATAGACTCCGGACTGGGATTCATTTAGGTAACAAATTTTTATGCTTCAAATTTTGTTATGTCTTTGCCCATTGCTTATAATTACTTATGCTTTGTCTGTTACAGCTTTGTTAAAATGATGAGATATCTAAGTTAAAGCACAGGAAGGTTACAAGGTTTTGTTCTTGTGCATGCTGCATTTAAATTAATTACTCAATTTACTGGCACTCCTTGCTTGACTTTATTTAGACAATAGTGCTAGCGAGAGTAACATTAAAACATCCCTGGTAGACTTCAATATAAACTTCTATAAAATGGGTCTTCTTAAATAAAATCTAGTTCAGACTTGGAAAATATACCTATCTACAATAAAACTGAGGATCCTTCTAATGTTTAAACAGCACTAGGCTGGTGGCCGTTCTTTAAGATTTGGAGGACAAGTGTCACAGGGACAGACTGACTCTGATCCTCCTCTATACCCTAGAGGAAATGTCAAGCCTGTTCTGCTTCAATTTCCTTTCTTTGGTTTCTAATCTTTCCCCCCACTTTGTACTTTCCCTTTTACAGACATGTAAAAATAGAAAGAACTCTAGACTGTTCGAACCTGTTTTCCTACTAAATTAAGTCCATAGTAAATGAGCACTTACTAACAACAAAGACAGGGAAGTCTTTTTAGATGGGGGACACATTCCTTGTCTCTGGGTTGGATGAGACATCAGAACTTTGCCTGTCCAGGACAACACACATAAAAGCCATGTCCCAGCTTAGTGTTCTGGGCAGGTCTCCTCCGGAGACTGAACTTGAGACACAGTGAGAACAACCAACTGGGTGAAATCAGAAGGAGCTATTTCCAAAAGCAACACACTTATGGGACCAAAACACACTTAGACTAAGGGAGGCTTCCCAACCTTTCATTTACATGTATAAGAAAATACTTCAATAATAAATTGTAAAATTAAAAACCTTTCATGTAAACTTATAAAGTTCTGGGTAATGATCCTGTCAGGCTTTTAACTATCCCTGATAGAATTCTGACAGACAATGATTTCTCTGCCAGCTAATTAATCGCTGCTTCAGCAGAGGACAGGTTTCTGCAGCATTTCTTTGGTAAAGCCCCACTGAAACCAATGGCCAATGGAATGTTGACAAGACAGCTTGATTCCTTTCTGGAGACTGACTTCTGGTTATCTGGGCCAATAGAAGGAGAACAATTGAAGGTTCATGCCCAGGGTGACTCTCTGGTCTACACCCAAAGAGTCCTCGGTGGAAATTGGCTCATGACCACAGAAAATCTCCACTTACCTATCTACTTATATCTCTCTTCTGGCAAACTAAAGATGTTCCCAAACTTTCCTGGCAACTAGGCTACCACTCCTCTCAGAAATTAGGATGAAGCAGCCTGTAACAACTGTTTACATTTCAAAGAAACTAGTAGAGAATGATTTTCATTTGTGCCTTGCATATGTTAACTAAGAGAAAAAAGAGAGACATTAGTTACCCTTTTCTGTGTGCATAAAAGACCGATATGTCTTTACTAACAGGTAAAATGTGATTAATAGATGATAAATATGTTCAACCTGTGAGCTTCAAATAAAGCACAGCCATGTCCTACTGCTAGGAAAGGCTGCCTAGGTAATTAGATAAAGGACACAATGACTGGAGACTCGGCCAGAGGACGCAGGGCAGAGTTCCTAAAGTTTATTTGTTGTCTCTATATCAGGAAGGGAATCTCCTTCACAGAACAGCCAGAGAAAAGCTTTAACTCACTTTTTCACAATAAACAAAAAGCTATAGTCTGTTATAAAGTTACGCTTCCTTCTTTAAGCATTTCTGTCACAATTAGGCTTACGGAAACAAAGTTCATAAGCCACCTGGGAAGATAAGATTATGCTGGTCGAATTTGTTTCCCACTCTCTCCAGAGGCATCCACCTGCCCTGGAGTAGAATCAACCTAAGAGATGCCATGAGGACATTATCAAATAGAAATAAGAAAGGGATGCCCAATTATTTCTTTTTGTATAGATAAGTAGCTCAGTGTCAAAGTATCATACCCTTGTGTGTGCATTGTTTTATGTTACAACTCAATGCCAAAGCCCCTTCCTTACTCCTTCAGAATAAATACATTCTTAAGCACTGGAAGATGTTCAACCCTTCCATGTTGAAAAAGAGCCATTTGACATTTCTCTGCACATGTGTGTGGCCTACCTACCCCCTACCAACAAAATGGAATACAGAGGGAAATATTAATTATGATGTTCTTTTAAAACTAAAATAATATTGCAAGAAAGAGGAAAAATTGTCAGAATTGCTTTAGAGTCAAGCTTTTATTACACTAAGAAACAATTCTTATTTATGCTTAAGGTATAATTATAATCTATATAAAAATACCCTATGTGTGGATTTTGTAAATACAATGAGTTCACATGTAATGAAGTGACTGATTTGGTTGTTAGAGCAGTTTGGTACATTTAAGTAAGAGGTAAAGAAATACAAAGACTCTAATGACTTGTAAAGACTTCAGTGGTTGGTATTGTACAATGAACTAAACCTCTGTCATTCTGCATCATATCTGCCTTTCCACCAAATGACTAGCAGCTTCTAAATAAAATGAGATGGCTTCTTGCCAAAAAAAGAAACAGAAAGATAAAAAGTGTTAGGGTTGGGGTTCGAGTTAGGATTAGGGTTAAGTTTAGGTTAGGTTTACAGGCAACAGAGGATGAGGGCTGTGGAAATTCTCGCATATCATAAATAACCTTAACCAGGAGGTAGAAATTTCCTTTATTTGCATTTATTTTACTCATATCAAATGATGGAGAACTTTCTAGAATGTTTGCATTAGATTATTCCCTGCCTATTATTCATTCCTGAAGTATCAAAATGACACATCTCAGAGTACAGAAAGGATTCTCACTGCAACACGACCCACTTCCAATGCTCCAGAAGGAAGCATCAAAACCAATGTTCTTCCTAGGAAACAACTCTTACGCATCTGAGTGCTTTGGTATTACTAACAAAGATTAGCCTGTGATAATCTAGAGCAATACACCTGCCTCTGTCAGGTGTCTCTCCAACCACATAGGTGAAGGACTCCTCAGCGTGGGCATCCGCGGGGAGTGTTGCTTCAGTTCCCTTCTTTGGGAAAACTGCTGAAGAGTTTCATTTTACCATTTGACTTTCCTTATGTGAAAAGACCTCTGCTACATCACTGAAAGAATCTCTGATTAATTGTTGCAATCCTGTTCTATTTTTTCCACAGAAGCAAAATATCCCTTTTTAGAGAATTAACAAATAGAGAATTAATAAATCCTCCTGCATTTACATTATTCATTAGGTGTCACGATGTCCCAGAGTTTCCTGTCTTTTTCCCTCCCCCATTGATCTTGGATCTGTGTTTATTTCTCCTTAAAAGGCAGAGCCCACCTGCCAAGCACAGCCTTCCTTACGGCCTCAGAGGACAGGTAATGATCTCAATCTTCCAAAAGGACTTAACTAGAAAAGTCTGTTGATTTGCTTTGAGGATTATTGACGTATTTATCTGGGAATTGATCTTTATTTCTCATTTAGAGGAACCTGCAATGGTCGCATCTTATAACATTTTGCTCTGGAATTTCTCAGTGTGGTTTAACATCTGAGCTTCATGAGAATTTAAGAAATCGGTATGATGCAATGTGGTGCAAACTGTTCAAAACAATGCTCGACACTCATTGTGACGGGCTGGAATGCAAATACTGTGAAAAGCGTTCTTTACTGAAATCTCCATTGATCATATTTTTCAACTTTTAAGCAAAAAGCACTGTCTTCTGCAGTTTCACCTTCGTTAATAATTGCTGAGAAAAAAATGTGGTGACCAACACTTACCTCACTATGTCCTATGAATAAAGCGGGTGAAAATTAAAGGGTGACCAGAAGTGATAGAAGTTAGCCCTCTTCATCAAAGAACAGATAGCAAAGAAAAAAATACACAAGTAATTTTTTTTTTAATAAAACGGAAGGAAGCAGACATAACAAAGATAGATCCTTGGGATGGGGCGGAGTTCTGTTAACAGTCTCTGATGGTACAGGAAGTCGAGCCGAGCCTGTATATGTCAGCCAGACTACAAATTCGGAGCAGAGCAGTATGTGTGCATGTTCTGTTGCATCTGATGGACACCAGCCTACCCAAAGTGAATGAGTACTATTTATATTAAATAGTATGATATACTGCTTCAATTCTTTAGGATCTACAGTGAGAATGTCTCCTTGATTTGGCTCCATGAGGAGGTATCTCCTGCTCACATGCCTTACCTGTGAGGCCCCAGTTTACTCAGATAATGACAACTGGGAGAAATGAGAAGTCCCATAGTCAAAGCATCCTCTTCTGGTTTTCTGATGAAAAGTAAACTGAACATGGACAAATGGGACTGATAAAGGCAGTTCAGAAAACTTCCCACCAAATGTCCCAAGCCATGGGGCACAATGCTCTGTTCAATCTGTTGCCTCAAGGAAGAAGGGAGTCTATGCTGGAGAAACTTGAGGGACAGCCTAAGGTGGGCACCCTTCACCCCTTGCATCAGCATGGCCATGTGCAGTATGGGCAGGGTGGCAGCTGGGCTCTGCTGTTTAGTGCTGGTACATGGGAGCCCAATGTCAAGACCAGTTGTAGGCCTCAATCCCAACATGGCGCCATTTTGAACACTGAAAAGACTGTCACTGGATGTTCCCACCATGACAAAGAGCCAAAGTTTAGCTGTACAGGTCTAGAGCAACTCAAAAACATTTTACCTAGCAATATAAGTGAGGTATGTGGTACATTTATATTATTGCAATGAAGATAAAAATGGATATAGCCAGCATCTGTCCACAAGCACTTGCTCTACTAAAGTTGCAGAGGGGAAAATGATTTTGTATTCCTGGCCAGAAAGGACAATCACTAATTCACTAAACTGCCACAGAGGGTGCCGAATCCAGGTGCACAAGGAGTTTTTGTGCCTCACTGAACTCATGTTGTCTACCGGAACGTGTATACAGTTATTACGTTATATTCTACCCATAGAACTGTTCCACATTAAGGCAGACAGTGTGAAATGTCTTTAAAGATGTTTATTCTCTGTGCTTAAAAAAAGAAATCTGGTTTTAACTCCTAAAGAGGGAATATTAATTTCAATTGCCTTGGCACTTAGGAGACAGGGTGCTTGTTCTGCTCTGAACCCAGCTGTCACCAATTCCTGAGGGTCTATTACATACTCCACAGAGGAACGCGCGCTGTTTTCTCAAGGCTAATAAAGAACCATCTGCTACCCTGCATTGTGCGTAAAATGAACGGGACTTTTCCTGCAAGATGCGAAACACCAGACCAAAGCCAGCACTCACAGAGATGAACACCTTCATCCCTCAGGTGTGTCCTCATTCAAATGCCACAGATTGATTTTCCTCCTGGCCAAAACCTCCTGATTGTTACTGTACTTGAACAAGGGCTCTTTTAGGATTAGAATGCAACTCAGAAATTCTCTGCCAGTGTTTTTCATTTCCTTCTACCCCAAAGTCTCACAGAGCAAATGGCCACTTATTTAAACAATGATGGTAATGCCTAGAAATTCATCCAACTTGTTGCACCTTGAAGAACTATCATGGAATTTGAAGAAAAGAAAGTACAGAGTTGTGCAACCTGGGAAACATCTGAAAATCCCCAGATTCGTCACAAGAGTGTCACGTGTTGATCTCCCATTCCTGGGATGAACAGGACGGCCTTCCTGGGATCACCTCCTCTTGCCTTCTTCTAAGAACCAAGGACAAAAGAAAGAGGAATTGTGAAGCAAGGGCCAGGCAGCCTCTCAACCTCTTGGGAGAATCAACTCGCTCTGAGACTCTCAACATGGAACAATGAATTGCATGGTATTTGTTTGTCCAAAGAACTGAAACAAATGGTTTTCTAGCTCTCAGCATAAACACTCCTGAGTAAAAGGATGAGAACAGACACTGCTGTTTGCCACAGTGACAGCAGAGTCATGGGCTGAGTTGCAAGTAAGACATGGGATCTACAGAAAGTGGTACATGTAACCTGAGAAGTGGATTTGGCGTCTGGACCTGCTAGGACTCAGGAAGGGAACTGCTGCTCTCTGTGAAGGCCACACTGATTGCCACTAGTTAAGTACTTTGTTCCCTAAATCTACCAGATTAAAGCTTTCTGATATTTTCACCAAGAGAATTTGTTACTATTTAATACCTGTTGTTCTGAAAAACAAGGGCAGACATTTATTTTCATTCTAGGAACATACTTTCTGAAGCCCAAACAAGAAACGTACTTCACTATCAGAATGAGAACCCAGAAGAGGACTTCCAAGTGTTGAGACCAAGCACACTTGAGGTGTCAGCGTATATTTCAGTATACACATTTCAACCGGTTTCTTACTGTGTTTCCTTTCTTTTAAGAATCACTGGCTTCTTTTTGGAAGACCATGAAACACATGCCTGCTGCTATCTAACTTGTTGGTCCCAGAAAGTCGCCAGCACATTGGACACCTTACTCCTCGAGCTGCGTGAGCTTGCAGTGTTACCTGTCTGACCATTTGGGCTTCTGGGCTCACTGGGACAAGGTTGCTTCTGCTGCTGCAGGCTTTTATAGGGAAATGCAAAGTGCCAGGGGGGTTGGAAGCTTGCCTTGCTACTTTGTCAAAGCTGTTACTATAAACATTAAGTTACATAATCTGTCTGCTTGGAATTTCAGTTCTTGGTAGCCTTGGTGTTATTCTGAAGTAGATTCTGGAAGTGATGGAGAAATAAGTTAAATCTGTGTGTTCAGAACAACCTGACACAGTCTCTACTGTTGAACAAAGGAATCATCTCTTCTGAAACACTTGAACCCTGGACCACAAAGTACACTGACACAGGCTGTGACTACCACATGCTGCTTGTTGACACTGTGGAATTTTCTAGAACCAAGATGTAAGATCTTGCTCAATATCTACCTACATATGAAGAAAATGGACAAAAGTTCCAAGCGAATAATTGTCTATAGCTCTTAATGTGTTCAGAATTTGATAGTCACAGAATCGAAGAATTAATCTTCAGGTACTGAACCTTTTTGCTATGCAGATTGGTCACAGACAAAATGCAAGTTTTGAATGCTGGGTCTGGTGGCAAGAGGCATAGGCCTCAATCCCAGCACTCTGGGAGGCAGAGGCAAGACAGCGGCAAGTTCCAGCCCAACCTGGGCAACTCAGCAACTTTGTGAGACCCTGTCTTGAAATAAGATGTAAAAGTGGACTTGGGACGTGGCTCAGTGCAATACCTCAATTTTAAAAACTACCTATGAGATGTGCCAACAGTACCAGGTCCCAGTGCCTGGAGCCTGTGACACAAACTCTGTACTCAATAAATTTCTATTAAACACATGAACTGATGTCCCTGTTTGGATGAAAAGGGATTAAATTACTGTTTATCAGTTCATACACAAACACTGCCCAGTGCCAGTGCCGAAAGCATAGTCCTTTTCTCTCACCACCAAAACATACTGGATGAAATTTTATGGAATGGATTAATTCGCTGCAATTTCACATAGTAATTAAGCATCTACTATGCACCAAACTGTGCTAACAGCCTAGGTATCATGAAGACAGCTGACGAAGAAGTGTAAACAGAGAGCTCAGAGAGCCATGTCAATCGTCGCCTTTATTGACTGGCTGCCAGGTGATAAATACAGGAGCCCAAGAAATGCAGAACCATTTCTATAGCTCTTCTGCCATGCCCTGAAGGAAAGCCATCCACCGCAGGCCTTCCTCTGGTCAGTCTCCCCTCCAGAGTGCTCCACACTGCCTGCTTCTCCTGCATTCCCCATGATGACGCATGGCTCACCTCCACCTCCACCCCTCTCCCACCCGTATTCATGGGTTGCTCTTTGTAATATGTCATCACACTCAGCATATTTCCCAAAGGAGCCTTGCTAAGCTGCACCCCGACCGTCATCTAGGGTAACCACTGACAAGTGAGACCACCCATTCCTGATCACCTGGCTCTCAGTAATGTTCCAAGGCCATCCTGTGTGGACCACAGGTACCACCTACAACAGTGCAATAGGAGGCGTGGGTTTCTGCTGGGGCAGATTCTTGCCATGAACACTAAGTGACAGTAAGCATCTTTACAAGGCACTGTTATTAGTTCAACTTCCAGACCAGTGGATGGCATGTGATGGGACTGTCTGCATGTGCATGGTACTGACTTGCTGGGCCCCTCGGCTCAGAGGCCGTGTGGAGGACACGCCACCTCTGATCTTTGATCTAAGTCCCCAGGCAAAGAGCCCAGAGCTGGGCATGAGCAGTCAGCTGCTGCGGTTTCTTCTGAAGCCCATGAATGAAGGAATCTACACTCGACACTGACAGCAACATCACTAGTCCTGCCTGAAAGAACGCGGCCGAAGGATGAGAAGCACGCTTTACCTGCTGACGCTTTTCAAACTCCAGCTTGATCCGGGACTTGATGCAGTTGCACGTGTCCTGATATGTCTGCTGCAGAGCTAGTTCCATGAGGTGCTTGTGGTAGGCTCCTGCCAGGTTCCCACAGATGAAAATGATCACGTTGGCCAGGATCTAGAGACAAAAAGAGCCTCTCAGTAGGACACACTTCTAACTGATGCACACTATAAAGCAAAAGGAATAAGAGCAACACTTTTAATGTCAGGCCTGCAGAAAGCTCCCTGTACGTCCGTCTCAGACCAGCATTCTTGTTGGTCTAACAGGAAGTATGAGCCCTCTTCCGGGATTCTGTCCCTCCTGAGTGTCAGGCAGGGATCCGCACCCTTCAATAGACAACTGTGGAGCCACTGCCCTGACTTTGGGCTCAGCCATGTGTAGAATTTGTTTTGCTCTGGCAACTTCAGTGTGGACAGAAGGACTTAGGAAACATGATGGATTTCAAGTAACTTTTTATTGTCTCATCAGGAGAAGACCAGCTCTGGCTCTCCCACCGGTCCTAGGGTGAAAGATATATGGAACACAGCCCAGTGTCTCCCTGTGTAAGGCTGAGATTTCTAGGTTGTGACACGTCACGATTGTGCCAGTTGATGACTAATACATGCTACCTTCCCATCAGAACCATACATAGAGGTTGGATAGCTGACATGCCACATTATCTTTTACCTGTAGAGGAACAAGACAGCCTTTCAGTACATGGCACAGGAGACATTCGCAAAGTATAAGGCAGCTCGGTATCCTTTTGATTATAAAAACAATTTATGTTCACAGATATTTGGGGAAAATGAATATTTAAAAATCTAATTAGAACCCAAGACATTCTATTGCCCGTACGCTGTGCCCGTCCGTCTTTTTGTCTTTCTCTATTAAAACTGCTGACATACTTGGTTTTGTCATCTTGTTCCAAAAGAGCAGTGTTCGTTCCAACTGTAGTTTTGTACTTTGCTTTTTTTACATTTACCATTTAATCCCAAAATTGAGATCATATAAATTCAATGGAAACAGTATTTTGAATGCTTAGATAATACTCAGCTTATGAATTTGTCAACATTTAGCTGTCTTCAGTGCTTGCTGTGAGCATTGTGGATTTGCCCATAAATACAGACCTCACATACAGACTTTGCCTTCCTCTTTGATCATTTCTCTAGACTCAGTTACTAAAGATACATGGAGTCAAAGGCATGCACATTTTGAATTGCTAACATGTGTTGCAGAAGTTTTCTTAGGGAATATATCTTTTCTGTTCTCACCAGCAAGACATGTCAATGGTCTTTCCAGTATGTGCTCCTATTATATAGCACCCAACTCCCACAGAGCAGGAGTCCTGAGCTCAGGGCTGCACCTACAGATTGGCTAGTGGATGGACAGATGGATGTGAATACCCACCCTCTCTTCCACATGACCATAATTCTAACCCACCCAGACCACTCATGGCTTCCATCACAAGGCTGCAGCTCCATTTCCAAAGGCCCTGTGGGTCTCCCAATACAGATCAATTCCCTGCATCCATCACCTGACTTGGTGGCAGGAACAGGTGGGAGGTTTACTCCCAAGCCTTCAAGCTTCCCTGGCATGGAATTGCCCAGAAAGTCACCACTGCTTCCTCTGCATATGGGGCCACATCACCAACAGCAGCAGGGATTCATCTGATTGGAGGGTCTGAGAGAAGGATGCGGACACGGGGCCCCTTAGCTGCTTCCTCACTCTCTCAGGGTCATCCTCCCTGATGAAGTTGGTGATGTTTACATGTGGCCCTCACAGCCCAGCCATAAATCTGACCACTGTGTCTGCCTGTGCTGGCAAAGGCTCTCATCCGTGGGCAGAGGCAGGGGAAGACGGGTTAGCACAGGAGACATTCGCAAAGCCAAGTGTCCACAACTAACCACATTCTCCAAATGACTACAGCAGTAATGAAGGTGGCAAGGGGTCTTCATCTGCCTGGTACTCTCTCTGCACAGGTTCAAGACTTAAGGGAAAAAGGGATACCCAATCCTGAGCCCCACAAAGCTCTAAAACATGCATGTTGGGGACAGAGGACAAAGCAGATTAGAATTATAAATGGAAAGGAGCCTGTGGTGACTCTCTCTGAGTCAATCAAGATGCCCAAGAGAAGTGGGTCAAGAACCGTGCAGGTTAGATGTGTCCCTCAGTGCTGCTCACGTAACTCATGTATTCCACAGATACGGTCAGGAGCTCCCCAACCTCACTCTGTCACCTCAGTCCCAAACATCCTTTCACAGACCTGTATTTTATCTCCTCTCCATTTGCCTAGATGACAAGAACATCATCCTCTTGGGTATTCTTTCGGGTGTAGAGTATTCAATTGTGGTACAGGCATACTGTATGTATGCATGTATGTGAATTGTGTGATATATATGTGTGGTGCAATCCATGTGATTTGCATGTCTGATTTGTATTCCTGAGTACCACATGTGCTTTGGGTGTGTGCTAGGCATATAACACGTATGCTGTGTGCAGTAGGCATGTGTGCTTACTTAGACTCTGAGTGTGCGGCTGGAGCCCTGACAGCCTTCTGTCTGAGTTCTG
Source organism: Hydrochoerus hydrochaeris (assembly GCA_004027455.1). NCBI lineage: Eukaryota > Metazoa > Chordata > Mammalia > Rodentia > Hydrochaeridae > Hydrochoerus > Hydrochoerus hydrochaeris. Next base: position 78,153 of record PVLA01000663.1, read on the forward strand.
CACACGCCTGGCCTGCAGGGGGCGCTCTTCCTTCTCATGTGCATGCTGGCACTTCTATGACTGTCAACCCTGGACGTTCCCTAGCATGTGGGAAGTCCTGGGGACCTTCCTGGCTCCTAGTTGAGGGGATCCTCCTCCAGCTGAATTGAGGTTGATTTTGGCACAGTTTGATGCTGCTAATTAAGTCCTGCCCTGCTTAGTTTTTGCCAAAGGACCATCTGGTTTGCTGAAGATGTTTCAGACCCTGTCATTGCCTGGCGGACTTGCTTTGAAGAATAGGGCCCTGAGGAATGCAAGAAATGAGAAAAGCTGATGCAAAACACACTGTTTACAATTAGAAATACTCTTTCCTTATTAAGTGCAGCTGAGACAAAAATAAAAATAACTCCGTGATTGTCCATAAGAGCCTTTAGGCTTCTTCATCGAAAATGCCTTAAAAGCAAAAATGTCAACACTTTAGAAAATAAATGTCTCCAAAGTGAGAACGAGGGGAAGCAGCAGACAGAAGGAAGTCAGTGCCTTCCCCCGCCTCCCAGAAGGAAGTGTGGATTCAGCGCCTCACAGAAATGCCCCAGGGCGCTGCTCCAGTCTCCTGGGTGAGAAAGCCTGGCTTCCCCTGATTTCTTCCTTGGATCCTGCTCCCCATTTCCTTCCTCTGAATCCCCAGTCTGGATCAGGAGGGCAGTGCTCTTGTCTAACTGGGGAACTGGATGACCTGCCCTGCAGTCCCTAGAGGATGTCAGGGGAGACCCAGCCACCGCATAGGGGTCATCAGCTCAAGCTCTGGGCTGCAGCCCCAGCCTTCCACAGTGGCTTAGCCAGGTTCCGAGAACCTGCGTCAGAACCATCAAAACCGCTGGCCCCAGCTTCCTGGCTCTTTCTGTTATTACCAAAGCTTTCCCCTTCACGGCAGGGAAGCTGCTTCTGTGCCCAAACCCTCACTGCACAAGCAGGCCAACGTGGGCCATGGGGACTCCAGGGCCACACTCGCATCACCAATGTGCTGACAGTTGAGCATCTCTCATCTACTAAGAAGGTCCCACTTTCAACTTCCCATGTCCGTCTCTCCTAAGAGAAGTGTGGCCTCTCTGCTTCCTGCCTATCTTCTGGCCAATATTCTTAGACCAACACATGACAGTGTCTTGCCATGGCACTTAAAGAAAAACCTTGATCCATTCGTTCTGGATGCTTTGAACTACATGGAGTTTCAATCTTTCTTGGCTACTGGCAATTGGAAAAAAATGCATTTACTGAGTTTTTTATTGAAAGGAAAAGTTTACAAAATAGCCAAGTAAAATAGTGGATTTCTTTTCTAATGGTAGACTTCAAAATTACAAGCGCTTTTCTGATTCCTCATTTCATATTGCAATTCTATATGCAAAGGTTAACAGGATTGTTATTTTGATAGCAAAATATATTTCCAAATATGACTGATGTCCTAAAACATTTTTCTTTCAAAATGATGCATTTATATGACTATATGAAACCTGGAGTGCAGAGGAAGTGATGTTAAGATTTTCTTTTCAAAAATAAAGCAAAAGCATTTTATTTTCTGGAAGACTGTCAAAGTGGACCACATGACTCAAAAAATCTTATTTTCACAATGTTGGATTTGTTTTATAACATCATGCCGTCTAGATGTCTTCTTTTATCTTGTTGCTTCATTTAGCTTCTCTCACATCTGTGGGAAAACAGGAGAAGGAACTTGGCCTCCCACGAGATGCCTTGGGAGAAAACAAATTGTTGACAATAAAAACACTAGTCAAGGTTTACCCTGAGGATTAAACCCAGCTTTGGAACTGCACATAGCATGATTTTCAATCTGTGCAAATCAAACTGTGACAGGACACTGTCACACACACAAGCCTGGCTGTCCACACTACTTCCCAGCTCCCTGTCTTTGCTTGATGTAAAAGTGGAGAAATTTGTCAGCACTTCTCAGTGATTCTTAGAGCAAGCATAGCATCAAACTCTGTGCTGCTGGGAAGGCCAGTGGCTACCAGCAAGGTCAGATGGATTTCACTTTTTTCCTAGGAGTCATCAGTGCTCTTCCAAATATACTTTTTATTTTATTTTTCTCTTTGTAAGAATGCACAACACAATATAACATGGAAGATTGGCATATTTTACTACTTTACCTTAGTCAAGAAAGCAAAGGTCCAAAAATTAAGTGATCTGAGCAGAACCTGGGTCAAGCTCAGCTCCTGAGGTGAACCCTATTTCACCAATTCCCCCCCAACTCATATGCTTCAGGTCAGGTTCACCTGGAGCACCAAGACTCCAGCTAGCATGTGTCAAAGGCATTTCTGAAGAATTTCTAGACACATGCTGCCTTGTAAGAAGTTAACATTTTTTCCTTTATGTTATAAAGCATTTGATTCTTATGCTTTCAAGGGTATCCACCACTTAGTTATTTTAAGTGGCTACAATCTGGAGACCACCTGCCTATGTGGCCCTTGACTGGTTCAGCCTACATGCTACATGTCTTTGCTCATTCAGAAGAAAGGAATGAGAATGTCAAGCTATTCTCCACTAGATCATATGGCTCACGGGTGACCCAACTGAGACTATGACACCTGGGAAAAGAACACCTGAAGGGTGCTAGGTCACTATTTTTTGAGAAATGTACTACATGGGCTGGGTAGTGGCTCAGATCTCTTGTGACTCTGAGATACTCCATATTTTAAGGAAGTAGCTCTTCCAATTCTTCATCTTGTAGCAGGGGTGGCAAATTCAAAAGGCAACAGGAGCCTGCAGGAAGCACACTTGTACGTACCTGCAAGCCAGGGACAGGAGAGGACCTGGCTGTGGGCCAATCACTCTCATTTAATGATAGTTTTTCTTTCTGATCTAATGGCACAGCGTCAGAGAAGAAAAAATATATGGTGAGACAGATCACCACCGTAAAACAAAGCATATCATAAATATGCAAAAAATCAATTATATGTCAAAGGAAAATGAAAGAGAAAACAAGAACCTGATGAAGAGATCTGCAAATGAATATTCAGCAAACTCCCTGCATCTCTGAAGTATCAGATTTGACTCAAGGAAGATGATTGGGAGGAATTTTCCTTAAAGTTATCTCCCAGACAAGGCTGCAGAAAGCCCAGTGCCATCTCCTCAGCATTTAGTCTCCTCAAGAATTAAATTAGCTGGACACGAAGGCCTCAGGACTTCTGCTTTTTATGTCCCTTAGTGTGCTTCAGCTAATAACATCCACTGATCCTTAGGTTATGTGCTAGAATCTTCTTCTCATTTAAAACCCCTCCAAGTGGAGAAGAGTGCCATCAGAAAGAAAAGCATAGAGAACTTTGAAAGCACAACAGCTTCCAATGTGGGTGCTATTAGGGCTTTGGGTTAAGAGATTGGAGTGAAAATCAAGAATCAAATGCAATTTCATTTCCTAAGAAAACCACCACTTCAAAGTAGTACTGCTGGGCATGGTTATACTCTTCTATGAGAGATGTGCTGTTAAGTGCTTGTGAAGGGTAGACATCTCTTTATTTTTTAAAGTAATACAGCACAGTGACAAAACTCAAGGTTCGTGGAAAAGCCGGATAAATTGCAGAGCTGCTCACTTTTAGAAATGCTCCTGCAGCTCATTAAAAGCAAACTGGAAGAAAAGACCTCAGAAGATGCTCAAGATCTTGATAGAAAGTTCTTCCCACATACTAAATCACTGAGTTTTCCTCCTAAAGGAACCATGAATTAACTGTGCAGAAATCCCAACGTGTACGGCTGAGCTCAGTGGCTGCCAAGTTGAATTTGACAGGCAGAAGGTTACCTTGATTAATAGTTTTGAACAGGAGCCAGGCATGGTGCTGCACGCCAGTAATCCCAGCTGTTCGGGAAGACCACAGGTTCAAGGCCAACCCGGGCAATTTAGCAAGATCTGTCTCAAAATCAAATGGTTTAAAAAGGGATTGGAGCTCAGTGCTACAGTGCTTGGCTGGCATGTGCAAGACCCAGAGTAAAATCCCAAGCAGCATAAGAAAAGTTAAACTTGTGAAAAACAACAACAACAACACAGGGTTCCAATATTGGTAAGTCCAGGGAAGAAACATACTGAGGCCGCTCTCCATGACTGACGTTCTCGCCTCCAGTTTCTGCAGCTGAGACCTCACTACCCTGATTTCTTCCCCATCTGTTTGTGCTTTGACTTCAAGTGCACAGAAGGATTTTAGCTTGAGGGCTTCACTTCTCTTTGCTACACACAGAGCCAGGAAGACCAAACAAGGGAGCAGCACAGGGAAGGACAATGACAGAAATGAAAGGTGATCATGAGAGCCAGGTTCTGCGATGAAATTTCTTTAAAGAGCCACATCAGACTCCCAGTTCTCCACAGGACAATACTTAGTCTTTTATGATAAGGTAAAATGGAGAGACCCTGTTTTAATATTTAAATCTTTGATCCATTTGGATTTTAGTTTCCTTTAGTGCATTGTGAAAGACATGAGTCTAGTTTGATTCTTGGACTTGTGGAAAGCCAGTGTTTCCAGCACTATTACTGAAGCGGTTCTTTCTTCTAATGAAGGTGTTTGGTTCCTTTGTCAAAGATACAGGGACTGAGTGTGTCTGGAGTTGTTTGTGTGTCTTCTAATCTGTTCCATTGATCCTTGGGTCGCCCCCCCACTTACTATTTCCCAGTATCATGCTGTTTTTACCACAGTAAATTTGAAATAAAATTTCACATCAGGGATTGTGATGCCCCCTGTTTTGCCTTTGTTGCTCAAAATTGCCTTGGCTATTTTAGGTCTCCTCTGGTCCAGGATGAATTTTAGGATTGTTTTCTCAATTCTGTGAGATATGGTGTTAGAATTTTGATCAGAATTGCACTAAATCTGTATAACAATTTTGGAAGTATGGCCATTTTTCACTACATTAGTTCTTTCTACCCAAGAACAAAGAATATCTTTCCATTTTCTGATATTCTCTTCAATTTCCTTTTTCCAAGTACTATAATTTTCAATGTAGGGGTCTTTTACTTCCTTCATTAGGTTGATTTCTAGCTATTTCATTTATTTGGATGCTACTGTGAATGTGTTGGCTCCCTAAGTTTTCTCTTAGGGAGTTTGCTATTTGTGTACAGGAAGGCTACTGATTTTTGAGTGTTGACTTTGGATCCAGTTATGCTACTAAATTTGGTTATTAAATCTAGAGGTTTTTTGGCAGAATTTTTGGTGTCTTCTATGTAGAGTATCATGTCATTCACAAATAATAATTTAACATCTTCCTTTCCTATCCTTATTTCTTTTATTTCTTTCTTTTGTCTAATTCCTCTGGCTAATGTTTCCCAAACTACATTGAATAGGAGTGGTGATAGTGGACATCTTTGTCTTGCTCCTAATTTTAGAGTGAAAGCTTTCAGTTTTTGTTCATTTAGTGTGATGCTGTGACTCATTTGTCACAGATGGTTTTCATCAGATTGAGTTGAAGACCCTCTGTTCCAATTTTCAATAGCGTTTTTATCATGAATGGGTGCTGGCCCTTGTCAAATGCTTTATCTGCATCTATTGAGATGATCATACGGCTCTTGTCCTTGGCTCTGCTTAGATGGTTTACACATTTATTGATTTGTGTATGTTGAACCATCCCTGTATGCCTGAGATGAACCCTATTCAGTCATGGTGTATAATCTTCTTGATGATTGCTGCACTGAGTTTTTCCAGAATCTTTTTGAGGATTTTTGCATCTATGTTCATTAGGGAGATTGGCCTGTAGTTCTCTTTTTTAGTTGGAACTTTCTCTGGTTTTTGATATAAGGATAATACTAGCTTCCAGGAATGAATCTGGGAGTATTGATTTCTTTTCAGTTTCATTAAGGAGTTTGAGAAGTAGCAGCAGTAGGTCTTCTCTAAATTTCTTGTAGAATTTAGCAGTGAATCCATCAGGGCCCGGACTTTTCTTTGTTGGTAGATTTTTAATTACATCTTCAAATTCATTGATTGATATTGGATTATTTAGAATTTTTAAATCTTCTTGATTTGGACTTGGTAATTAATATAGATGTAGGAATATGTCTATTTCTTCTGTGTTTGCCATCTTATTAGAATACACGTTCTTGAATTAGGCATTGATGATTTTCTGGATTTCTGTAGATCTGTTGTGATTTCACCCTTCATTCCTAACTGCATGAATTTGTGTCTTTTTTTTTCTCTTTTTTTTGATAAGGGTGACTATGGTTTTGTTAATTTTATTTAGTTTTTAAAAGAACCAACTGCTTGGTTCATTGATTCTTTGTATTGTTTTCCAGGTCTCCATTGCATTAGTTTTTGCTCTGATCATTATAATTTCCTTCCTTGTATAAGTTTTTGGCTTGACTTGCTCTTCTTTTTCTAAAGGCATGAGGTTCAACATAAGGCTTATGTGAGCTCACTCAATTTTCTTGATATGGGTATTCAATGTTATAAACTTACCTCATAGGATTGCTTTCATTGTGTCCCACAATTTCTGGTATGTTGTATTGGCATTGTTGTTTAATTATAGAAACTGTGTGACTTCCTTTGTAAATATTAAATCAGAAACAATAAATCTTACAGAAGATAAAATGGGTGGAACTCTTGAAGACATTGGTTTAGGCAAAGATTTTATGAACAGAACTCCAATCACACAGGAACTATCACAAAGAATCAACAACTGGGATCCTATCTTATTTAAAAGCTTTTGTACAACAAGAGAAACCACCAACACAGTGAAGAGAAAACCCAGAACTCACAATGTGGGAAAAAGTTTTTACCAGCTGTTCCTCAGAAAAAGAACTACTATCTAGAATATATAAAGAACTCAAAGAAACCGGAACCGTCCCTATTTAAAGACCAAATCCAGAAAAGGGCAGCTGAATTGAATAGACACTGCGTTCAACATCACTGGTCATTTGAGAGATGCAAATTAAGACAATGCTAAGATTCCATCTCACTCCAGAAAGAATGGCTATTATCAATAAATCAACCAATAACAAATGCTGATGGGGTTGTGGGAAAAAAGAACCCTTCTCTACCATTTCTGAGACTGCAGACTGGTGCAACTATTGTAGAAATCGGTGTGGCGATTCCTCAAAAAAACTAACAGCAGAAATTGCATTTCACCCAGCTACTACACTTCTCAATATCTCCCCATATATACCTTAGTGATATATGCACACCTATGTTTAGAGCAGCGTAGTTTGTAATAGCCGACACATGGAAACACAGCAAAAGCCTATCAACCAATGAATGACTGAAGAAAATGTGTTTATACAATGCAGTACAGCAGTATTCCACCATAACGATGAATGAAAGAGACACTTCTCAGTAAGTGGATGCACCTTGAAACCATACTCTTCCGAGAAATAAATTGGCACACACATGTAAATAGTGCATTATTTCTCTGGCCTGAGAAACTGAAGGTGTAAATAAGGACCAAAATGTACAATAGATATTGTAAACTAGGAAGTGAATATTCAATAAGGAACTAGAGAGGGGGCAGGAGGAAGGAAGGAAGTGAAAAGGGAAAAACGGAAACAGTTTTTGTAAATAAGGAGGGGAAGAGGAGTTGAAGGAAGGAGTAGAGGAATCGGGAAAAACAAAGGAAGCAAGATATACCATGCACGGGTGCAAAGTCCCTATGATAAACGTTATCATCATATAGACCTAAAATGTTCCAATAAACTAGTTAAAAGAAGCACTAACACAGTAACTGCAGTAGTTTCGATACAGGACTCCCCCCGCTGGTGGTGGTATTAAGAGGCGATGACAGTTAGGAGAGGGGCCCTGTGGAGTGAGTAGGTCATTCTGGAGTGTCCCCTTACAGAGGATACTTTATCCCTGTTTTCTCCCGGGCATCTGCTCTCTCTGTCTCTGCCTCTCCGTCTCTCTCTCCCTCGCTATCACCTCCCTTCCTGGTTGCTGTGAGTTGAGTTCCACAGTCTCTTCACTCCACCATGCCCTTCTACCGTGATGCTCTGCTTCACCATGGGCCCAAAGGCAATAAAATCAACCACTGTGGACGGAAACCTTTGAAAGCATGAGCCAAAATGAGACCTCTCCTTCTTACACTGATTTTCTCTAGTATTTTGTTACAGTGACGGGAAGCTGACACACACAATCACTCATATTTCACATCTCTTGCATTCAAAGTGAAGCCAATTATTTCCTTTTTAGGTTGACTTATTCTGCAGACACTTTATGCAAAGCAATGTTATCAGACAGTTTACCCCCTATTCCCTTGTGTTTCAAAATAGCTCCTTGCCTAACCCTGAGTGCACCTGTGATTATACAGTCCTTCCAGGGAAGTGCATTTCCAGTGACATTTAGAGGATTACATCTGACATTTGACCAGCCAACAGATCAGCGGTTACCTGAACTTTTCATCCCTACTGATATTCAAAAGAAGCAATTATCACCTTGGTCTTAGTGAGTCCTGATATCTGGATGAGTGTTAATTCATCCCAGGCACATTCCATCTGCTTATTTCAGCAACTCAGAGAACCAAGGGTCCTAGGTCTGCCAAGTGCCTTATTAGATGCTGATCTCTGGGCCTTTCCAAACCCTCTCACCTGCAGTAATACCATTATCCAGTGGGGGCAGGTACATTTTAGCATTCTTTCTCAATACTCAATACTTTCCACAAATATGTCAGCATGTAATTGTATACTAATAACAACCCCAAGTTTTTTGGTCCCAAGTCTGTACTCCTAAGGCTTTGTATTGGCCAATATTCAACTTGCCTAGTTAAGGCAACCTCATCTGATTAAATGTTGAAAGGAAAAGAAAAAAATAACACAGTTTAGTTCGATTTTTCATTAATTTAGACTTTTCATTAGACAAATCATCTTTCTAATTAATCTAAATCAATGGTGATTAGCTTCTCATTTTTTAAAATATATTTTGGGGGATGTACCAGGAATCAAGCTCAGGACCTCGTGTTTGCCAGGCAGGCATTGCATCACTGAGCTAAATCCCTGGCCCCAACTAGCTTCTTTTAAACACCATCAATAACTCTCTTTTTGCACCATCACTTAATAAATGACACATGTGGCCCTCGTCTACCAATTTAAAAATTTAAAGACAAAAGGAATTTAGAGCCATTTAACAACATGATCTCAGCTCTGAGAGATTCCCATCTGTGCAGCTTAGAGTAGAAGGAAATGATACTCCATGCTTCGGTGGACTTGTGAAGTATTTACTTTCCACTAACACCATGCCGAAGAAGGGATATGAGTGCTTTTAGGGTACCTGAGGTACATTTATATTGCTGCTCTATTTGCAAATTGGATTGTGACCTACTGTCATGCATTGATAATCTATCTAGGAGAAGGTAAATTTAGAATAAGAAAAAACAAACCATAGTACACACCACTAATTATGAGTGAATAATAAAACACTTTATGAAAGTAAATGCACTGAAATGTAGACAGTGACTGTAACAGGAAAGTGGAGGGTTGAGTTTGTAAAGAGGTGCAGGAATTACCATACATGGAGAGCATGGATAGTGTAGCCAAGCCTAGGCGGGTCTGAAACATATTAGTAAGTGAACTCACAGGGAGGCAATGATTACAAAATTCTGGAAAACAGTCAGGGACTCTGAACAAGCGAGAAAAGCAACAAGTGTTGTGATTCACGAGGCCTCCTTTGACTTGGAAAGCGTTCCCAGTCTGCTCAAAATATGCCGCCCATAATCACACCGAGATTTTAAAATAAAAGCAACTTCTTGGGTGCATATGTGACATCACTTTTAAACAGGAAAATAAAATTTTAATGGTAGTGATTATGAAAAGGGATGCCAGAGAGCAGCTTTCCTTTATAGAAAAAAAAGGCTGAAATGCACCTAAAGGCAGTATCTCTTCACAGTGTGTGCCTGGGGTTCCTTCTTTTATTTTTTAATTTTTTTTTTATTTTAAAGAGAATAAAACAAAAGAGGACAGAACAAAGCAGACCAGAACAGAACAATGTAAGCAACACAGCACTTCACAACAAGACAACTGGATATTAACAACAGCTACCATAATGTCTCTTTCTTTGAAATAGTTGAGCGTAGCTTCACATACAATAATATTAAACATAACAAAATAGTATAAAACCATTCAAGAGAATGGAAGTATTACAGGGCATTCTGAACCAAATAACGAGAAATGAACAATGGCTACTATAATATCTCATTTTCCATAAAAAATTTTTTTATTCTATCATACATATTAAAATCCAGTAAGACACAACATTCTACCAACTGCTTTCTTCTCCTGAAGAACGTTTTCCTGTAAGCTATGTCCTGTGAAAAACGCAAAGGTAACATTTTAATCCAGTGACACCATGCTCTGGTTCACTTCTATCAGAGAACCTGTACAACACCTCGGGTTCTCTAAGATGGATGGGGACTGTAGCTGCCTTTTGCAATTTGTGACACTCGGGTATCAAAGCCCAAAGGCGTGGGCTCTGCTGAATACACACTTTAGTTTGCTGAATCTGCCATATGCAGACACCACAGATGGGTGATTTAAACAACAGAAATTTATCTTCTGGAGGCTACAAGCCTGAGACCAAGGCATCAGCCGGGTGGGACAAGGTTTCATCCTTTGGCTTGCAAATGGCCATCTTTTTGTTAAGCCTTCATGTCTTAGCTCACACTGGCCAGACCACAGAATGAGTAACAGTGAGTGGGTAATTTACAAAGAGAAGAAATGCATCAGCTCACAGATCTGCAGGCTGGAAAGTCCAACATCAAGGTACCAACAAACTGGGTGATTCTGTTGCATATTGTCTTCAAAATAGTTGCTCAAATTACCAGATATATAGGCATCCAAAATTGATCAAGCAATACAAGCACTAACTGTTCCTTTTAATGATCTAATACAATTAGTAGTATATTGTTAATATCCTGTCATCTTGTTTTGAAACTTTGTATCATTTTTATTTAGTTTTTTACTCTGTTTAAAAAAATTTTTGGGGGGGTGATTGTGATTCCAAGACAGCATCTTGGAAGTTGCGTCTTCCAGAGCAGAGGGACGAGGTGGACAAAGAGGAGGAAGGTGGTTGAATTTGACCTTTTATAATGGTGCCAGCCCTACCCTCAAAGGTAAAGTTCCTGTGGCTTAATCACCTTTTAAAAGTCCCACTCTTCACACTGTCACAATTGCAGTTAATTTTAGCATGAGTTTTGGAGGGGACATTCACACCACATCACCTCACCTGATCTTCCTGGTCCTGCACATCCCTGGTGTCCTTGTGTGTCCTCAGGGCCTCCTCATTTTAAGACACCAGCCAGGATGCACCAGAACCCATCGTAGGGACCTCGTTTTCCCATCATCACCTCTACAGAGGCCATACCTGGAAGTGCAGCCACATTCGGAGGTACTTAGCAGTATCTGAGGGCATGCAACTCGGTCAGTACCAACATAATCGCCAGGTTCAGTGACAGCGCACTTAGAGGTCACTGGAGAACCACACGAAGCTTACGCTGGGACACCTTACAAACTCTGCCGGTGCCTCTTCCGCAGAAATATCACATAGCACGGCAGACAACTGAATATGGACTGAGATAGTCCTTAAATCACTTCATTCATTTGTTCAACAAACATTTTCTGAGCCTCTATTAACCAATTAGATTTTGTAGTCTCCTCAAGAAATGAACAGTATTAAAATAAGTGCAATAAAACGAACGAAAATAAAAGTCCAAAAAGAAAAAAAGCCTGAAAATAAACGTAGATGATGCAGAGCAGACTTGTAAGCTGGAAGGGGGAGTGTTTATTTACAGTCGCTTGTTTCTCAGGATGACTGCCTGAAATAGCGGGCGGGCGGGCGGGCCTTCAAAGGCCCCTGGCTGGCTGTCTTCGCAGCTAACATACGGATGCCCATGCCCGCAGGAAGATGTGTGATACACTGCGCACACTCCCCCAAACAGTACTTGACAATTTTACTCAAATAAATAAATTCTCTAATGCAGAAATTCTCCGATTTTCTTCCTTCCTGATGCTATTAGTGTCTCATTAGCTTTTTATACCACTGCTAGGCTGGAGGAAATTCTCAGAAATTTTGTTTATTATGTAGAACATAATAATGGTCATAACAACTTAAGTATGATGCCCTAAATACTTAGTGGGTATTGAAAGAAAAAACCCTCACCGTATATTGAAATGAAGCATAATATTTTTATTTCATTCTTAAATAACCATGGCGGCTTACTAATGGGCTGTCCATGACCACATGACTGTTGAGCTTTGTGAAACTTGTCAAAACTGGGATTTCAATCTAACACAGTCACCTGTATCTCCCATCCTGTTTTGATTTCCATACTGTACTTGTTTTGGCAGATATCAGCAACCAAAAACCAAACCTGGCATTGTATGGCATCGGCGGAGGAGGGCAGTGCGGCCTATCTCTGAAACCGTAAGCTGTCTCGGGCTGGTGGTCAGCAGTGTTCGGTAGATGTGCAGTCCTGCCGAATCACATCCAGGGAAGTTTTAAATCACTAGGAGTGCCCTGGGGTGCCTTGACGTGCAGTTTGGAAATACATTCCCGAAGAAACAGTTTCAAAGAAAATATGTCAATTAAAAATAAAATAAATTGCTACTGAAATTACGGTGGACTCGCCATCTACCCGGTTCCTGGTGAACTTTGAGATGTGCCCCTGATCAGTAGCAGGTGTGTGCTCTTGGTGCCTAAGTTTAGTCCATACGGCATGTACAGAAGTGTTAAAGCCTCATGAGCGGCGATTTATATAGATGTTGGCTGGAATGTGGAAAACCAAACCATCTGCTCAGGAGTCCCCAGGTGCAGAGAGAAGTCTTTGCTACACTAAGACCTCAGGAAGCAAAGGGAGGAAGTCAGAACCAGACCTGCAGGAAGCTGCTGCTGCTGCTGGAGTCACCTGCTCTGCAGGAGCTGGGAGGGAGCAGGGTGGCTCTTCTCCTGTCCCTCGTCCAACACGCCTGACACAAGAGAAACCCAGGACCAAGGAGCTGCTTTACTCCTGCCTCCTGGGGTGCAGGGAGACCTGTGACAGGGCACCTGGGAAGCACTCAGACCACACTCAGACCACGTCCACCACTTGATGCACCACAGGCAGACCACGGGCTCACAAGCGTTTGTCTCCAGGGATCTGGGACTGAGTCTCAGCACGGAGGCAGGACGCCCAGACACGGGCCACAGAATTGGCCACTGAGGCCACCACTGTGGACCGGCTGTGAGGGCACCTTGCGGATGGACGCCGAGAGGTGAACCAAGAGGCCGGGCGGTGCGCAGGGGAAAACCGAGCAAGCAAGCAGCAGTGGGCAGGGTCAGCCCCTCCTCCAAAGGACACCAGGAGGCCTGAGTGAACTTGAAAAAATAAAATGGGATGTGAAATGCTGCCCTCTAACCTCCTCCTCCACGCGCACCCCATCCACCCCACTTGGTTCTTTGTGAGCCAGTGTGTCCGGCACTCATCAGACTCTCGAAGCTCACCTCATGTCAGCTCACTAGTTTGGATGACTGCGAAAATGTTCAGTGGAATCCGACATGCAGTAAATACTGCTCAAACTAGCCCAGCTCTCAGGCACACTGCTCCTTCCAAGCTCAACCTCCCAAGACTTCCTAGGGGAGCTCCAGGGTCACTTCTCTTTCAGTGTCACTTTAATGCATGACCTATGTCACATAGAAATATCATCTGCTGTGTAAGAAAGGACGTGACTGGCTTCTGTCTCTGGCTACGGGAAGGAGACTCTATACCCCTGGGTGTGCTGAGGGACAGGAGCCTTTGTGTTGTCCCCAAGCCCCTGGGACGATGCCTGAGGTGGTGCTAGGAGAAGCCATGGCTCAGGATGAGCGGGGCACCTGAGAGAGCAGACCTGGGCTTGGAGGGTCTTGGCTCCGAGACCCATGGGGCAGGGGAGTAGGTAACAGAGTCTGACCACGCCCAGGAAATCACTGAGGACTCTGACTCTCAGTGCCAGTGCTCACGAGCTTTGCAACAAACACGAGAACTGCAGTATGCAAGCAGCTGGTCAGAAATGCAGGGGCAGGGAGTCCCCCGAACTTGACTGGCATCTAAAGGAACGAGAGACCTGGAAGCCTGAGCCCCCACCTCACGGGTCACCCTGAATGCTGGCAGTTAATGTCTGACTGGAACTGCGCACAACAGCTAGGTCAGTGTGGTTTCCGGATTCCTGAGTCAGGATGTGTGGCCCCTGAGGGCAGGACTCTCCAGAGCAGCCCACGCCTCTCAGGCTGAGCTCTCCGAGCCTCTGCCACCCAGCCCTTCCTGGGGCCCCTGTGGTCTCTCATGCTCAGAGCTCCTGTGAGCAACCTTTTGGAGACTCTGCACTGTTTCTCCTCTTCTTCTCACCCCTTACCCAGAACAGCCAGTGAGCAGTCACTGACCCACACGCTGGGGGCTTCAGAAGCTATCTTCTATCTTCCCCTGGAGCAGGACAAATTCTGGTGGAATTTCCACTCTGTGGCCCAGTGCCATCAGGCTGAGGCTGGGCACAGCTCCTGCCCTGTGTCCTGTTCCCCCAGCCACTTGGCTTCACCTGCACACAGCTCACCACATCGCAGGCTGTTTCTGAGAAAGAAAACCATCAGAGTCCTTGTGCATCTGTGCTGTGTAAAAATCCCAAAGCCAAATACTTGTTATATTTATCATCATCCCATTGGTGCGCACAAAGGCTGGCCTTTCCCAGGAAACGGCATGCGGCTCCCCGTTCACACCGCAGTCTTTTCGGCACCTGGGTAGGAGGCTTCGAAGTGGAGAACAGCTCCTTTGTATGAACTCAGGCCCCCTTTCTTTCCCTCTTTCCAAGTCTGACCATGAAGGACTGAGAAACATCTCTGAAGGTTAAAAAGCAAACTGAAACGATTGTGTTTCGGGGAAGAAGAAAGCTGAATAAAGAGCTGGGGGTATACGGGTGACTCACGGACACTGAATCTGCTCTTCTGAAATAGGGTGTCTCACGTGCCCCTCGTGACTCACAGATTGCCAAGGTTCCGTCAGACACCAGGCAGCACGAGACCAGGTTTGTGCTGCAACAATTTACGGTCTTGGTTCAGCTTCTAAACCCAGATCATCATCGTCCGAGTGGGCTCTGGGTCACTTACCTTCCCTGACCACAATACTTTACAAAATAATGGTATGCTCACCAGATAAATTTCCACCCAAGCTTTTTCAGTTTGTAAAGAAAATGAGACAGAAAACCCCAACTCATTTCAGACTGTCATGATCACAATTAAACTCGCTGGTGCTTACGAGTCTAAATAAATTCCAGGGAAGAATGAACCTGCTTCCTGGTGGTGTGAGGAGCACAGCAGAGTGAAATACAAACCCATCTAAGACTATTGGCATTTTGAAGAACAAGCAGGAAAGTGGAGAATACTCACTCTTATTTATAGGTGGACACACTACATGATAAACCTGCCAACTAAAAATTCAAGAGTAGAAATACTGGTTGTTTAAAATCTTAGACGAATTATTCCAGAGGTAATAACTTTTTAAGGGCCATCGCAAAAAGCAGACATCCTAGCTGACAGCTAACACTGTAGTTTTTTTTCTGTCTCACACATATTTCAGACATTAATGTACCCTGATGATGTTTACTTTTGCACGATTTATTTTTACTATATGAGAAATATTTTAATATCTTTCTTTATGACTTTACAGGGTTATTTGGAAATTGAAATTGAATAGAAACAGCCAAGGAGGTTCATGGAAAGTTTAAAGGAGACAGATGGACTGAGAAACCATCTCCTCCATGGGCAGGAGCAGAGGCAGGCAGTGTGACGCTACCCGTGGTCAGGTGGCCCCTGAGAGTTGTTTTCCTAACAGGAAAATTGAAATTCTGTGCTTGCCACAAGGAACGGTTTTCACACCTCAAGGATTTCTAGAGCAATCACTGCAGTGAAAGATGCTGATGAGAAAAAGTCGTGCTGGGCATGAGAATCACTTGGGAGCAAAACAGGAAAGGAGGAACCAGCAAGATTTTAAATTATGCATTAAAAACTTTTATTTCGATCAAATTTGACAACTAAATACAGCAACTTGCAACTAAACCACTGTGGAAGCCCACCTGAATGCATAAGAGACCATGTACACCAGACAGGGAGGTCACCTGGAGTATCAACTGTTCCTAGGCAACAAGGATCCCAAGCTATTGCACTGGCGACCATGCTGACTACTTTGCTCTGCCTCATGCATCTCTTCCTCTCGGTATCATTTCCAGAGGCAAAGAAAGCTGCCCCTATCCTAGCAATACCATCCTTTCTCTCTCTCTCACACACACACACACACACACACACACACACACACACACACACACACACGTATGCACACGCATTCATTTTCCTCCTTTTCTCATTTTCCATTTAGAGTCAGATGTCTGAGCCACGTCTACTAAGCTCTCTGTACTGTTTTGGCCTCTAAGCCTCCTGAACTGTGAAGCAACCCCAGGATGCCACCAAAGCCCCTCCTTGAAGCTCCCCAGGCACCCTCAAGTCTGCCAGGCCCCATGGGTGCTCCCATGTTTCCCCAGCCTGACTCTAAGTTCTTTACAGTCCTCCTTCACTCACCAACAACCTTGACTGTCTCGGCAACCTGGCTGCAGCAGGCACCCTGGGCCTGCCCATCTCCCTGACTGCGCCCCCAGGTGCCACCTGGTACCCTCTTCAAGTGCTCCCACCTTCTCCCAAGTGCCATACACACTCCTGGCTTCTTCAACACCAACTAAGCAACTCTGAAGGCCAAAGACAGCATCAGCCCAGATCTTTCTTTTGACGCCCAGAAGAGGTGGCCTCTCTGCTTCCATGTCTCAGGAAGGTTTCCTGCTCTGGACTCTTCCCGTGACCCACCCACACTAAATCTTCAACACCACCCTTGCCCTGTGCCCTAGTTCTGCTCAAGGTAACAGGTTTTCCCTTCCTACCCACCAACACGGCCATGCCCCCAGACTCAAGGGCACTGCCCAAGAGCCACCTTCTGCCTGGCCAGCTCTTGCTGGGTCCTCTACCCCTGTCAGAGGGCTCCTTCTCCTTCCTTCTAGGTCCAATGTTCCTGTCCTACACTCTGAGTACCTTTCTGCTACTCACCGTCACTGCTCCCCGCATTCTACCAACTCACTCGCATTCACCCCTCTGCTCACCGTGTCTGTCCTGTGGGAATCCCTGTGCACGAGGACCAGGATCCACCTGTTTCATCACCTTATGCAGATGCTGAGAAATTTATGCAGGGTCTGTCACTGCATGGATTCAATGATGGACAGCACCCCTCCTGCCCATATGACTTTCTCTATTAGAACTGGAGATAACCAAATTTATTTACTCAATAAAAAGCCTTTTATTCAAGAAATGCTCTTGAGAGCTTACAATGTGCCAGTACAGAATCTCTAATTTTAAGTGAACAAATAAAAGGCCAAAACTCCTGTCTGTGGATATATATTTAAATGCAAATTGTGGCCCTGGTTAATTTACTTCATTTTTCTGCCTTCCCTCTTGAGTGAGAAAGCTCCTTAGTTGCTTTATATTGTCTTTGAACATCAGACAGATGCTTTGATATGTGCCTGCTGTCCTTTTAGTAAATCCATGTAAATAATGCTCGGAAAAGAGAAGAAGAATTTGGATTGAAAATTCCCTATCACAATTAAACACACAGCGCACTAATGCTTCACCCCTTGGGAGTGAATGAAACCTCCAGGTTTGCAAGAGTTGACACTGACTTGCCGGGTGCATTAAAACATCTAAACATGGGATCTGTGCACAGAAAGGCGAGGGGAGGCGGGGTTGAAGATCTTTACGGACATGTGGGAAAGGCAAGTCTCCAAAAACAGTAGCTGTGTCCAAGACAGAAGGCATCTAGTGAGCACGGCTAACCTGTGCAGGGGTGGAGCACCCCTCTAGTAGAGACGTGTCCTGCAGGTCTGCAGGGTTGGATGCCTTGATCCACGCATCCTCAGTGTCACCCCAAGAGCAAACACTGGTTCTTTAGGCAATGCACACACACACACACACACACACACACACACACACACTATACATACAGCATATATGCAGACATGCTCTAGGCTTGTGGCATTAAACTTCCAGGGCAGGGTTGGGGGTTAGGTAGAGAAAAAAGGACAAGGGGTGATAGAAATATCTGAGGAATGTTCAAATTTTTAAAATGCATCACAGTGAAAGCCACACTGCCATAAATCTCCCTCACAACGCTGTCCCCCACTTGGAACACACTGATCCCATGGCTCTTGTCACTTGCTGAAGCAGCTCTTTCCCACGTGTCTTTGCAAGGTGTGATCAAAGTGGAAAGGAGATGAGCCAAAGGAACCGAGGTATGTTCTGCACCTGGACCAGCTCCACATAGGGGTTAAAACAACTGCAATCATGCACTAATAAAACAGAAATAAAAACATGTTAAAGGCCAAACCAAGTTAACACAAAGAATTTATGATGAACAAAAGATAAGAAATTTTAATAGACAGAATCACAATCCCCCAAATTTTTGTCCCTCATTCTCTCAAGCAGCTTCAATGGGACTGCTGATGGGATATTTGGAAGTCATACATTTTCAAGTTTACTGTTTTGTCTATACAGAAAGAAGCAACAATTGATAGTGTTACATGAGGCTGAGAAGTCAGTCAAGATAGTGGCTGAAATGAGTTCATGAAATTTAGGGACCAGTCACTGTCATTGGGTCTCTTCCCTGTCTTCTTTTAATAATCATAATGGAAGTTAAATTAAAGCTAAGGCGAATGCTGGGGCCAGGTGACATCCAACGGCGAGGCAGGCTATAAAGCATGATGCTGTGTCCTTGCCACTTTACTCACCACCCGGCCCAGTGTGACTTCTGCCTTGGCCTCCAAGTCAAAATGACCATGAAGAGTCAATGTTCTGATTTGAAGGCATCGAGCCATCAAGGCATCAAGGCAGTCACAAAGTGCGACTGAAGACTCTCAGGAAAAAGCACTCCAGAGACGGGTAAGAAAGTGGCAAGAGCTGTGGGACAAGTGTTTTTGAAGGGAAGGGGAGATTTCGAGGGGCATTAAAGGCAATGTGTCTTTTACTCTAATTTTTTAAATGAAATAGTCACTGTATTTTAGGATCACATCTTGTATCCAAAACTGTACCTTAGGAGGGTGATAAAGGAACAGGGACAAGAACCTAGGCCTTGGGCATTTAACCAGCGCTGCCCCTGTCTAGCCTGTGCTCGCAGATGGCGTTTGGACAGGGTGGCTTCTAGCTGCAGCGGGAGAAGGGGAGGGCGGTGCCTGAACGTGGTCTGTGGAGATCACCCTCCCAATGAGCGTCCACGGAGGCATTCTCAGTTTAAATGTCACCCATTTTTTACTCAGAAAGGGGTCATCCCGAAGCTAATGAGGTTTGGATTATTCACAGGACCACACTTCAGACTTCCTCTCAGCAGAGGAGGGACTGCTCCAGGTAGACAAGCACAAGACCAGTCCCCAGGACTCATCACGACATTCTGCAAGTTTCTGGCAACTGTTCTAGGAGTTCTTCGGTTCCGGACTAAAACAGCCACAGACAGAGCCCCTCAGCACTGCTGTGCATCGCTCCTTAGTAACAATGAATTGCACCAAATGCTGTGCATGGCTGTCGCTGAGGTTTATATCACAGTCAGTCTAGCGAACACACAATCATCTCTACGTGGGAATTTCATGCTTAACCTACGCTCTGCTTGGGAAACAAGATTTGCAAGGTCCTACAGCACGACGTCAAATCTAAGTGTGTGCAGATACACTGCATATTCTGTCTGACTCACTGCTGGCATTAGAAAGGCATTAGAAAGGCAAAAGAAAGCTTTGCCAGGAGCTTTTCCTTCCAGGAGCCCTGAAGGAGCCTGTGTACTGGAATCACCCAGCACTTTCAAAGGACAGGTACATGCTTGGGACCCAGTCCTGGAGTCACCAGTTTATAATTTTTTTAACACAAGTCTCTCTAAGAGAATATGCTGTACAGGACCAGTGAAGAAACTAATGTCAGATAAAAAGCAGATGACTCAACTGGAGTATTTCCAGAACAAAGCAACAGCTCAGATAGAAGAAAGAGCTGCGAATTAATAACGGACTAAAGAACAGTTAATGCTAATGATGATGAACGTTCTCTGCCGAAGGTGGCTCAGCTATTCAGACAAGAAATGCAAGCCCCGGTAACTTCTCACACTGAAGAAAAGCCATCCTTTGTCCTGTTCAGGAGGGCTTCTGCACGATGGGTGTCTTGGTTAGGAGCGCTGGACATCAACCAGGGAAGCAGGGTGGAGCGGTGGGTGAGTGGTGGGCACCACAGGCAGAATGGAACAGATAAAAGGTGAGTCCAGACCCAGCTTCAGGCCTCACAGGCCAGTCACCTCTTCGGCAGGTGAAAATGCACCCAGGAGGCGCGTTTTCTGATAATAACTTCTGGGTTTACATGACCATTGGCCAAGCCTAGATTTACACATAAAACCATCTTTCCTAAATAATGTTACCTAAACTTACCGTGGACGAGTGGCCAACACAGCCATCGTGACTTTTTGCAGGCCTCCCTTTATTTCTCCTCTCCACTCCGCCAGTGGACACCCACCCAGAAGACAGCAAGTCTTGCATGAATTTTCTCCTGCCGTGGAGGTGGAGGCCACGCTGACCCTTCCCTGGCTCTCACCATGCTTCTGTCCCCTGCAACCGCGTGCACACCTGGGAGCATGCTCCTCAACACGGCATCCTCCCGGGACACATCACAGGCTTCCCTGGGCCCAGGGCAGCTTCAGGAAAACTGCACAGGGCTCTGGGCTGGCAGAGCTGCACATGCAACAGCACCATGTTCTAGCCCCATCACCCCTGTACTTAACCGGGAAATGGCTGCGGCTGGCGGTGTCTTTGCTTGGGAGTTAACGATTGCTTACTAAGTTAATAGCTGTTTTCATCAATCCTGGCATCAGGCAAGATGCCACTATTAGGCAGAGCAGTGAAGACTCAGAGTGGCGGGAGTGTGTGAGCACTGTTGACTGGCTTGGTGGAGACCTGTCCGCCCCTTCTCCCTGAGCACTTTCTAAGACAGACTCAGAATCCAAACATCCATTTTCCCAGGCTTTCCTTGGACTGTAAGTGGTGATGGAAGCAGATATGAGAAGTTGAGTTTGAAAGAAAAAGGGCCTCTGTGGCAGCTTTTAATTTCTTATGCAATTCCTAGGAAACACCTATGGTTCAAATCCTTCTGCTTACTTTTAATGTAGATGAAATGGCTGGATCTGTAGCAGCCTCTTTATGACTGAGAAGAAAGCCAATGAACTCCTGGAGACATCAGCTCTAACTTCATTAATCTGCTGGACTACCACCAGCAGACCCTCCCCACCAAACTTCCCTTAATGTAAGAAAATTCAATTTTTATTTTGTAAGACTCTCCTTGGATTTTCTGTTTCTTGCAGCCAAATGGTAGGCTGACTCATAGGTTTCGGACAGCCCAGTGGAGTCAGCAAACAGTCTTGCTTGTATTGAAGCACAAACATTCATCACAGGTGACTTGCTGAGTGAGTTTGATAGATCACAAATGAATAAATTGAGTCCATATATAAATGTCATGCATGCAATATGCCTTCAGCAAGCTGGCAAACCAATGCAAGAAGGAACAGAGACCAACCTGAGAAAAGTTAACCTTTTCACAAAGATAAAATGCCAGGAGAGATGTAAGAGAGAGAAGGACATGAGGCAACCATAGGAGAATTCTTAAAGGCAGATCAGGAATTAAGTACCAGGAGTGGGGGTGGGCTGCATTATACAAGGGGAGAACTGAACTAGAGACATTTTTGAGGACATCATGAACTGAGTAACGTGACATCCTATGAGCACACTTAAAAACATCTGTAACATGGTTCTGTTAGTTCATCAAAAAGAATAGTTTGTGCTGTCATTGTTTGATTATCCATATTTATGCTTTGATTTTGTAACTTGAACAACTACTTCTAAGATAACTATATGTAATATATTAACTACAGCTGATTTCTTACTGTTATTTTTTTAAGTTCTGTATTACTTCTACCCTTTTTTCCATTTTGCTTTAAAAAGAAAGATCTGTAAAAAGACAAGACAGTTTCTACTCTGGAGGAGCTGTTATTGAGTTGGGACAATTACAGACCGTAAAAGGAAAACATCTACATGCACAAAACTTGCTCACTTCACATTCATCAACTATAATAGCTTTTATAGTTAGGATTTACTTGGAAGTTGTAAGTGTGACCTTTTCATATCGCCCCATGAAGCTTAGGATTCAGATAAGATCGTCATAAATCACAGTGGATCCTAAATCCAAAGCAAGGGTCCTGGTAAGGCAGAGGATGCAGTAGAGATGTGTGACGCAGGGAGTGAAGACACAAGAGAAGCCAGGGAGGTCAAGGCAGAGATGGCAGAGATGGAACAGCAAGCCAGCAACGGCCTGCAGCCACCAAAAGCTGGAAGAGGGGAGAGAGGATTGTCCCTGGGCACTCTGGGACACATGTGCATGTGGTGCCACCCAGCAAATGCCTGGCAGATCTAAAATCCTGGCTCCCCCACACAAGTCACTGCTGCAGAAATGGGATGGGAGCAGAGAAAAGAAAGGAAGGAAGGTCTAGAAGAAGCCAGGATGTCTGATTCGCGGTGAGATAGTGGTGCTGCTTGCCTGGTGTATTAAGTGAATGCTTCTCCGTTAGCAGATGCCTTGTCCAAACCTGAGTGGGACAGAAGGAGAGGGCCGGGAAGAGCTGAGCTCCTAGGAGCCACCTTCCTGCAGGAAGCTTCGCACCAGGCATGCTCAACATCTGTCTCCCTTATTGATGTTTGCACAGTAGGGAGGCCAGAGGTCAGAGCAAGTCAGAGTGAAGTTTGTCTCAATGTCCTCCAGATTCCTCACAGCATTCATTTAAAAATGAATTGCTAACATCCTAATGTAAACTGACCCCAAAAGCTACCTTCAGAGGAAACTAAACTGGACCACAGTGAAGGGTTGTGTGCTGTGCGGTGACTCTGACCCAGAAGCTCTGTCCTTCACTTTGGGCCTGGCAGGGCTGGAAAGCTGTCCTGACCCACAGCTTCCTCACCATTCACCACAGCTGTGGGTCTGAGCTGCTCACCCCCCTGGTACCCAGCTGTGTCTGTGGCTGTGGAAGATTTCTGTATCCAGAGATATGAGCCGTTTCTCTTGGACACCTATAACAGTGGGCTTCACCATGATTGCTGTGACCACAGTCCTGGAATTCTGACCATGGGTTCTTTCAACTGTGAGAAATCTCAAGTGGCTAATGAGTGACGTCACCATGGCCTGGCTCCCAACCCTGCTGTGTACTGCTAGTTACCACCCTTCATGTCAGCGCCATCTTTCTCTGACCGCTCCAGTGGCTCCTCTGCTTCCCTGGCTCCTCACCTTGGCACTCTCACAGGTCCCGAGTTACTCTCACAGAGCTCAATCTAAGTGGTTGTGGCTGACAGAATCTCCTGCTGTGTCACAGCCCCGAATCTGTCTTTCCAGTCCAGATCCCCCCTGCTTCAGAACTCAGTCACAGCCTGCTGCCTGGTATAGATCCACCTGCAGGCCCCTCAGAACACTCTAGAATATGGCCAGAAGGAATTTCCTATCCTTTCTTCCTACATTTATCTTCATTTCACATATTACATTGCCCTGAAACATTGCTTGAAGGTCCCAAACCCAGGATGACTGAAAGGTGTAAGACCCTTGAAGAGTGCAGCCTTACGGGGAAGCAGGTCGGTGGGAGCCTGCCTTGGAAGCACACACTGGAATCTGAGCCCTCCTCCTCTCTCTTTTTGCTTCCTGACCACCATAAGATGGGGGGCTTTACTTGCCACACACTTCCACCATGCTGTCCTCAGGCTCAAAAGCAATGGAGCCAAACAACCATGGACTGATCCCTCAAAAACTGTGAAGGAAAGCAAACTCTTCCTCTGCTAAAATGACCTTCTTAGGTATTCTTTCCCAGGATGGATAGCTGATGCAGACACCCTACTTTCTCTGTGCATCTGGTGACACTCCCACTACTCAGCCACTCAAACTCACAACAGGACCCTCCTCCCTGACATGTCCTTCTCCTGCACCTCTACTGGCCATCACCAAGCTCTGCCGAGTTCATTTCCAAACATCTCTGGAATGTATGCCTGCTCTCTGCATCCTGCTTCTTCTGTTCTGCATTTCTCTGATCTCCGCTTCCTCACCACACTCCCTAACAGGTCCTCATCTCCAGGGCATCCCTGCCCCAACCACGTGGCAGAAGTTGCCAAAGTGATGGAGGCACATGGGGGCCCCCTGCCTGGGTCAGACAAGGGGCGATGCTTCCATGCGGAACAGCTCCCAACCTTGGCAGCCTCATCAAAATTCCCATTTCTCACCCAAATATGAAGTTTACATGGGTCAGCAGAGGTGGGGGGAGCCCTGCTCAGTGAAGCCCTTGGAGACCCAGGTGGACAGGGGCTGCATCCTAGTGCAGTGCCCACGATGCCTGTGTCAGAAAGACAATGATACCGGGTCCTGCCAGAGGTGCCACACACTATCGCTCTTTGTCACTGGAAATCAGGCAATGCTGGGCAGGGAAGTGCAATCCTGTTCTGGGTCCAAGTGAAAACTGTGTAATCCACAGCCACTTGTGCCTGGCAGCTGTCTGCTTAGAACCCCTCAGCGACTCTCCGTGGCCTCCAGCTCTGGCTCCCCAACTTCGATACAAACAGGATGCATGATCAAAATCCAAAATTCACAACCTGCCTGCAGAAAAGTCTGATCAGTTAGAGATGCAGGCCAGGCATCTGCATTTGAATTAAAGCCCAAACAGACTACACTGCTGCAGCTGGGTGGTGGTGCACACCTGTAATCCCAGCGCTCTGGGAGGCTAGGGAAGGAGGATTGAAAGTCTGGGATCAGTTTAGGCAATTTAGTGAGACCCAATCTCAAAACAATACACAAACAAGCAAACAAAAGGGCTGGGGATGTGCCTCAGGGGAAGGTCCTGGGTTCAATTTCCATTACTGAAAAGAAAAGAGAAAATTGGTATAAGATTTTTTTTTTTCCAGTATTAGAATTGGACCCATGATCTTTGCATCCGGAGCCTTTTTTACATTTTGTTTAGAGTCGGGATCTTAGTAAATGGCTTAGGCCGTGCTATCCTCCTGCCCCATCCTCCCAGGTGCTGGGGTTCCAGGCGTGCAGCACCACACCCAGCTGAGCCTAAGCCTCTCAGAGGCGCACTGAGGGGCCTGATGCCGGGCTCATCTCCTCTGGAAGGCCATCTGCACTCACCCATCTTGCAGCCACTCTGCCTCCAGGAGGACACCCAGGCTCTGGACTGCATCACTGGCTGGGTTGCTGCGGACACAGCCTCTCCCTGCCCGCCAGCTCCTGCCTAGCCCTCTTCCTCACATTTGGTGTGGTCAAACCCAAAGAACCGAGGACTCAGCTCAGGAGGCCCTGAAGGCAGAAGCCCAGGCTCCCATCACTGGCTCTCTTTCATTTTATCTCCCGCATTTACATGGTCCCACACAGTAAAACCTTGGAGGGGACAGGCCCTAGCCCAAGGCCTGTAGTCAGCTGCAGAGGAATCTCCACTGACCTGGCAAGGACAGCACCCTTTCTCACCTCCCAGCACAGTGTAGGGCAGAAAACACACACCACACACAGCACTGCCCAAGTCAGGGGTGCCTGCCCCCTGACACATCCTCTGGGGCTCTGGGGCTCCTCCGACTTCTAGAGAATCTTCCTGGTGTTCCCCTGCTGCCTCTGTGAAGCAGGGAAGCATCTGCATCAGCAAGGTGGAGCCCCTCCTACAGCACCTTGGTCCCGCGTGGCCCCTGAACCCAGGGCTCAAAGAGGCTTCTGTGTGGCTTCTGGCAGCCGAGCTGAGCCTCTGCTCTGAGCCCAGCCCAAGCCACAGCCCCAGCCTCACCCAGGCCCCGAGCTTGTGCTTTTTCTCCTTGCCTCCAGGCAGAAGCCAGAAATAGCACTTGGCAGAGGAAGGGAGGAACCAGCACAAGCCTAATATTGTAT
The DNA here is from genome assembly GCA_004027455.1 of Hydrochoerus hydrochaeris. Taxonomy (NCBI): domain Eukaryota; kingdom Metazoa; phylum Chordata; class Mammalia; order Rodentia; family Hydrochaeridae; genus Hydrochoerus; species Hydrochoerus hydrochaeris. Next base: position 104,096 of record PVLA01000663.1, read on the forward strand.
CTTTGCCCTTCAGACAGTTAAACAAAAGACTGAGATGAATGGAGAGTTCTGGGGTTTGCTCCCTGTAGAGATCCAACCTGAGAGAAGGCCTCTGGGCCTGCCTCTTAGAAAGGCTCAAGAACATGCTTCTCATTCCCGGTTTCTGCCATGCCTCAGTTTCCCTGCATGTGAGTCTTTACGAGGTATGATTATAAAAATACAGATAGTGCTGCTGCCAAGCACCATGGAATGCAAAGGCAGGCTCATAAAAACCTAAGCTAGTTACGAGACTTCTGGCTTTTTCCTAGAGTGAAAATAACCATGAAAGTTGATGTTTTGAATCAGTTCGGGATACTGAAGCAGCCAGGACAGCAGCGCAACTAAAGACACTCATGAAAGAGGACTCCCAGAAGTACTTCAGAAAGTAGCAGGAAGAATGGGATGAGTGTGTGCGAAGCAAGGGGGAGGACTTTGAGGAGGGTTAATGGCAATGCATCTTTTGCTTTGATACATTTTTAATTAAAATATATGTTACTTTAAAATTTCATCATACATATACATGGAGATTATCAGATCACGATGGGACCAGGGCTTTAGATATCTGCATGAGAAACAGGGGCCAACGGTAAAGAGGAAAGTGAAACGGGAGACTTCAGCAACCTACAACTCACCATCCCGTCTGGCCGGGGTGTCTGTGCTCCAATCCATCCAATCTATTTTCTTTGCAGAGTTCTGGGGTTCTGTGCTGCAGCCCTCAGATCCTCTCTTGGGGCTTGGTGCTGCCCAACGCGTGGGTCCTTTGATGGTCAAGTTCTGTGCGATTCACTTTGTCTACAGCTTTTAAGGCTATATGGGGTGTTTAAGGGGGCTTTGTGGGGACCTAACCCCCTGGGCAAGTGAGGCTCCAGAAGCATCCTTCTGGAAGCCCCTGAAAGCTGTTTGATCACCAGATGGCAAGCATGGAGAAAGGGGCATTTTCAAACCACCATCACCATGTAAAATTTCTGGAGTAAAAGTTTCTAGTACTTAAAAGTTAAGTCATTTGTAACTTGGAGACTCATTGCCTAGGAGCTATCAGATACTCATTCTTCTGATTTTTGAACACTAGGGAGGACTTTTTATCTTCAACACAAAGACCCCAAAAAAGAGAAGAAAATAACAGAACACTCCTTGATCCTCAAAGATTCGCATCATTTTTTCCTTTAAAAAAAAAAAAGCCAGTAACTAAAATCACCTATGTTTAAAAAAAAACAACTTAAATATCCCTAAAATATCTCAGAAGCATAAAAGACGATGGAAACTACATCAATATTTATAGGAACAGCGTTAATATATAATCATTTTTAAATGCTGGAAAATTAGCCATGACAATGACCAACAAGGAATGTCCTGTTTAATTAAACAGTATTTAACTCGTGCTGGCTGGCTCGTTCATGTTGCAGTGCTGTTTTTAACTAACTCCTAGTTGACTTCCAAGTGCTGGCACTGCGGTGACCAGGTGTTGGGTGGCTGCTGCAGTGTGCTCGGGAGAGATGACAATGAGAGCACAGCCACAGTCCTCTTGTAAGCCACTCTGCCTTCAAGAGCAGAGCAAACAGATTGAGGGGGGCAGCAAACCAATTTAGAGCAACAGACCGGTGTTCTAAAACAATGGCTTCAGAAACAGGGACAGCTGGCATCTCCAAGTGGCTCTGGATTCTGTCCACTGCAACTGGCCTCAAGGTTCTGTTCTCCTTAGAAACCATCTTTCACCCTGCTATGAAACAAAGTTCCTAAGACTGATATGAGAGTAAGGAAAACAGCTCCTTATATAAGAGCTCTGGATTATTTTCTTTACTGGTTCTAAATAGGGTTTTTTGGGGAAATTTTTCTAGTAATGGGAAACTCCACAAGCTTTATTCAGTGGTCATTCAGTCATACAGTGTTTTATTGAAGAGAAGACAAGAAGATCCTCTTCCCCCATGCAGATTTATACTCTGGTTAGGGACAAGTGGGGAAAACCATTAAGTCAATAACTAGACTCTACGCATATATGAAGAAGGTGCTGCATTGAGAACCACACAAAAGCTCCCAGATACTTACACAGATCAGGGCACCTCAGAAAAACCCTGATTGTTGTTATAAAGCTCAGAAGTCCTGGGGCTTTTCCTCCCAAAGAACTTGTGCTTCTCCGCTGCTTCATTTCCAGAGGTGGCCTGGGACCCATCTGGCCACCATCCCTGAACCCTGGCATCCCACATGCCACCTCTGCTTCTCCCATGGCACTCCTGGTTGGCTGGGGTACACAGACACCACCTCCTTCAGTGTGGAACACCTGTCACTGCTTGCACCACTCACACACTGGCCCGGGCTCCCCTCCCTCTCCCCTGGGTCAGCAGTGACCGCTAAACCGGTGCACAGGACCTGTGCTCACCTCCGTCTGTCCCCACATAGCTTACAGTGCTGGTGCTCTGGTGGCTTCTCCAGTGACATCGGAGCAAAAGCCACTGTCCTCCACATGGCTGCCCAAGCCAGTGGTGGTCCTTCCACTGCCCCCTCTCCAATCTCAGGGTTTGCTCTTCTCTCCTGGCTTCCACACTGGCTTCTACCCTGGCCTTTGTACCTGGAACCTGGAACCTAGCTATTTATGTCTTTTAGATCTCAGCCTAAGTGACACTTTGTGAATGAGGACTTCCACGATCATCTCATTCCAAACACAGACACTGTCCTTGCAGCACGACACGGCTACTTTTCCTGTTTGCACTCAGCCTCGTTATTATTTCGTGACTATGTCGCCTTCATTCCTTTTTTATGTACACGTGAGCAGTACACAGTGATTTCCGTCCCCGCATGCAGCCGGTACCGGCGTGTGACCCACCTCCGCTCCTCTCTCGGCCCCTTTCCTGGTCCTGTCTCCCCATTCCCTCCATCTCTTCATTCCCTGTCTACCTACTCATTAGCTAGGCTCACAGCATTTGATTAGGAAAAATGACTCTGGCACAATATAAAATGACACTTTCATATCAAAAACAGCAGATGAAGAAGAGATGGACCTAAAACCTTCCCAAGACTGTTTTCAACACTCGAGCACATGTATTACTTACTGAACTCAGTTTTTATGTAAATCTTGCATCTCACTCAAAGTAGTAAAAATAGGGAAGTTCCCTGCTGATGGCAGGTCCAGGGGCCCAGGAGACAAGACCTGGTAGCACTGCTGGCCAAGGGCCTCCCCGGCCCTTGTGCTCCCAGGCTGGTAACACGGTCAGGTTCTCGCCTGACCAGGTCATTGTTCTCCACCTCTGGGTCCCTGTGTGCGGCCCTGAGGCTCAGTCCCACCTACCCTACCTGAACCCTGGGTGGTTCCAGAGCTGACGGGGTTTGCAGGAACGTGCAGACACTTCACACATTCCATGAAAAAAGTATACACACTGCTGATAAAAAATAATTCTTTTTCGTTTATCAGCAGCATGTCTTGAAAAAGCAGGAAAAGAATCAATGCTGCCCCAGAATGTGATAAAAGATTGTAGATATCCGTCCCCAAGGGGGCAATGGGCAGCTGCCTTCTCTGCTCCCAGCATGCTCCCAGGAGCACTGGTCCCCAAACCCCTCTAGAGTCCAAACCAACTTGCATATTCTTTCCAAATGCAAAAGGCATGCTGCCAAAAATAGCAATGAAAGGAAACATAAAACTTTGCATTCTACCTTACATAACAGCAAACCACACTGTACCAGGAGGAATTCTTTTCATTAAGTTTTGCTTTCTGAAGGAAACAAGTCATATTTTGCTGTTTAAATAAAGGTCCTTTTGTGTGTGGGTGTGTGTGGGTATGTTGAGTGTTCTACATAATTCAAGAAGGATTTTCTCCACAGCCGGGTCGCAGAGGAAGCCTAGAATTTTTGTTCAACTTTACTTCACTCTGAAACGTCACTCCTTCAGGAATTTCCTCTTCACATCTATTGATGGGATTGTGGTTCAGTTTCCCAATCTGTGTGCTTTTTCACCAAATAATGTCTTGATTTCACAGTACATGATAAAAATATATAAAGCAAGGTCTCCCTTGATAGTTTACTTATTTTTCGATTTTCTTGAAAGTTTCAAAGATTTTTTAATCTTTTTCGTTAAATTTTATCACTTTTTTCAGTTCCAGGAATAGAGGCACATGGCGCTGGTTTGGTGTCGGTGCGTTGGATGGAAAAGATACCGCAAGCTGGATCACTGGGCTGCTCGCTGGACTAAGTCTCCCTCAACATTTCTTCAGGCTCTACTTTCTTTTAATAAAATTACATTTTATCTTCATGTATGTCCTAAAACATTCCTCTCAACTTGCTGTTCAATTAACTTACCAGTTAACGTCAATTAAAAATGGTTTGTTACTATAACATTTTATGTTTATTCCCCCAATGATATCAATTTCCACTTGGAAGAAAACATTTCGAAAGCCTGACACCATAATACTTCACAGTGATTTCCAGGTAGGTTATATTTGAAGTAGAAAACAAATGTTTTGGGGATCCTCTTCCATATCCTGGGAATTGAAGGACTTTCCAAATGAGCCCGCAACCCAGAGGTGATGGAGAAGGGAGCCATGGCTGACCAGGGACATTTTGCATCAAATGGTAAAATTCTACTGCACACAGAGACAGAGGAGGAATGAAGACCTCGCTATATGTTTCCACAATGCATATTATAACGAAGTGGGGGTGAGTGTGGCCCAGTGGCAGAGTGGACTGGTTGTTTGCACAAGCACCTGTGTTTAATTCTCAGCACTGCACACAAAAATGAACAAGGAGGAGAAGGAGGAAGAGGAAGAGGGAAAGGAGGAAGAGGAAAAAGAAGAGAGAAAAAACCAAAAGACAACCCTAACAGATAAAAAGATTTTAAAAACTACTTCAAAAACAAGGCAATGTAACAATCCAGTAAACATACAAGCTCTCTCCGTGTTGTAGTCAGGGGTTGTGAGGAGAAAAATTAGAATCACAACATGGAATTTATAATATTATCTTATTATGGTCACCCAGAGTAACACAAGAAACTGCAGGAAATCTGTCCACAATACCGAAGACACAGAATATTCAATCAAGGGCCTGACTCCCACAGCAATGTCCTGCATGAGTCCAGACGAAGACCCAGAGCTCATGACAATGCCTCCCACGAGCCCAACTTGAGGTCTAGAGTCCATGAGAAGGACTCACACAAGTCCTTTACAAATCTGCACTGGGAAGGCTCAAAGGTCAGCAATGGAAGGTAAAAAGTCGATGCCAGCAGGGTGAAGGAGCTGAGCTGGCAGGTTGAAGGTTCTGTGCTGGAGCTGAGATGTCATGCTCAAAATAAGGACCAGGGCTGTCCTGAAAAGCACCACAGCCATCCTCAGCGACACGGAGGTCCCGAGCTCCTCCAATGATGAGCACAGTTGAGTCCCTGCCAGGAAGCCAGTGAGATGAGCTTGTCCTGGAGATTAAGCAGCACACGTCTTCTCCTCCATAGCCAGGAAGCGATGCTCGATGTAAGGACCAGAGCTCCCCCAGGAGAACCAAATAGCAACACTTAGAGAAAACCCACAATGCCTCAAGGCCTCGACGCCTTCCGTCTCCTTCTCCATGTCTCTATTTATGCTGGCAACTTTCCTCAGGTGGGCCATCTACGCTCAGCACATTGTGATTTAACTCCACTGGCATTAAGTTGGCCACCAGTTTTTAATCTATAACACTCCCCTTTTCCCAGTTTTCTTCAGGGAAATGGGAACAAATTAGAAGTGAAGTACCATTTCTGCCAGCCCGAGGCACTGATACACAAAGGACATGACGTCCACTGAACTCCACCCCGGGCCTGTTCGACCACCCTCCTGGCTTCTTTCCAGGGCTGGGATGTCAGGCTGTCCTGGCTTCAAGGCTCCAAGTGAGGCCCTGGAACTCGCCTGTCCTCCTGTGTTTTAGCCAGGATGGGAATCACCCGAACCGGGCGTGGGCGATCAGGTGTAACCACCGGCAGGACCAGAGAGCAGGCAGATAGAGACCTGAGAACTTGTTTAGAAGTTCCAAACTGGACTGAAAAGACTAAGGACCAACTGGCTGGGTGTTCCCTGTGCCCGGAGAGTCAAACCTAGTGGCCCCATCCTGTCTCCATACCAACTGTAAAATCATCCTTGGTTATTTTCATGGACACAAGGCCATTATTTTTTAATATTTTTATAGAATATAAAATAAAATGATAGCATTGTATAAAAGCTGCAAGAATAACCTAGTGCAAGTAGTAAATTACAAAGAAGCCTCATTGTATAAAAAACAAAAAACAAAGACAGAAGGACAGGAAAAGAGAAAAAGGCTTTGGTTTACTCTTTCTGATATATATGTATCAGCTCATGCTTTACATAACATAAAAAATCAGTCCAGCGGACTGCTTTACATGGTAATAAACTGCATTAAGTATAACTGTTGGACTCTTTCTAATGCTGCTACCATGCCACTGCTCATCGTGGGGGCAATTATTTGTTGGTTTGGAGTCCCAAGGATGGAACTCAGGGCCTTGGGCATGGAAGACAAGTGCTCTGTCCCTGAGCTACCCACCACCCCACATGAGCGACTCCTAAAGCTAAAATGTCAGCACTGCGAAAGTGCTCACCACTATGAATTTTCAGTTAGCAATGAAACCATAACAGAATGGAATTAACTTTAAAATACAAAAAACCCTCAAATATAAACAACTACTTTCTTTTTCATGTCGAATGCTATTTCTTTTTCTGCTGCTAACATATGAAAAAAATAGAGAATGCAGAAACAAGCAAATTCTCACTAAATTATGGAGATAAATCAATAACTGCTTTTTAAATGTCAAGAAGCAAAACTAACTGAAATTGTTTTCTCTCTATATTAACTGTAACCACAGTTTCATTACAGATTCCTGTGCATTGTCTTTGCTCATACCATAATGTTTATTTCTTTTTGGTGCAATTTAAATTACACTATGCCACTGACACATAATTTTGCAAATTATTTCACATTTTATGATGACAGCATCTAATACATTCAAACTATTTCATTAACTGCACAGAAAAATCTTGGTTTCTTTATGTAGGTCTAAATGAATCAATTTCTTCCCCAATTAAAACTAAACTTTGATTAAATAGTCCTTTAGATAAAGAGGACATAAGGACCCTGAAAAGGCTTACAAGATTATAAATCTGTATTTTTTAGAAAGAAGACTTTTAAGAAGGACAGAAAGTGTTTAAATATAATCTGGTTTTGCAGCAGGTCTCCAGTTTTTATCTGCCAAGAAAAGTTCCTATCATTTTCTAAGTAAAATAAATTGAATGGCAAAACCAAAAGACTGCTAACATCAGCTGATGATGCCGACAACCCATCACTGGGTGCTCTGAATTTAGCCTTCTAGGTCTCTCCTATGTTCATTATCAGCCCTTTTATCCTTTGTGCTTCCTTGAAGTACAGTGACTCTCAAATGACTCATTTCCTTTTATTTCATTTCCATTAGCTCCTTTGATTTTAAGTTTGGTAGATGGAGTCTAAATATTTGCCTGGCTGAGGGATCTGGTAACCACAGCAGTCAGGAAGCCACCTGTGGCCAACACCTGTACCTGTCGGTGCAGGTAAAGATGGGGCAGGGAGAAGACCCAGGGCCCCTTGGAATCAGCTGTGGGCAGATCCACTCAGGGTTGCATAAAGCAGGACCATCTTCACTGGATGGTTTTAGCATATCCAGGAGAGGAAACAGGCTTAGGTAGAGCTTCCTCCAGGTGCAGGAAGGTTGACAGGTGCTAGGAGCCTCTCGGAGCTCTGTGCTCTGTGTGCCACCTGTGACAGCTCACGTCCACCCACTGGAGGAGCAGTATAGGAACCTACCTCCCATGCCCTGGCTTCCGGGGTGGCAATTAAGAGGAACACCAAAGAAACAGGGCCAGATTTAGGGCCGCAGGGAAACTCTTTTAGGCTGAGGATGGACTTCACTGTTATAAAAATAACTGCTTACTTGTATTTTCCTTTTATGAGAGGAGGGGGGCTAGCACACTTTGCTTTTTTTTTGTCTATACAAATTTTGTAAAAAAGTTGGAGTCAAAATACATTAGTTACAATATATGTTTTCCATTTCTTTTCTCTCATCCTTTACTAAAGCCTTTTTAAAAAAAAATCAGGCAATAATAGCAAAATCCTTTATAAAATCAATGCAAGTAGACCTGGAAGACCTAAGGCAATTTAATGTTATTAGCTTTCTGTAAAGGTCAAGGCAATTGTGTGATTATTGAATGACTATCATTAAGGACTATTAGAATGCTTGAAAATCAGTTAGGTTTACTTACTGCAATTTCCTTTAATTTTAATGACTTCATTATTTCACAGTTAACTCTTCACTTGGAATTTATTCAGCGTATTAGATGGTAACAGAAGGTGTGCAAAGATTTTTTCCTCAGTGATGCTGCCAATTATTGACACTATTTACTAAATAATTGTTTTGCTTCTTCAGAGATTAGTGATGCCTCCTTTATAATAATTAATTATACCTTATTAATAATTAATTATACCTTATAATAATTAATTATACCTTATTATCTACTTTTTAATCCATTTCAGGGTTGGTTATCAATAAATCACAGCCCAATTCAAGCTTGTATCTTTTTTTAATGGCCCATGAGCTAAGAATGATTTTTATATTTTTAAATGACTAGGAAAGAAAACATGTAAAAACCACCATGAAAAAAAATCCAACAGTGTAATACATTATTACACATAAAATTACACAAATTTTTAATTTGATTTAAATAAAGTTTTATTGAAATAACACCATGCTCCTTTGTTACTATCGTTTCTATGGTTGCATTTGTGCTAATAGAGATGAAGTTTGATTCATAAAATCCTAATCATTTCCTGTCTCTTTTCAGAAAAGCTTTGCCAGTCACAGTACATTCCACTTATCTACTGCTTCTTTTAAATGATGTTGTCTTGCTACTTTGCCAATTGGTTTTGAACTGCTAGGCTCAAACAACTTTCCTGTCTCAGCCTCCCAAGTTATTGGAACCACACACATGTGCCACCACAGCCAACTATCTACTGATTTTTAACCCATAATTGATAACAAATTCTTTTTAGATTTTTTTTCAAATAAAATACAGGATAAAATATAGGAAATTAATTTAATCAAATGAGGTGTTGATTGAGTGTGCTAATCTTATGAATGAATTTGGCAAAGACTAGCCCTGTTATACTACTTATTATTTTCACCCAATAAGAAGATATGTCCACACTCACTCAGGAATGATTTTGGTTTTTCTCTGTCTCCTATTTTTCCTATTAACTTACTTCAAAACACTGCATATTTTAAAATATTTCAATAGAATCCCTTCTCTTATATTTACTAAAATAAGGAAAGCTCACTGGTTTCTTTTGTTGGTTCTAATAATTTTTCCTGATCCTCTTGTACATCTCTAATATACAAAGTATCATTTGTAATAGGAGCAATGGAGACTATATTGGTAATAATAAACATCTACTTCCTCTCTAATGTTTATAGCTTTTTTTTTTCTTAACTAATTGCTTTGGCTAGTATCACTGCAATAATTTTAATAAAGTTGTTTTCCTGTCATAGTTATTTTAATGGGAGGGTGAGCAAAGAGATATCTGTGGCTTCAGATACCTCACACGTTCATCACTGAATGTGGAAAGGGTTAATCCATCTTCTAAATATTTCCCTGTCTTCCCTACGCCCTCACATTTATATTACCTCGTATTTGCTCATTCTGCAAGTCTTTCCCTTATCTGTCCATAACAAAACCAAGTTGTATTTTAAACTGATTGTTGTCATCTGAAAACTGATTTAAAAGGAAAGGCCATGCCCATGAAGTTATACAGGCAGTTCGCAGTTAATTCCCATATTCTAGCTATCTGGCCATTTTTAAGAGTCAGGAAATTCTCAGACAGAGGCCACTCACTCCTAGAAAGCACAGGGAATCTGTGCGCAGTGGGACTCTGGAAGACTGGGCTGGGGGAGGGAAACTTCTCTTTTTCTTTACTTTGCTTTTTGTACTGTGTATGTGTATAACATTTATAACAAATGCCAATGATGCTAATTTAAGACAAAGTATGTAAAGAACTAAAATTCTTCAATTATAAAGGGGACTGGTATGTGAATTAAGTTCTTCAAAACACTGCAGGCAAGAAATTACATGAGTAGACCAAACTCAAGCCATTCCCTACAACTGCCCAACAGCTACACAGCAAGTCCTGGGTGGTCACCTTGGAGGAGAGGCAGCAACTCCAAGGAGTCCAGGGAGCAGACTTCCTGGAGCAGGCGATTGCGGGTTAAGTCCCAAGGGATGAGCTGGAGTGAGTTATGTGTACAATGGCATAAGGCTTCTGTGCCTGGACAGACAACATTCGGACCTCAGGTGCTTGTGTATTTAATTCAGCTGGTTTCTTCATCTGTGCTTCAAATGCTACCTGCAAACCCGAAGACCAGATGATCCCTCTCTCCCTGCCTATGTATCTATCTATCTCCTATATGATTTATCAATATATTGTTTGTCTAATGTCTCTCTTTATGTATGCATGCATTGTGTAAATCAGTTGATGCTACATGTACCAGATATCTGTATACAGAGATAAACAGATGCAAAAGGACACTGTGATAGACACAGAAGCAGCTTCTCCATTTCCATCCACATACCTGCCCAAGCTTACCTTCAGCTGCTCTTTCAAAGTGACTCTTCACTGCTGCACACAGGGATAACAGATCACTCTACCCATATACAGATTTACAAAGCCCCTGGCTGCAGGCTTTTCTCTGACAGTCACGAATACGGCATATCATGGACATGTCTGGACAAATTAAAGACAGCCAGTTAACCACCTGAACACAACCCTGGGGGAATGTGACACTCAAGGTCCCTGTCAGCTGCTTATTTGATTAGCCTGTCTCCTATTCCAAACTGAAGCCCTGTAGCAAACGTGATGGGATCTAGTTAACTATATACTGTCTTTCTGCCACATTTGTCAGAATTCATGAATTCACTTAGAATTGTCATCTGTGCAGACGTGTGCCAGTGCAGGGGTGAATCTGGAAGAATTCGGATGAGTGTGGGTCAGCTGGATGCAGAGGGCAGGGAGGCCAACAGTTCTGGGACCTTTAAACAGTGTTTTTTAAAAATTATGACTCTAGCTTGATTTTCCACATCAGCAATTTAACTTTTTTCTTTAACCTCTCAACTGCCTCTATAAACTTGTCACGGGTGAATCAAAATTTACAGCACTGGTTTGCCACAAAAAAGAAATTGAGATAAATAATGTATTTTCCCTTCCAACCCAGTCATAATCACATCTATCTGTCACGACACTTGGAGAAATACCAGGCAAAGTTGCTCAATTTGGGAAGTGTTGTTTTTTGTCTGACACTGACTGATGTACACTATTTTTCTTTCATAATGAGGCCTACATTTCCTTGCTTCATGGACTGGGTCTGCCTTTATGTTTATTGTTATATCTACAGTTAATAGAATTTAAGGGGAATAGGTATTTTAAAAAATAATAAAGTTTAGAATAATATTTTTGCTCCACAGGAACTAAAGTCACAAGACAAGAGTGATAGCAGCACAAATGGTTGCAAATTTAAAGCTACTCCATTAGTGCTTTCAAAAGAACGTTTTCATTGTTGTTGCTTTAAAAAAAAATTCAATTCAGAAAATGTAATCACTGCAACTGCAGTTGGGGGAGTTTTAGCTCATATCACAATGAATTATTTCAAATATGCCAGAGAACAAAGAAAAATAAATGCCTGTGACAGTTTTCAGCTCTTATTGAAGGTGGACTGCCATCATCCGAGTCTGTAAGCTTTCCTGCACCTGTACTGCATCCTTAAATGTCAAAGTTACATTATTCAATTAGCTATCAGCCATCATTTTCCCTTAACCATGGGGCCTCTTTTACCCTGAATGACAAATTCACACCTTTCACGAGCCTTTAGTTCTGTCACGATGGGCTGAGTCCTGGGTAAACTGTGGGCACCAAGTACCTCGAAGTGTCCCCCAGCAGACACAGGAGGGGAACTACCAGGGGACTGAGGTGTGGACCTGGCCAGCACCTTGGCTTCGCCCATGTCTTCCCACCCACCTCAGCGGCTGCCAAACTGACTTAAAAGAACGAGCACCACCTGGCAACACAAGCGACCGTGAACGACACGCGGGGAGTTTCTTCTGCTTCACTTCAGTCCTCACGAAACTACGTGGGGTGGTTCCACAGTGCATTAGTAGTACACACATTTTATTTAACATTCTCAGCTACATATTAACTATTTCATTAATGTCCTCTCAATATTTTATTCTGAAACCTTCCTAACATCTTGAAAAATACTGATCAGGGAACAAAGATTTACAAAAAACATTATTATTTCCCTTGTAACACGTCTATTCCCCTATTCATCAGTCTATCCATTCATCGTCTTTCCTTTGTGTTTCAAAGTAACTTGCAGATATCAGTTTACTTTGCCATGCATACGATTATGTGGAGTTGGAATTTTATGACTCATTTTTGATGTAAAATTGTGCATATAGTTATATGAGTAAACCTTTTAAAACTGTCTTCAATGTGCACAGCATTTTTTCATATTATGTGCAAAGAGAAATGATGACTAAACTCCAGCATGTTAACATATTCAGTGTCTCACATTTCTCTTTAAAAATATAGCCGCAGCACCTAAATCTGCTTTTAGAAAATTTCCAGCATGCAAAGTAATGCCATTAATCATAGTTATGCTGTTCATGAGAACCCCACACCACCCATTAACACTGGTCAAATTCATGCATCTGAGATACAAACCACCATTAAAATATTACAATGTATTGGAAAAGAAACCACCCGATCCCTGGGAATTTCCCTACCCTTCTTCCCTGGAGGGAATCATTGTCCTGATTTTATTTATCATAAGTCTTTCACATAAAACAAATCACATAGTACTTTTCCCACGGGCTTCTTTTACTTAATGTTTTTGTGGTGCATCCATGTGGTAAGTATCAGTTGTTTATTCCTTTTTATTGTTCAATATTCCATTGAATTAATGCTCCATAGTTTCTCTAATCATTCTTCTATTGTTAGTTTTTATTTCTTTTGAATAAGGCTGCAATGAATGTTTTCTATAAAGGTTTATAGGGTCACATGCTTCCATTTCTCTTGAGTACAAGCCTGAAAGTGAACTGCTGAATCACACAGCAGGTATGGTGAGGTTCTGAAGAAGTTCCAGAATCTTTTTCTATACTCATTAGATCATTTTTCACACTGACCAAAATGGGTAGAAAATGCATTTTATGGTAAGACCGGTGACTTGTAGGCAGCTGCTGTGGCGAACTGTAGTTTTAATTTGTATTACCCTGTTTCCTGAGGCGGCAGAGCCCGTCTCATGCATTTATGGGATACTTGTGTCATTCTCTGTGAAATGTCTGTTCAGACCTTTCGTCCCCTTCCTGATTTTCTCTTCATATCAAACAAAGAGTTCTTTCTCTTCATATTGCTGGATTGTAGGATTTGTTTCTTGATAAAAGTCCTTGGTCAAACACATATTTTGTAAATATTTTTCCCTGTCTACATCTTACCCATTCGTAGTCTCAATAGAGTGTTTTGAGGAGAAAGAGTTGTTCCTTTAAAATTATTTTCTGTCCTTTGTAAGAAATGCATTATGTACTTTGGCTGTAAGGAAGGAAAATACTCTTTTGTTTGCATGTAAGAGCTTTGAAATTTTAGCTTTTACATTCTTCTATAATTAGATGATTGATCTGGATTTCATTCCTGTGTATGGTGAAACACAGACATACAGGTGGTTTTTGTTGGCATGTATATACAGTTGCTTAAGAATCTTTTTTTTTTTTTTAAGACTTTCTGTTACCCTGGAGGATACTTGGTCATCTTTACCCCAAATCAAATGACTCTGTTAGCTGAGTCTGTTTATTGACTCCTGTGTTAACCAGCTTTCCATTATTACAACGAAATACTTAGCCCAGGGTACTTACAAACTACAGAGAGGCTTGGGCTCATCAATAGGAAGTTCAAGTCCAAGGTCAGACAGCCTTTCCAGTTGGCCCCGTGGTGACGGCGACCATAGATGTCAGGTCAAGTGGCACATCAGGACTCCAGACGCACACAGAGGACTTGGCAGGGGCCCATGGCTCCCTTGGGGACACCCCAATAACCAGCACCTTCCAGGACGCTCCAGGTCTCCAAGGCCCACAGCGCCTCCCAAGAGTAGCAGCTGGGGGCCCCCCTTGGACACAGCACTCTCTGGGGGAACCAGCATCCCCTCTACTGTCCTGGGTACCTGCTGCCCCTTCTGTTGGAACAGCTCTTGATTACTAAGGCTAACCAAAGTAGGGGCCGTAATTTAGTCCTCCTTTTGCAAGATTAATCTAAGTACTGTGTACTTTGATATACCTTTTATAATCAGTTTATACACTTCTACGAAAAGCCAATTGTCTTTAAAATGATTAATTAAATACACAGGACAATTTTGAGAAAATTTCTATCTTAATGATTTTGCAGCTTACTTAAATAAATCATATTGCATAACATACATTGTTTCATTGCTTTAGTCTTCTAAAAAAGGCCTTTTAACCAGCCGTGTGGCTGAATGCTGGCAATCTCAGCATCTCAGGAGGATGAAGCAGGAGAACTGAGAATTCCAGGACAGCCTGGGCAAAATCGCAAGACCCAACTTCCATCTTACTAAAAAAAGAAGGAGAAAGAAAGGTATCATTTAGCACCATGTCAAATGTAGAGATCTAACCTGTCTATTGATAAATGTATTATAAGATACTTAATGGCTTTTACATAAAATTATAAAGGAAAATATATCTTTATCATCCTTTTCCCAATTTTTTCCTTCCACTATATAAAAATACAATTGATTGTTGCACTGACCTCGCAAGCTTCAAAGTTGATACATTCACATGTTTGTTCTACGAGCTATTTAATCAGTTCCTTAGGGGATTCTATGTAAATAATTTGTCCTTGAAAAGAGACAAGTCTACTTGTTCTTTTCTGTCTCATTTCAATTATTTTTTTCTTGCCTCATTTAAATTGTATGCATTGTAGTAAAGTATTGAATAGAGGTGTCCAATTTTAGACTAGGCTGCAGTACGTAATATGTAACAAATAAATAAAATGTTAGTTGTAGCATTCTCAAATACATCCTTTATTGGTTTGAAATTGTTCCTTTCTCTTCTAAATTGCTGAGAATTTGGGTGTTGAATTTTGCCAAATACTTCTTTCACTGATTTTTGTCTTTATTCTGTAAATGTAGTGAACTAAACTGATTAATTTTCAAATATTAAACAAATCTTCCATTCTTTGGATAAACCCAGCTATGGTTAACACATGTTTTGTTTTGTGTATGTTAGTTGATTTTATTTGCTAATACTTTAGATCTTTGCATTTATATTCATTAGGGATGGGGTCAGTCATTTTCTTTCTAATATCTTCATTAAGACTGCTGTCTGGGTTGTGCTGGCTTCATAAAATGAGGAGAGAAGTATTCTCTTCTATTTTTTGTGTTGATTTATTTTAAAAACAACACACAAAAAAAGAAATGATACAGAATTTCAAAAAACAGGAAATTAACACTAGCTAATATATTTCATACAGTTACTTAGAAGCAGTTGGTCAGGTTACAAGATTCAGGCACAACAATGATCAAACAATCAAACAATGAAAGAATGGTCAATGAATGTTCCTTTTGATAAACTTACAGAGATTAGTGGCCCAGTTATCATATATATATATATATATATATATATATATATATATATATATAAACATACATACACACACACATATATATGTATATCTATATTCACATAATCTTTTTCCTGTTCTCCTTCCCCCTAGCCCAGTTCTCTCTTTGGGCACTTTCTTTCTCTTTCATTTTCATAATCTCTATTATACATTTTGGATCTTATTACTTTTTCTTATTACTTTTTTTAACATTAAGGAGACAATAGGATATTTACACATGCAATTTATTTCACTTAGGACTATGGTCTCTAGCTGCCTCTATTTACTTATAAAAGCCTCAAATTTATTCTTCTTTATAGCTCAGTAATACTCTACTGTATAAAAATACCACATCCTTTTTATCCATTCCACATTTGATGGGCATTTGGGTTGCTTCCAAGATTTAGCTATTATGGACTGTGCCGCTATAAACATGGGTACACATATGTCACTGTGTCATGATGTTTTCAGTTCTCCTGGGAAACTACCCAGAAGAGGAACAGCTGGATTGAATGGGACTTCCAAACCGAGTTTTTTGAGGAATCTCCACATTGATTTCCACAGTAATTCTACCCATCTACACTTCCACCATCAGTGGAGAAGTGTTCCTTTCTCCTCAGAGTCATGTTACCATTTGTTTTTGGTTGATTTCTTGATGGTAGCCATTCTTTTTGGAGCGAGATGGGATCTCAGTGTTGTTTTAACTTGCATTTTTCAAATGATCAGTGATGTTGAACACATCTTCATGTATTTATTTGCCAATTAGAAATCAATCTAACAAAGATCTATACATTGAAAACTCTAATACTCTTAAAAAGGAGATTGAAGAGAATATCAGAAAATGCAAAGATATCCCTTGATCTTGGATAGGAAGAACCAACAAAATGAAAATGGCCAGACTCCAAAAACTGTTATACAGATTTAATGCAATCCCAATCAAACTACCATTAGCATGTGTAACAGATCTACAGAAAACACTCCTAAAATTCATTTGGAAACAGAAGAGATCTAGAATGCAAAGGCACCCCGAGGCAACAAAGGCAAAGCAGGAAGCATCTCAATCCCTGACTTGAAATTACACTACAAAGCTACTGTGATAAAATCAGCATGGTACTGGCAAAAAAACAGACCTGAGGATCACTGAAACAGATTAGAAGATGCAAACACAGCTACAAAGACACTCATCACCTTTTCTTTGACAAAGAGGCCAAACAGGTTCACCGGAAGAGAGACAGCCTCTTTAATAAATGGTACTGGAAAAACTGGCTTTCCACATGCTGAAGACTAAAACATGACCCATGTTATCACAATGCACTACACTAAAGTCAAAATGGATCAAAAATCTAAATAGAAACACTAAATCTACTGGAAGAGATACTACGTAGAAATCTTAAAGACATATGGGTAGGCCAAGAGTTCATGAACAAAATGCAAACTGCATGGGAAGTACTTCAAAGAACCAGCAACTGAGATTTCATGTTATTAAAAAGTTTTTGCACTTCAAAAGAAATCACCAACAGAGTGAGAAGAAAACCCAGAGAATGGGAAAAAATTTAGTCAACTGTCCCTCAGACAATGGACTTAAATCTAGAACATACAAAGAAATGAAAAACATCAGGCCCCTCAAATTCAAAGATTAAACCCAAAAATGGGCATCTGAGGGGAACACACACTTCTCAGATGAAGAAATATTTTCTGTGTTTTCTGATGTTTCAAAAAAAAAAAAAAAAGCCAGGATCAGTGTCATTGTGTCCCCTAGTTATCACCGGCTCATTTTAAGAGAATTTCTCTCTCTCTCTTTCTCTCTTTCTCTCTTTCTCTCTTTCTCTCTCTCTCTCTCTCTCTCTCTCTCTCTCTCTCTCTCTCTGTCTCTCCCTGTCTCTCTCTCTGACTCTCTCTCTCTTTCTCTTTTAAGCTCTAGTTTCAGGAATCTGAAGCACATTACACACTCATGACTGCAGCAACATGTGTCCAGGATAAATGTGCCACCTGATGACTGAAGTTTCTGGTGGTTCTCTGAGTCTTGAAATTGACTATGAATGACGTGAACAGAGCCGCTCAACTTTACAGTGTGGGTTCATACAGAGTAACTTTCACACCTCTTATTTTTAACCTCTACGTCCTTATACTTTAAGTGTTTCTTGTGTAGATAGCCTAAAACTAGGTTTGGCTCATTACTTACACTAGCCTATTAACCAGTGTGTAGTCAGTTACACAATTAGGAACACAGCTGGATTCACGTCTAATTATGTCACACTTGTCTTGTGTGCCTCCGTTCTTTCCCTACTTCCTTCTTTGGTCAGCAAATTTGTCTGGAATTCCACTGTAATCAATTTATTGTGCTGTTAGCTGTACCTATGCATCGTCACCCAAGTGACTGCAGGATTGCTCCAGCAACTGTAAGACACATCCGTAACTTTTCAGAATTCTTTTAGAATTAATGCTACACTACCTAATGTAACATGAGCACCTCAGCACTGTGTGCTCCCATTCTAACTCCTACACACTATGTATTATAATATGTACTATGTGCTAATTTGTCACGTTGTTGTAGTGAGTGTTTACAAGGGATTAGATTTAATACAGCACACATAATTTGTAGGAATTTTTTTGGTACCAGGAATCAAATTCACGACCTTGTGCTTGCCAGGTAGGCACTGTGTCACTAGGCTATATCCTCAACCCCTATAGGATTATTTTATCATATTTATCCACGAAGTCAAATGTAAAACAGTGTAGGAGATCTCTTCACACACTAGAGACCCAAAGGCTCTAGCTGAGGGTCTGATCCCTCAGCAATGCCCTTCCCAAGTCTAGCTGAAGACCTAGAGCCCATGACAAGGCCTCATGCAAGTTCATATCAAAGATCTGCACTAGGAATGCCCAAAGGTCAGTGGTGGAAGCTAGAAAGTCTGTGCCAGGAGGCTGAGGTAACTGCACTCAGGCCAGGAAAGAACACTTGAAGTAAGGACCAGAGTTCCCCAGAAAGGAACCGCAGCAGCCTCAGCAACAGTGAGGACCAAGCTCCTCCAACAACGGGAACAGCTGAGTTCGTATCAGGCAAACCAGCTCGACAAGCTTCTCCAGAATGGACAGCACCATGTTCCGCCCCAGTTCTCCTTTCACGCTGTTGGCAGCGATCCTTCCACACCCAGCATCATGCTCAATTAGTTCAGCTGGGCGCGACAAGGTGGCCACTAACCAATCCACCACAATCCACCCTGGTCAACTTGATAACCAGACACATTTCCTTAAGCCACAGTCTCCAGTGGCACATTTGTGAAAAGTTAGCATGTCTTGATCTATTTAGATTCACATTTACATAACAATTGCATATATACAATTCTTATTACATTCCTTCCCACACCAGGAGCAACTATTCAAAGGGTGCTCAAAATTCAAGGTTAAAAAACTTTGACTACACAACCTGATTACAAATGTGTATCTAAAAACTACATTAAAATCGTATTATGAGAGCTATTACATTAGCTTTTAACAACAGGGCATGCCAACATTAGAAAACACCCCATGGGATCTCTTGCATTTCACAGACATTGTTTCCTTCTGGTGGAAGGCCTTAGGTCATTTTTTAAATTGTTCTGTTCTTCCCATCAACCATATTCTCCTCTGTGTTGTCTTTGCAATTCATAGCTTCACTGGAGCCTTCCTTCTAGCCAAATGCTTCTAATCTCCCTGCCGGCTCTTCACTCTTAATTTCAAGCATAGATCTAGCCAAAAGCTCTGAACAATAATCATGCCACTGCTCCAACAGTAGACTGCAGTCAGATGTTTCTTTCACCCAGGCAGTAGTTCTAAACAAACAAAATGCACACCAACTCCTGTCAAAGCACAATATACACCACCTGGGATCCAGTAGCCAACGTAGTCCTCCTCAGTAGAAACCTCCTCAGCCTCATCCTAACCTACAATATTTCCATCAGTACTCTGATTTCCCAGGCTCTGTCCAGAGTTTCCCATACAGTTTACAGCATATGGGGGGCTGCCTCTATGGCCAGTCTCTCAAAACTTTTCCAAATTAATTCCCAAAACTCTTAAGCCACATGACCAGGCACCACCACAATGACTCTGCTCTGGGTACCAATTTCTGTCTTACTTTTCTTGTTGCTGAGACAAAATACTCAACACCTAAAGTTAAAGGAGGAAAGGGTTATGAAGATCAAAGTTTATACAGGTGTCAGTCCATAATTGCCTGGCTCCAAGGCAGGGTGGCAGAGGGGCAACAGTTATGGCAGTAATAGACAGCAAAAGCAAGGAGAGAGACAGAGACAGAGGCAGAGACACACAGAGAGAAATAAGCCTCTTTCTGTCCCTTATATCATATCCAGTCTATAGGGATTAGGGTGGTGCCAATCCAATCAATGGTCTGATCCAGCAATCACCCAGTCTTAATCCCAGCACTGCAATACAAGTCGACCACACACCGTAGATCCACTCAGGAAAAGTCTATACCCCATAACTGCATGGGGCTTTTGGGGGACAGCTAGACAGAAACCACAATACATATAATTCAAATATTATAAATGCTTCAGCACAATGCCCATCTGAAACTTCCAGATGTATGTAAAGAAATAAGATGAAAATAAATTTTTTCTAAGAATTAAAAACATAATTTCTAGGGCTCGCTCTCCAGTTAGCATCATTTCTACTCAGTCTGAAGAAGTTCCTATTCTGTTTCTTGCAATGTAGGTCAGTACTGCAGGGCACTATGAGACAGTCATCTGAAATGCCTGTGCTGTGTGCTCCCCTGGAAGTCTAGCTCCACCGACTGTCCATCTGGAGCCCAGCGGATGGTTTTCCATTTGCACTTTGCAGCATCATTCCCATCTAGTCTCCCCCAATTCTGCTCAAGTATCAGCTGTCATTTGTATCCCTGATCCCCTGGGTGGGTCACTGTCCTCTGCCTGTCTTTAGAACCTTCTCCTTGCTTTGTTTGTAGCAGTTCCATCACGACAGGTCCAATGCTATTCTTTGTATCTGATTTTTCAGTGGTCCTCTAAGCTTGAACCTTGACTTTGAGATCATTCCCCAAATTGTGGATATATTTGTCTGTTCTTGCTTCCAATACTTCTCTCACCCGATTCTCTTATTTCTTCCTCTGAACCTCCAAATACCACGTTATGGCCTCTGGTTAATGTCACACAGAGTACTGTGACTGTTTTCGTTCTTCAAAAAATCATTTTGCTTTTTACTTTTCCAAGCAGTTTCACATTCACTGCCTTTCTTCTGTCACCCCAAACATGTTGTCTATTTTAACTATTAACATTATAACATCACTTCTTTTAATTTCCAGCTCTAAAATTTTCACTTGATTCTATTTTATAATTTCTCTGTTTAATTTTCCTATCTTATTGTTTAAGCCACCATATTTTCTTTTGTGTTCCTTTATTTTATATTTAATCATAGCTGTTTAAAAATTCTTGCAGGCTAATTGTGACTTCTAGTTTAAAATGTCACTGTTTATTACCTCTTCTTGAACAAGGTCATTTTGTATCATTTCTTTGTATTTATTTAATGCTGGATTGTACCCCAAGCATTAGGAACAGTATATTATATTGGCCTTGGATTCTGTTTTATGCCTTTGTAAAAGTTTGACTGGTTTCTTTTGGTTGGAAAGACTCAAACCACAAATCTTATCTCTCCTGCAATGGGCAGCCGCAGAAGTCTTCATCTGGTTATTTGGTCCCTTCTGGGTTGCTGGATTCCGTTGTGCTAACGTTCACCTGAAGATTACACTGAGATCCATAAGAGCTCACACACAATGCAGTCTTCTCTCAGTGTGTGGCTCTCTCTAGACTTTCTTCTGCATTTTCCAGCTACAGAAGTATTGTTGAACTTTCTCTTTTACCTGTCAAACCCAGGAAAAATTAGATTTCTTTTTAAGTTTTATGTATCCCTCCTGACACCAACAAAGGTCAACACTGAAGCCAAAATCGATGTAAATAGAAAATTCGTTGAGACAGTGTTCTGCTTTTATATGAAGTAGATCCCTGTCTAATGCTGCTTCTTTTGGGTCACTTCTCAGGGTTCCTGATAGTCTGCTTTATATTTTATACAGACTTTGCCTTGCTATTGAGGTAGCGCTGACAGAAGTGACACCTCTATGAACGGAGGTAAAACTGTCTGGAGAGAGGAGGACACTGTGAGGCTGAGTAACGCCCGCCCGGAGGGCCTCGCACTCTAAGGCACATGGAAAGGTAATGAACGTCTGCATTTGGTCGGGAGCACACCTGACCTGCTCGTGAGGAATCCCCAGTTGCCCTGACCTGAGCTTTACTTTTACCTTTATCTTTACTCCCATTGCTCAAAGAAGCCCAGCAGGATGGAGCATATCTGGAGTCGGAGTGAGTGTGAACCACACCGTGGAGGAACTTTGCCTGCAACATGCAAGGCATTCTACCCTGCCGGGAGCACCGAGGGGTGTAAGGCACGATAGACAGAGGGTTTTAGGACCACGGAGCAGAGCACTGCGTGCCTGAAACTAGAAGCTGGAAATAAAGAGGCGCCTCACACCTTTAAGTCTCCTCCCGCTTTGGAATCAGGTCAAAGGAAGCTCTGAAAATAATATGGCCACAAGCCGAAAATACTTGGTCAGTTTAGAGAAAGTGGATACACAAAGAGCCAATGTATTGCAAAAGAACATAGTGAAACGCACACTTCCACAAACGAAGACCTTTGCAAAGAGCATAATTTCTCTTTTAAAAATACATGAATTGCTAACAGGAACACATGACAGATACTTCAGAGCGTGGGAAAGGTGAGGATAAAAAGCTAACTGTTTACAGCGAGGAAACCTCAATGCTGTGCTTATATAACTTTCTAAACAAGAAAGCGCTGGCAACACATTCGACAGTTCTGTTCCAGTTTGACCACTGGCACCGTATCACTGCACAAGCCAACGTTTCTGGAGCAAGGCCTCCTCGCATGGAAAACTTCCCAAGTGCTTTCAGATAGATTAGGTGCCAAAACACAAAATACCAAGGGGCCCACATTAAAAGCATTCTCTGCTCATGTGTCTTTGATCAATGAACATTAAATCCATATAGAATTGCAGGACTGCTCAAGGAACAGCAAGAAGCCTCCTGTCTACAGTGTTTGGCTACATCGCTGGAGGGATCTCTGTGAGAATATGACATCTTTCTAAGAACTAAGGAGGTCCTCTTTCAGAGTCACAGGTAGGTGTGAGGTGACAGCTGGGAGTTTGGAACACAGGGAAGCAGCCCTCCTTCCTTTCTCTTCTGCTCTTTGCTTTCCACAGGGAGGCACGGAAGCTGACTGTGCCTTACCTTGTGTCCACTGGGAAATGTAAGCGCTTTTCAACAAACATCTTTCTTTCCATCGGGGTCAGGTAACAAAACTCTTAGAGCTGCCCTTCCTACTATTCCACAGGCTGAACTGCTTCAATTTTCTGTTTTATCTTAATGTTCATATTATTATTACTTTATCATCTCAACACTGGTCGTTAACAGACCAGTCAAGGGAAAGACAGCCCAAAGGTAGATACTTAGAACACCCAGACAGCCTTCTGTGAAGTTTCTTGGATGTCCTGGGTCCCGGCTGGAGCCACAAGGCTCGCCACTTTTCCAGACATTGGCTCCAGCCCCAAGGAATCAAGTTCACCACTGACTAACTTGACTCTGACACTACAAATCAAAGACGTCCTTGGCTTTCAGAAAAGTCTTTCTTAGCTACATGAGAATCAGAAATCACATATGCACATGTTAATTTCAAGTTTGTTGGAAGGTAAAATTGTTTCTGGAATATTGGAAACACAGGATTCACTGAAAGTCTTTTATAGACCACAGAGGAGATTTGAGCACGTGCTCTGAAGACTATCTTGCTTTTCTGAAGTATTGATATTGCATTAAAATACTCTTTTATTTTATTGTAATGTATTGTTTCTAACCTCGCAGGTCTCATAAGGTCTGGAAAAAAGATGCCTCTTCTTTAGCAAAGTTAGTGGACCTGTTGCACTATGTGAACAGTTCCATGTTTCTGATGCAGACAGACAAATTAATATTTGGAACATGATACAGACAAGGAAAAGTAGAGAAATTAACAATCTCCTACCATGACCATAAAGAACACAGAATAATATTCAGTACACTGTAATGAAGAAGAAAATTGGTATCAGGATATAGTGGAACTGCTTAATTAAGACATACACGAAGAGTTGCTGTGAGATTAAACACTGCCTTTTAAGTAAAGATAAATACCCTTAAGCTAACCAAATTTGGGGATAAATTTTCTTGAAAACAGTCTGCCTAATTCAAATGAGTTTGCTAGCTTTATCTGTTAAGCAAGATCTATTTAATGTTTGTGGACGTGCATAGAGTAGATTTCATAGGAGAATTCTTAATGATATTAAAGAGAATATTCATAAAAATGTTCAGTAGCTTGTTCCTTTTATAAGGTACGACCTCACCAAGTTCTTGAAACTATCAGGGTATCAGTAATGTGGAAATATACAGTTCTGTACACCTTAAATACACTAATACATTGAACAATATTATTTGTACAGCCTGCAGCACCCAGCACTCTAAAGAGAAGTTTATCGTTCAGTGAGTAGACCTTCCAATTCTTAGATTACCACACCTGCTCTAACGCGAGGTACCCTGAGGCAGTCCTTGTTAATTCTGTAACTTTGTTTCACCTGTGTCATCCTGGGTGTCCTTGTCCCATCCATCCCAATGGCCAACCTGGAAGAACAGAGGCTCGAGAGAGCCACGGGAGGCACTGGCCACATGCAGTTAACTCGCCCAACTCTGCTACTAATCCCAGCGCATCTCTGCAGTGCTCCGGACCGCACTTTCCAGCCACCCTCCTCCTCCCTCCCCCAGGGAGCCATAAACTGAGGCTGCAGATTTAGCAGGAGCCATCTGTGGCAGCTCTGTGACAGCTCTGTTACTGCCACCCTCCTCCTGGGAGGGCCAGTGCGCAGCAGGGAGCCGGGAAGAAAATGGTTTTGTCTTTGTCTGAGACAGGGTCTGGTTGCCACCCAGCTCAGGCTAGTGATAGCTCAGGGTGGCCTTCTACTCCTGATCTTCCTGCCTCCTCTTGAGGGCCAGAATTACAGGCACCAGCCACATCCAGTGTTTAAGAAAGCATTTTTAGCTTTGTCTCCCATAAGCCTAGGAGGGAGGAGACAGAAGATGTTGAAACACAGATTTCTGGTACAGAAGTTTGAAATCCAGTGCACCATACCAGAGAGCTGGCTTCAAAACGTTTTGTTATGAATAATTCTTCATTGTTGTTTTAGAAAATAGAAAAAAAATATGTCCACTTGCCAAAATTACACATGCATGCACACACAGAGGTGCACATAGAGAAGCAGGCACAACACTTGTTAATTACTGAATGCTAACAATGTGTTAATGGTAATTTGTTTTAAAAATACTCAATTTGCTTTCCCATAGGTTTGATTATTTACAGTAAATTACAATTTTTTAGCATTGGTTCTAAAAAACAAATGTTTGTTAAGGATGATCCACAGTACATATTTGATTATAAAAATGCAGTTTGAATTACATTTTAGTTAATCTATAACTGGATAAGTAGGTTTTAGCACCATCCAAAATAGTAATTTTAAAATGCTTAACTTTATCAAAGATATGCATAGCACCAGGATATCTGTTACTCTGGCTCTGGAACTACTACACTTTGGAAATATTTTATATATATATAAAATTTTTTTGTGATAGGAATACCGAACATCAAACTCGTGACCTTACACTTGCCAGGAGAAATTTTTTTTTTTTTGTCTTTTTGAGACAGGGTGTCACTGTGCAGTTCAGGCTGGCCTTGAACTCACTTTGTAGCCCAGGCTGGTCTCAAACTAACAGCGATCCTCCTGCCTCAGCCTCCCAATTACAGAACAATGAAACATTTTATTGATCCATTTAAGTTTCCCATAATGGTAATTAACCCACCGTTCTGCTGTGCTAGTTAAAATGTCAAAGAGTCCTCATTGTGATGTGTGTTTTCAATGTATCCCTGAAAAATGTATGGCTTCTAGACATAATGATACAGACCTCAGGAAATCACAAATTTGATATGCTTCGATTTTGATCTTACAAAGAAAAGCTAGAGAAAGTTTGGAAAAGAAGCCATTCAGTTACACACGCAATGATAAAAGCACTCTGGGATTGAAGCAAGTCATTTATTTGATTACTTCTCTAAAATCAATGAGACAGGTCTAGAAGCTATCTAAGATCTCTTCTATCTCTAAGATTATTAATGGCTTAGGAATTACTCTTTACCCAACGAAATCTCTTCACCTTCAGACTGCAAGGAACCATCCTCTATTTCTAAATAGAGGGCTGAAGCAACACTGCTAAGTTAAACTGAAATTTAATTCTTTATAACCCTGCCTGGGTCAATGGCCTCAGTCTTCTTTCCTTCTCCAAAAGAAGATAAGCATTATTTCTTCCCTTTCCTCCTAAATCTAAGCAGTTCATCATTTCAGCTGTGGGCTTGGAGCTCAGGAAATGCAAAACCACGTGAGGGGCAGAAGTTCAGGGGAAGGATTTGGCAAGAAGTTAGCTTCATGGGATGGGAAAACTGAGCTTTAAGAACCGTCTATCCAAGCTGTCTGCTGACTCAGTAGGGAGTCAGCTAATGAGGAACAGAGCAGGCGCTATGGGGTATGTGGACGGCAGACACTCCGGGGAGCGCTGTCCAGGAGCCTTGGCTCACATCCTTCCACTTTTTCAAGTAGTAATGATTTCTGCAGAGCTTATCACAAAGGCCAAATTACTCACGTAGGCAGTGTGTGCTTTTCAGGATCTGGCCCACATCTTTCTCAGCGGGGTCTGTAAGAATTCATGCACACCCAGCAGTCAGCTCGAATCCCTCCTCTCAGGTGGAAATCCCTGGCTACCTCTGCATTTCAGATCTCAGTGCTTGTGATCTGCCCCTTCTGCCCACCAGATCCTGTGATGCCGTCTTCTTTGGAGCCATCCCACCCTGCGCGAGGCATGGAGAGGTGCTCTCCCTGGACCTGCATAGCCCACACTGAACAGCGAACACCTGTTTCCGTGTCCACTCTCCATGGGGCCACATGAGCCCTGCACTCCGGTCTGTGGTGATGGCCTTAATACAGAATGGGTCCCATGCCAGGCATGGTCAAAGTTCTACCGCAGGCATCAGCCTGCTTGACAGCCCTGGAGCAGACTGCAGGTTTATTGGGAAGGATGAAAAGTGTATAGATTCATGCCTGATCTCCGACGCCTTAGCTGGGAAATCAGAAAAAATACCACATACACACACACACACACACACACACACACACACACACAGATACACACATACAGGAAGATCTGCAGCTAGAAAGAATAAGACATTTTCTAGAGCAGATGTCAGTTGGATAAAATTCAGTAAGAGTTCATCTTTATCATGAACTATGTTATAAATACAGGTGGTAAATCTTCTCTGATTTAATCAGTAAACTCTGAAGTCATCTATTTTATCTTCAAGAAAGAGACAGGCCTTTTAGTGAGGAATTCCTCCAAGAATTTCTAGAAGTAAAAATCACGGTCATTCTCCAATACCTCCCATCCTTGACCCTGTTTATATTCTCCATGGGAAATTCCATAAAATCACCCAACACTCTGAACAACAGCTGGACACTCTGGTGACAAAATTCCCATAACCTGAAACAAACAATTTCTTTTTTCTTAGAGAAAGTGTTGTCAACACAGTAATTATTGTATCGGCCACAAGGATGATACCAGGCAGTCGCTTGATTTCCTCTGACAGTAACCTTATTAAGGGTTAATGAAAGTGGAAGCCTTCCTGAGTCAGAGGGACACAAGAGTCAAAGATCAGAGCCTGCAGTGTATAAAGCTAATAAAGTATAAAGTCAGTCTGCCATGAAACCCAGAAATGACTGATTATCCAATAAACGCAGAGAGCAGAATGAGGAAGCTTTAGAAAGGAGGGGTGGAGTCTGAATCTCTCCACCGCCTAAAGAGCTAAACTTGACCAAACCATGTCCGAGAAAGGCGAGCGTTCCAGGTTACACAGTGTAGGTTACCAGGATGAAAACGACTCTGGAAAACAAAGCCAGCTTCACTTGGAACTAAGGTAAAGAAGACACAAGTTCCAGAGGTGTTAGTTTTGACCTGTCCCTGTAAGGGGGAATAAATGCAAGCACTAAAACTCTTTGCAGACAAGCTGATTGTGTTTGGAATCACAGCAGGAGGAGTCCCGCAGATGAGTCTACATGCTCTGAAGGATAATTCAAAGGAGCCCAGCCAGAACCACTACTGCCTGTGACGTCCAAAAAAGGTCACAACAGCAAAACACATACACGCTGTCCAAAACATCATAGGAGCAAAGTGACAAAATTATTAATGCAATCTACTTAGAATTACTTAGAAATTCACTTTTCAGAAAGATAATTTGAAATTGGTTCAACCAGTCTTGAAATATACTATAATAAAAGTTGCTACAAGCAATCATTTTTACATTTTTTTCCCCAGGCCAAAATCCTAAAAGTTCTGAAAAACTCCAAATACTGTCTTGAAACTTTACTGACAGAATCCTAGGATACTAGGCAATATTACACATGATCAATTCTATGACTTTGCTTCTGAGAAATGTCAGGTTCTACTTCATGACTTTTAGCTCCTGAGTGTGGAGGACCAAGCCCATGGGAGAAGAGAGTTCACAGCTACAAAGTGGGGCTCTTTTCCGCAAAGTCGCTTAGGAGGAAATGGAGTGTGGGTGCTTGGCACCCTTTTTCTCACTGCGATGGGGAACAGCTCTGCACGGGATCATTTTTTTAATGCTTTCTGAAGGTGCTGACCCACCTCGGGTCCTTCCTTGTTGAGCCCAAATTCTCTTTCCCTGGTGCACACTGGTACAATTGTTTCCTCACTTGCATAAAAGTCCCTTGCATAAAACATCTTTTTTTCATCATTTAGAGATATAAGACTTGATTTACATTGTTTCTTTCATTTGAAGAAAGTCAAGTCAAGTTTCTCAAAGCACGTTTCTGCAGAGGGAGATGGTACCAGTGGAAAAATAAGTGGAAACAGGTTTCCCCCATCCAACCTTGGCTGACTCCCATGAGTCCTGAACGCACAGCTATCTGGGGAATGAGTCAGTGCCTGCTGATTGCCTGCAATGACAGCCCTCACACCAGTAGGTCGGTGTGTGGCTGCATTACAAAAAGCTGCACCATTTCAGGACTCAGTGCCTTGGAACCCCTAGAGCCATTATTCCTCAGCTGGCAATGCAAAGTCAGAGGGGAGGAAGACAGTCGGTGGCCAGCTCTCAAGACAGGTGGACACAAGTGTCTTTTTTTGCAGAGGTGCCCCAGGAGACTTGTGTTGGTGAAGACATTAGGCAGGTGTTGGTCCATGCTGTGACAGAGCCAGCAGACCCATTTCCAAGCTATAACAGCCTGAAATCAATTTCATTTGCGGTCCACTGCATCAGTGTAAGCATGTCTTTCTGTGACTTCCAGTATGGTGACTCCACATTCTGCTTCCACAGCTGGTGATGTGGAACTGACACTGGAGGAAATCAACA
Organism: Hydrochoerus hydrochaeris; assembly: GCA_004027455.1. NCBI lineage: Eukaryota > Metazoa > Chordata > Mammalia > Rodentia > Hydrochaeridae > Hydrochoerus > Hydrochoerus hydrochaeris. Next base: position 133,361 of record PVLA01000663.1, read on the forward strand.
GTTGAAGAATATTTATCAAGGTATTATTCTTTCTCTTATTCATATAAAGTAGATGCCATAAAAAAATAAGTTGTTAACCAACGGAATGGTCAGTGATACTGCTCTGTGGTAATTTGGCTCTTAGCAGAGATCAGCCTGATGTATTCTCTTCTCTTCTGAATCCATTTCCCTAGCTTGAAAGTAAACAGGAAGCACTTTTGGTGCTTGTTTGGGCAGCACCAAACAAGCATATACTAAAATTGAAAGCACTGTTGATGAATGTCCTAATGAGGTGTCAGGGGTTTCAGTTATGTGTGCTTTTAAAAACTCTTCAATAAATTAAAAGAAAATCCCCTGCCTAATCTCCACAGCCTCACAATTAATGTCTGAACATCCAAAGATCAGCCACAAATGGGCTAAGCAAGGAGGAAGGAGTTGCTTGGGCCAGACACTGGCACCTAAGTCAAGGTACCCACATGCACGAGGGAAGCTTGAATGTAAGTTTGTTTCCACCTGCTTCCGGGCTTCTAGTTGTTAAGTGGGAGAAGAGAAATAAGAGAACAGCGCTTGCATTTGAAGGACTACTGGGAAATTCCAATGCGAAACCTAGAGAACTCTCCCTTGATACTGCCCTTTACTGAAATCACCACTTTGCTAGTGCTCGCTGATAAGATCGCCTCTTGGCAATGGCCCCACATGCTATGGCACTGCTGTAAACTTTCCCATGGGGGAAGGAGAGCTTCCGCTTTCCTTGGGATACAGGGTTTACTTGAGCTCTCTACTCAGTGACAGTGCTGAGAATTCAAGGAAACAGCTGGCGCGCAAGGTTCCTTCTCCCAAGCCCAGGGAACCCTAACCATGCATGTTGTGGGGAGCCTTCCAGATGAAAGAAAAGCAGCTCACTGCCCACAGAAACAGTGGCTGTGCTCAGACAGGCAGAGGGGGCGTATTGTCAACCACTGGGAACACCACACCCAGGCTGAGCCCCGAGCGCTGCCTTTTGCTGGTGCTGTGGCTTTGGGACCATCAGTCACTGTTCCTGTCCCTCGCAGGGTCTGCCATGAAGGGTAAAAGGGTCAGGTCCTCAGAGGGCTTCTTACAGTGTCTGGGACTGCTGCAGCACTGCAGAGCGCCACCGCAATCCTTCCCACTCCAGTTGATTAAGTTCCCTGAATTTCTCTACTCATAATATCACTCTGCTTGTAATACTTCCTCCACTACAATAAGAGATGAACCTTCACTTCCTAGTCTCCTGAATCAGCCTCTTAAAAAATGTCTTGATGATTATGACGCTTCATAGAACAGAAAGAAATAGCTCAAGACCCACAGATAACCAAGTCTATTAAAACTGGTTTTGGGAAAATGTGGTATTATAGTAAGTAAAGCTACTGTGTTCAAGGGGGGAGAAAGAATTATCTCGATTATGTTCACTATGCTCACAAAAACTGTGCTCTAGAAATTCATCTCCAAACTGGTAATTTAAACTCATTTCCCAATCAAGTGGGAACATGCCCATAATAATCACAGGGAATCAGAATTAGTTTAAACATGCAATTCCAAAAAAAAAAAAAAGAACCATTTTTCTACATGGAACGCAATGGCAGTGGAGCTTCAGATAAAAGCAAGCAGACTTTGTTAGAACAATGGAGAGACCTAGCGATGGGATCATTCCCTCAACTCACTGAATACAAACAATGGGAAAGGATTTTGTGGATGCAAATCAAGGAATGGGGGTCCCCACCCCTGAGCCCGGAGACATGAGAGCTAAGGGCAGTAAGTCCTGAACAACAGGTGAACACTGAGGCCAGGCACCTCCAAGGGAAATGCTGGCCCCTGCCATGCTGGCACCGTACATGAAAGGACAGAGTAGCATTCCCCAGTCCCATTCACTCCATCTTTGGGGCATGCTCTTCAGGGGACACAGGATAGGCCCTCCTGGGATATGATGCTTTCGTCCAACATTTTGAGAGCCAATTGATGACATATTTATGGTTTCCAAGCACCTCTCTATACTAATGCAGCTATGAATCAAAAGGATGGCAGCATTTTGATTTTAAGAATCAAACAGGTGATTTCAGCACACAGTGGCTCTGGAACAGATCCATATAGTCAAGTGTCCCGGGGCTACAGTTTGCCTGTCCTCAGAACCAGGGCCTCTTGGTCATGGTGTGTGCTGGTCACAGCGAGTCTTGTTTGTCTTATATTTCTGCTCCCCTTCTTGGTGGTTCTGTATCACTGGGTGCTAGAAACCTGTAGAGCAGGGAAGATTTCCTCAGCAGGGGATACTTATGGAACAGCACTCAGAAATAGTTATCTCATTCCTGTGGGTTCTGTTAAAGCCTTGCAGTTTGCTAATTCCTTTTAACTTTACTTTGAAGAAGATAAATATCATAGCCCACATGTTTTACAAATAGATCCCAAAAATGGTGAGAGCCAAGGTTAAATCTATAATCAGAAATGTCAGGAAGGATTAACAGCATAGTTTCTCTTACACAAGAAACCCCAAATATAAATAAAGAGCAAAATAAAAGACAATAGCACATGGGGAAGGTAGATCTTTGTCAGGGGGAGAGATAGTCAAGAGATGGGGGGAGATAAAGGAGTTGATGGTTATAAGATGGGTTATGTACCTGTTTCAAGTCCACAAAGGAATGTAATCGGTATGTAATGCAAACATGGGCTAATAGAAATAAAAACTGGGAAAAAAACCCAGATTAACAAAACCAACAGGACTCACTTCAAACAATATAGAGTTAGCTGACTAAATCTGAGATGTTTTATGAGTTCAACAACTCATAAAACAAAAAATGAAAAGAAATGCACTCAATAAGAATGCCTTACTGTCTTTCCCAGCTGAACAGAGAACTGATATCAGCTTATCATCAGAATTCTAGAAAACATAGGAAAGCCAATGACTTATTAATGGGTTTCTAAGTTAAGTAAGTAAAACAGCTCATAAATACACTAAGACCACAGGAGAAGATAAGAACTTGATAACAATTAAAAATGTTAATGTTTTCACTAAACTTGTGGGCTTTGGTCTTTTGAACTAATTTGCAAAGATGTCTTCAGTTTGCTTTGTCACTACCTGCAGCTCTCTGTGAGTGTGTGTGTGTGTGTGTGTGTGTATTTGTGTATGCATCCCAGCATAGGCATGATTCAAAGGGATTATGAACGCTCTTCAGGGGAAACACAATATTGTAGCTTCTGTTAGCACAGAAAATAGTGCTGAAAAAGCCATTTTGCATAGTGGTTCTAAACAAAAACTGTCACAGTCAATACCAACCCAGCAGGCCATGCTGAGACAAGGAGCGAGGATTCTCTGTTAATATCAGATGACACAGAATACTCAGGGTACAACTCTTATGATATTTCTTTCTATAAGTTGGACTTTATCAGATCAAAATAAATGAGAAAATAAAGTTTGGGCTATAAATACTGAAAACTAACCTATATTGTAACATAAATTATGATTGTTCCCAGGCAAGTCCACCCATCTGGAAGAAAAAAGAACAAACGGAATTATCAGCAGGAGTGTTCAGTTAGTTGGCCCCATTAGAAGCTACAAATACTTAGTTTTTCTTAAAGATGAGTAATAATTAGCCAGAAAGCATAATAAAAACAATTAAAAACTTATTCATACAGCCCACAAAAATATATAAAATGCTTAGAAATTAACAACTATTCAAGGCCTCTATAAACAAAACTACAATCCCATGGGGGATGGAGGGGAAAAGTCTCCCAAACGTATTGTGAAATGTGAGATGCGGTTTTCCCCAGGGTGAAACCTTGGTACATTAGAGGCAGTAAATAAGCACAGACCTAATCACAGGGGCCCTTTGGAGAAACCGAGTGATCAGTTTGGGTGCAGAGTAGACAGTGCGGTGTCAGGTGGCCGAGCCAGCACCAGGGTGACATATGGACCACGCCTGCCTAGAAGTCACGGCTCCAGCACACAGCACCCTGCGTCTCCTGCACCTTCCGACTCCCTGAAGCCTCTCTGTTATACACAAGGACCACACTTAAAGACCAAGTGGGTAAGGCACTCACACATGTAGGTTCTGACAGCTTCGCAGAGAGAGAGAAAGAGTGATCTGCTATTTACCTTCCTATTTTAAAATCTGATATTGTAGAGAAACCGACCCCCAGAACTTTACCTTTTACCATATATTTTAAATAGAGCTGTTACAAGTCCAAAAAAAAAATATCACTGAGCTGGAGCTAGCCTCTGAAGGAGCCCAAACAAGCACTTAGGCCACATCATCTTAACTTTTCCTCATCTGCCATTAAATCAATGGGAACAAAGAAAAAAAATCACCAATGATAATATGTTTTTAAAATAAAGAGTGAAATATTAAAGATGTTAAATAAATACCAGAAAAATGTTAGTGAGTTTTGTCATTGTCCTGCCTAAGAAACTGACTTGAATACCCTCAATGCAGACCCATTCAGGAGTCCCAAGGACACGAGTTTCAAAACATTATGCTCCAAATGACATCTGAATAGTCAAAAGAAAAGACGCCACTAAGAGGGACTCTGCCAGCTACCTCTAGACAGATGTGACATAAAAACATTTTTGAATGCATTTTCCCCTTTGTGCTAGAAAAACTTTATTCATTTTTAAGTACTTTAAAAGCAGAAAAAAATTAGAAGACAGAAAAGTACAAAAAACAATACTAACAAATACTTGTAATCCTGACACGCACATGTACAGAAAGGGCTTAAGCAAGCAGGGCGTTGAGCACGTCCCCTGCTCCCCCGGGAGAGGCACAGACGAGGTCTGGCGTTCTGTGTACTCACCCTCTAGACATCATCATAAAGCCAGAGGTGACTGGGTGCTTCCATCGTGTAAAACCGCCTTCCTCCCCAATCCCAGAACTCAGCCCCGTGTTCGTTTGGGCTCAATTTAGGTTTGGGGTGTCTGTCTCTGCTGGCATACACAGATCTGTCTTCTCCCATCAATCAGATGAACTCGCTAAAAATGCATCTCATATGTATGATGCCCTTATATATTCATTTTGTAATGTTTAGGCAGGAGAGTTTTTATCAGCTTTATTTCTTGCTAACATTCTCTCTTGATCCTGGTGACTTCTTCATTTTTTAAAAATGGCATCCTTGCATAACTTGTTTCTTTTTTGGTACCAGGAATCCAACTCAAGACCTTGCACTTGCCAGGCAGGTGCTTGTGTCACTGAGCTACGTCCCCAGCCTTTCAAATTTTAAGTTTTCATGTACTAAAATTATCCATCTTTCCTTTCTAATGAGTGTCTTTGGGGCTTAAAGTTCTCACAAACATCATTTAAAAGTATTTAAAAACTTTAAGTACATCATGTTAAAACCCCATATGGGACAAAAGTTATCACAGGCAAAATCAAAGTTCCCCACTTCAGAGGGGAGCAGCCAATCCGAACAGTGTCGCGGCAGGTACGAGCTGGGTAAAGTCTCTTTGGGTGGAGACTGAGTCGCATATCCATACTTCACTCTTTAATCATTTCTTGCCTTTTATTTTGTTAAATGTTTACTTTTTGGAGTCTAAGTCCTACAACGTCAAAGATCTTTAACTGTTTATTTGGATGAGACAGTTCCAGGCCCTTAACAGCTTCTCTATGAATAGTCACTAAATGATAAACGAATTACTGCACCTCCAGAAGATCTAATATATGCGCACAAAAACTTATACATAAGATTATTCATCACAGCATTATGGAGGATACTGAAACACTGAGAGTTACCTATATGCACAGCTGAGGGCGGGAGGTCAGACAGTAAATCATCTTCTTCCCCCGAGTACACTGGCCACTAGCTAGAAATCATGGTTCAACACATGAAAAGTGGCTTCTGTGTTTGAGAAGCTGCATTTTATCAGACTTACATTAAATTTAATTTTAAGTAGCTACCTGTGGCTATCACGTTGGGACAGCTCACAAGACCAACACAATCCAAAGTGTTGCGTGCGTGACTTTGTTGCTGATTTCCTATGAGAACCACGTCTGTGCATTTGTGAGCATGTGGCTGCACAAGCAGAGACACCTGAGCCTCTTGGAGTGAATTTGTATTTGAAACTAAGTCCCTACTATCAAAACACCCCCATGAAAACATGGATAAAATTGTACATAAATTTTATTTATGAGATAAAAGTGGAACCTGAAGTTTTAGAAATGAAATATTTCTGAAATAAATTACACACTAAGAAAGTAACTAATACTCCCATTTTTTAAAAAAATCATCCTTTAAATCAGCTAGCAATATATTTAAATTTAAAATGACTTCTGACTATGGGCATATAAAATTATATTTAAATAAATACCCATAATATACAAATAAGTGTCAAATCAAGTACAAGTTTTCTATGGAAATTTAACCAACTGGAACTATGTGATGGACCAACATTTACCAACATGATACCAGAAGGTCTAAATCATTGGCTAAAAATGCATTTTTACTCCAAATACAAGCAAGCCGAACAAAAGACGTTATTTAAATTTTTGTAGCGTGTGCTAGTATAGGCGCTTGAGAGCACTCATGCACATATGTGGTGGGCATCCCGCAAGCGTCTGCTGGATGGATGGATGGACAATGAATAGTTGTATCTGTACGCAGATGCACCTCCCCCTCCTCTGCAGCAAACTCCCAGTACAATAAGCTTTTCAAGGAAGAGGCCCCTGAGGGATGTGGCAGGAAACAGCGGGGTCCTCCTGTAGCAATGATTTGACACAGGTCTTAAAACGCCAAGTAGAGAGAGGCACACAGCCTAACGCAGTGCTCCGCCAGCTACCCACAAGGAGGCAGGACCTTTGCTCCGGCTCTGGGGAGATACTCACTCTAAAGGTGCTGCTGCCTTTCCTCAGGCATCTTGGCGGGGGGGGGGGTCCATGGAGGTTGGACTGTAGAGAGAGGACCATGCTGGCCCCCTACTTGGAACTAAATAAAGGTCCACCTCCATGCCGCTGAGAAGGGTCAGTTAAAGACTGGCCTTCTGCATGAGTGGGATGATGAGGGGTGGGCCATCACTCATCCCATTTAAAAAGAATAACAATAGGGTATTTAAAAATTCTACGCTCTGCATGAAAATCTTGAATATAAAAGGGTAATTTTAAAAAATATAGCCTTTTTAAAAATCCTAAGATGGCCTAAGAATTATAGAGCATCAAGTTACTCTAGCACATGGATGGCTCAGAATGATACCATATATAGAAAGCTTATTTAAAAGCGTATCATTCAGGGCTGGAGCGTAGCTCAGCGGTACAGTGTTTGCCTAGCATGTGTGAGGATCTGGATTTGGTCCTCGGTATTGCAAAACAGACAAACAAGTGGGCAAACACATTTTTCTAGAGCTCCTTCTACTATCAGACCTGTGTGACCACCAGAGAAGACCCAAGGAAGCTACCACAGAACACATACGAAAGGTCCTGTGTTTACTAAATATTTCTAACAACAAATTTTATTGTCGAAAAAGACTTCCAAGCACATGAGGTGGAGCAGAACCAATTTTTTCTACCATTCATAGAGTGATAATTGGATGATTTAACTCCCTTAGACCAAACAACAACAACAAAAAAAAAAACACCCACACAAAAATACTAAGCTTCACAGCATGTGGGTGAAGTCCTGCTCTTTAGGACTGACAGGGACTAAGATGCTGGAAGAGATTTTGCTGAGCAGCAAAATTCTACTTCTCATGTGCAAAAGTCTCAGCATCCCAGGACCTCCTTTTCAGATCATTGCTTTTAAGCAGTATGTAATTAGAATGTCCAGTAAGGAGAAAACTTGGCTTTTCTCTGTCTTAACAAGTCAGTTCACTGACGGTTTATACCTGCACAACAGATGACATCATGGGAGCCTCTTCTGAGTCTAATAAAAGACTCTGTTCATTAAAAGCAATTGTGTAGTGTTATTAAAATCTCTCAATAGTGTTATTAAAATCTACCCCCAAACACTACAGGATTCTTATCAAATTACTAATGGTAATTTTCTTAAAAGATGCAGTTATGGTTGACATTATTTTTAGGTAGTGTATTGGTCAGGTTAATACAATTATGTGTCTACAACAAGCATAAATAATATGCCATCCCAAGACTTCTACATATAGAAAAATCATAAAATACACCAGGCATAATTTTAGATACAGTTTAATCAGGGAGTGGCTTTTACAGATGTCTCTGTGACTTAATAATTACGTTCTGGGCACTCAGTAGGACAAAGACACTAAAGTGGAAATACCTACGGCCTCAATATGTCTTGAATATCTTTTAGGACTGCAGTGTGCCCACATTAAGACAGCAACATGGCTTCTGTCCCAATACTAGTGTTGGTCACCCTTGGTGACCACGGAACCCAGGAGTCCAGAGTGTCTAGCATACAGTAGACTTCCTTAAATATTTTGAATAAGCAAAAGACTCCATGGATAAGGAAAGCAATTAATGTACTCATGAAAGAAACCATAAACACTATTTCTAAACCACTGCTTTGTGGATCTTTAGGTGGAAGCCAAGTCTCCTGAGAGAAAATAAGATGCAAAATAAGGTCATGGGCCCAGAAGCTTCCTGGAAGTGGAAATGTTGCTGGGTCATATCATGTCTCTGAAACTCTGTTTGCCCGTTATTTAAATAGGGTGATAATAGCGACCATGGTCAGAAAGATTAAAAGAGGCATGTGTGAAAATCATGCAGCGCCTGAATCCTAATTATCATTAGCTTGGAGGACTTTCCCTTCCTTTGCTGCATAATTCCCCAAACATGCTGAGAACCACTGAGACACTAAGGTTTGATGTAGTGTAGACTGACCCTCAAGACCGGGGCAGAAGGCTGAATCCTTTGAAGAAAGCTGGGGATGTGATGCTCTCTGCATGTTAAGGAAACAAGAGAGGCACCCAACTCGATCTGAGAGGAGAGGAAAAAGAGGATGATGGCAAGAAGAGGGCACCAGGTGCCATGACGTTGTAGAGGTCACAGGAGTGCGGTACACATGGCAGAGGGCTACGGCAAGGGTGCGTGAGGATGAGCGGCACCAGGGTTGTAAGTGACACGACCTGCTGTCTCAGCAAGTGATCTGGGGTCACTGTGTCCGTCCTGATGGTGGACGGGACTGGAGTTTGAGACTCCTGGAGAGGTGGCTGGACCGTGAGGTCTGCAGCCTCACGAGAGGTCTAACCCATTAAGGAGTTCCCAGCTCGACAGGCTCCCAGGAGGTGGGCACGGTTGGAGACAGTGAGTCAAGGAGCACGACCTTGGGGACGAGGTCGAGTCACGGCCCCATCCTCTCAGGCTCCTGTCCTGCTCTCTGCTTTCCAGATGTCCTAAGCTGAGCAGTTTTCCTCTGTCAGAGCCGCCACGATGATTGTTCCTTGGATGGAGGAAGCCAACTGTGGATGGAAACCTCGAGACTACACATAAGGTAAAAGAAGCCTTTTCTCCTTCAGGAAGTGTATGTCACATGCATGGTCACAGCAACAGGGACACTGAGGCACACGGTCACCAAGGTATGCTGCTTGCAGTGGACGAGCTTAGAAGTCCAAGGAGTGACCTCTGGGGAACAGCAGTGGCAAGGGAACAGCACTGCTCCAAAACCACAGAGGCGAGGTTAAAGGGGCTCCAGCTTGAAAGGACGGGACCTCCGGTGGGGTCCTGACACCACGCAGAGTGGTCCTAAAGTTGTGCAAATGCCCATATTCAGTGCTGCCAAAGTGGACCCACGTCGCTGCCTTTGGGATTTTCCTGCACCACATGCACCACATTTTCTGGAGCTCTGTGCACCCTGCTCTCCAAGGTTTTAGTTAATGATTTTCCTGGGGACAGGAATTTTTGACCCAGTCAACTATTAATGTTTAATAAGTAATAAGCATAAAAGATTTTATAACAAACCAAGATATATCATTTTTGTACTTAAAAAAAATCACGTCTTGGTCAAGTTCACAAAACCAGAGAATGTTTGGACTGTAATTTGAGTAACTAGAAAGTGCTTAGTTGCTATTTAAGGAAATGGTGACCTCAGTTGTGGGAGGAATGAAAGAGATGGGGATGACCCAGGCAGTCCTGCCTGAAGCAGGGACTGACAATGTCTGGGTTGTCCAGGGTACTGCAGATGTCACCTGGACAGAGACACTTCTGTGCATGACTGTCAGAGTTCATTTTCAGGTGCTGTAACAACAAAATACCAGAACCTCCCACCACCTCTCACAACTGAGATCACCATTTCCATAGAGAAAAGAAGCTTATATGGCTTATAGCTCTAGAAGCTGCAGAGTCCAGAAGTCTCGCATCAGCATCTGCTTTGCCTCAGTCAGTGCTTTCCTATGGCTGCATTGGCAAGAAATATCTCACAGTGCACCAATGAGGACAGGCAGAGAGAACTCCCTCTGATAACAAAGCCAACCCGAGATATCCCACTGGCCTTTTAACCCATTAAGCTATAAATGGATTAACTTATGAATCATTAGAATGAATTCACCCTCAGATGGCCTAATCAAAAGTCCTAGCTCCAATGCCATTCATATATCAATCAAAGGATTAAGTTCCAACCTGAGACCCAGAAGAAACATGCCATGGCAATGACCAATGGCTACACTGGCTCTTGCACATGCTGCCTGGCTTCCATCTGGAGACAGAACCTCTAAAATGGGAAATGTGTGATGTCACTTAAAAAGCAGAGTGTCCAAATTCAACCCAACAAGCCATAATTATATGGATGGAATACTTTAGATTTCAGAGCTGATGGGACAAAGATGCAAGGGACAGATGAGAATTTGCTAGAAAATAGATTTGTCTTTATAAAACAAACAAAACTGAAGAAATCTGTGGATCTGAGGGGTCCGGATTTGGTAATGTGTACTTTTGTGGTCAGATATTTCACTGTACACTGCCATGCTTAAATGGTCCTATGACCTCAAGCTTGCACTTGTCACTTCTGACACCCTCCCTGTCCACTTGACTAAAGATCTGGCCAAAGTATAACCAGAAAAAGTGCCAGAAGATATTCATGAGCAGAAATGTAAATCATGATAATATGGTTCTATGGACATGCCCTGCAATCACCATGAAGCAAGCAATTCTCCCGATGGAGTCTGCCTTAGCTAGAAGTCTGGAGCACAATGGATGTAGGGAAACCACAGCCCATTATGGAAGGCAGAAATGTCACGAGAGTAAGAAACCCAGTCCTGCTATGAGTCCCTGAGATTTCAGGATCATCTGTTACACCCGGATAACATGACCTCTCCGGACTACCATGCCAGACCCATGTCCTTAGAATGGTCCTTGGGATAAAGAAAATCCAATGGGATGGAGCCCAAAGCTGTCACATAAGACCAGTGACTTCACAGAGTCCTTCCTAGCTCTTTTCCTTTTAAGTGCCATTACAGGCACCTACAAGATCACCACCTATGAATTTTCTGCCGCCTGATGCCCACGTGGAGAGTACTACTCAGCTCTAGATCCTACAACCAGCAGCTGCACTCAGCCCACTGTAGCCGTCCTCCTGGAGCAAGAAACAAAGGCAGACAAGTAAACATTATGGTTGCAGGCTGATTTTTAATTCTACAAAGTTCATTTATATGCAAATCATAGATGGCTTTTGGTTTCTAGGCAAGTTGCCCAAGAAGGTTCTTCAGGGCCTGTGGTGAGGCGTGCTGTCTTCACTTGACAGCGCTTTCAACATGTTCTGGGGATTAAAGTGCACGAGCCTGAAGAAAAATACTACGGTTACTAGAAAAAGCTGAGTTCTTTGTCGCTTGTTCTCAAGTGGATAGAATAACTAAGGTCCACTAGTGCAAAACTGGAGAAGACATTATTTATGCCAACACAGACATGCAGCACAGGAAGACGTGAACTCGTGATTAGATATTCTGCCAGCTATTCTAAAAGAAATCCAAGGAAAATCTTCATTCATGCAGGTTATTTTTATGTGGTGTTCCATTTCCTCACATAGGTTTTGATGACTGATTTTTAGAATATGATGTGTGTTTACACATACAATTTGCAATGCATAAATTTTATGTTATCTATACTATACTGAGATACATAGGTATTTACCATGTAGAGACATGCTGACCACTCTGCGTAGACAATGCTAATTTCTTCTTTTATAACAAAGACAAAAATCAATTTCAGAACAAACCACTGATTTGTACAAATCTGACTTAACATTTGAACTTTCCAAACAAAACTGCCTTCCTGATTTAAAATCACTTCTAGCCGCACACCACTCAGATGTGATACATTTGTTTAATTCGGCCCCTTACGAAAATGAAAGCCCACTGTGGATCAAGTCCGCTGATCCCCGCTGACCAACTCAGCACGGAGAGGAAATGAGTGAGGACTTCATTTCAGGCGTGCCTGGCTCCAGGGGGTGAAGATGGGGTTTTACAAAACTTGCTTTTGTGAAATTTATCAAGTCAGCACCACATGGTGTGCTTCACTCCCCTAAGAAAAATGCTGCAATTTCAGAGCACAAGGGACAGTGTGTCACCCAGCCCATGGGCGTCACTGGTGGGAAGTGACTAGCACCAGAGCACGACCACGGGTATGAACAGTGTGTGGGGCTGCAAGCAGGACGTCTGCTGCAAGGTGACGAGGGAGGGGCTGCATTTCAAAAAAAAATACAGTAACTGAGAGTAGAAAGCAACCAGCATGAGCCTCCCTAGCCACACAGACCCAAATGCTGGGTTAACTGCAAGGCGCAGAGCTCCGCACCACTGCCCCAGGCCAGGACCTACCGGGTGAGCCACTCCTAGTAAGGAGGACAAGAAGACAGGCAAGCTCAGGACTCCCAAGGCAGGGCCACCTCGCTGGCCTCCCCTCTGCTGAGGACAGTCCACCTGCCTGTGTGTGCCCTTGCCCAGGAGAGACAGGGATGCAAGATCCAGGCCCAGATCTGTTCTGTAAACTTTCCAGGCCTCCTGGACTGCATTAGGGCCTCCCTACTCTTGTCCCAAGCTCTCACCCTTGCTGGGCTTGAAAAGCAGGCAAAGTGCACTGCCATGGTTATCCAAGTATCATCTCTCTGTCCACTGCATTATGAGATTTTTGGAGACATAGACTATTTCTTAACTCCAGTCCACCAAAAGCCCAGGCATTACAGCACTGGACAAAAAATGAATAATCCAAGGAAGCCAGATGTCTCTGATTTGGTCTTGCAATCACCCAGTTCTGGATGTTTTGGGTGACAAACTTGTGTGTGGGGTCGTTGGTAGCAGGGGAGTGGGAAGTCTGCCGTGGGAGTGTGCACAAGTGCTGTACCCTAAGGTGGACCCCGCTCTTACAAGCCCTTGAAGCTTTTAAGGTTTCATGAAAAGATAGAAAATGAACAAAGAAGGAAATACATAGACCAAATTATGTGGGAATCCTTCACCACCAGCTGCATAATGGGTCAGAGGAGGAAGCATGGGAATTTACTTAGGTGGTGGAGTCAAGTTTCTCTAAGGAAGCGACACCTGAGGGAGGAGGAGGAGGCAGCAGCGACTGCAGGTGCACAGGAGCAGGACATGTTCTAGATACACGAAAGCAGGCAGTGGAAGGACAAGCCAGCTGTCAAATGGCACAGACAATGGGGCACTCTACAAAGGAGTTTTGAGTTTGATCAAGTGTGCTAGGTTTGTAAGCAAATGATGTCATTCATTTTGGTTTCACTAGATCATGCCGAAGCAGAGAAGCAACTTGGGTAAGGGTACACGTGCAGAGCTTCCCAGTTTATACCAGAATGGCCCAAATGTAGAGCCCATGGAATGGACAGGAAGAGAATCCATGATGGGGGGCTGAGAAAGTTGAGTCCATGTGCCTGAACCCAAATGGCAGCTCTGACACTCACACACGGAACATCCGAGAAAGACCTCATCTCTCCACGTAGTAAGAAGGTAGGGAGTTCATTACCAGATCAAATGAAAGCAAGCATGGCAGACACCTTGGAGACTGCGCAGGAAGTCACAAGTAAGTGTGACTGGCAATGAAGATGTCCATCATTGTTGATGTGTGTACTCACGCATTGCCTTGCCTTCAAACTCTACTTTAGGAAGGGCACCCGGAAACTAAAGATTCTGAGAATGTGTTAGGTGAGCTACATTTCTGTGGAACCATAGGGGTCAATACTGGAAAACACAATCTTGTTCATGCGCATGTAGGAAGGCATGTCACATGTGCTAATGGAAGGAATCGGTGGCACTTATTTTCCCAGCTGTGGGCAGCAGAGATAGGAGGGGCATCTCACTGTTTACAGATGGCTTCCTAGACAGACAAAAGGAGTTTCTGTCAAAGCTTCTGGGAGTGATCATGTGGAAGGAGACACTGGGGCTGGGGATTTAGCTCAGTGGCTTAAGCGCCTGCCTAGCAAGCGCGAGGTCGTGAGTTCAATCCCCAGTACCAAAAAAAGAAAAGAAAAAAAAAAACTGGAAGGAGACACTGTCCTCAGTTATCCACAACGACCTTGGTTGAAAAGATCCAGAGTATACACCATACTCAGAACAGCTGCAGAGGCTCTGATAACCCAGCATAACCCTGACCCACCCGTCACCCGGGCTGAGCTACTCATGAGCCGGGGATTATGGGCCAAATGCAATTGCAGAGGAGAACAAACGTGCAGAAGCGCTGCTGATCAGCTGCAGTGAGCCCCACTGATTGTGTGCATCTGGGTTACCTCGCCTCCATCAAAGTGACCTGCAGGGAGAAGCGGCTGCCCGTCTAAACAAGATGCCAACTTATCCACGTGCACACATGCAGACACATCTAAAACAAACACTGCAGAAATACATCCTTTCTCTGAACCCCAGTTGCTGCGGCTTCTGGGCTGGCACTGCATGAGTCTGGACACAAATGGGCCCCTTCCTCTGCTGGGCGGGCACGCAGACCCTCCCACCTGCACTTTTACTGAGGGAGGTGATGCAGCTCTTGCTGTTTAAGTAGCCAGCACAGCACGGAATTCTCACCAGGAGGAGCAGGCTCTCTAACACCTGCTTACTTTCCCAAGTGGAGCTTTGAGTGGCCGCATCCTGCTGTCTCAATGTTGGGAGACACCCAGAGTCTGAGGGCCCTTCTCAGCCATGCCTGGATCCCTGACCACAAACTGAGACCGCACATGTCATTATGAGTCATGAAGTTCTGGGGGATTAAGCAATGATAGGTAACAATTATGCACCATTTTTTTTCACACCATTTTAAGAAATGAATATGTAGGCAATTCATTTCTTAGAGATGGAGGAATTTGAAGGCAAAAATTAAAGGAGCAGGGCTAAGACAGCCAGAGATGAGAGGCAGAGAAAGCCGACTGCCCCTGCCTGTAGCCCTAGGCTGGAGGGAAGGGAAGCAGGTGAGGACAGCAGATCCCAGAGGCTACTGGGAAGAATCAAGATCAGGGATCTCCACTGGGAGTAGGCGCCACACTATGGGAACAGTTTCTGAAGGTACAGGGAAGGGGGTGCATTGCTGTGCTCTCGTTCCTGTACTTCCCAATCTCCTGCCAGGGCTCAGTGGCCTGAGTCCTGCTGAAGATAGCAGGTGCCAGAGCCTATGGACCCTGGGGCAGACCGTGTGACACAGAACAGAGGAGAAAAGGGTGAGGATAGACTCAGGAAAGACAAGCACTGGCCTGGCTCCAGGTACAAACTCATCAGACTCTCAGGATAACTTGTGTCCTCCCCTATGAATCAGCCTCAGTCGGAACACCAGGTTTACCTGGTTTATATTTATTTGCATACCTGTGATTTGTCTTACTCTGGTCTCAGGGAGGGCATCCTCCTTGGGAAATTCCTTTCTCTCCTCCTGCCTGAATGTTTCCTGGCAGGACAGTAATGTGACAGGCGAGACTGGAGATTAGTCAGGATTGGGTGATGGGCTGATTACCCTCTCAAGGGAGCACCCCAGGGCCTGGAGGATGCAGGTAATTCCTCATCCAGCCAGGTGACTCCAGAGATGAGTTTAAAGCAAGCAACAGGAGCTGGGAACTAGTCTGTAGGTCCCAGGTGGAAACAATTGGTCACAGATTCTCTTGTAAGGATTAGGCAGAAAGACCAGAGAGGGAACAGATACTGAAGATTACGGAGGCAGGAGTGTAGGCAGCCCTTGGAAGCTGGAAAAAGCCAGAAAGGGGATTCTCACCTGGAGCCTCAGTCCAGGAAGAACCGGCCCTGCCCATGTCTGTCTTGACTTTTTTTTTCCCCCAGGGAAACTGATCTTGTACTTCCAGTCTCCAACCCCACAAGAAAAGAAATGTGTTTTCTTTGAGGGCACCATATCTATGGCAATTGGATATGGAAATCAGTATTGCCTGCTGGCCTCAGCCACTTCCTGTTAGCCCTGGGGCTCTTCCTACCCAGGAGCGCCCATCCTGCTGGGGGTGGGGGGGCTCTGGGTCACAAGTAAGGGAGGGGAACAGACTGCTGGGAGCTCACCTGCTCTGAGGCCTCGGAGTGAGGTTTCTGCCTGTGTCTCTCATGTGCACCTCTCCTTGGATTTGGCAAGAAGAGGAATCTGACACAGTCTGTGAGTCTAAACCTTCTACAGGTTTCTCACATGCGACATAACTGTGCAGACGTCTTGGGGATCCTCAGACTGACTGCTGAACGCACTGTGGGTTTAAAGTGGTTTAGGCCCAAAGTGAAACGAAAGCCAGCTGTTCCACAAAGACACAAACACTGAGCTAAAACGTTAAGGGAGATAATTATTATAACAACCTTACTGTAAGAATATTTAAGAAAGCCTTTGAAGACAACATGGAATATACAATATAATGAACCAATCAAACCAAACTTTGGTTTGATTGGTTCATTATAAGACGAACATTGAACTCTCCATACATGCTATATATGTTTATGTATAGAGATAGAGAGATGCACACACATATATATGCAATACAAATACCCTTCAAGTACCTCTGTGTTCTCCCTCTAATCTCACACAACCTAAGGTGTGCTGACAGGAGCTCATCCGGAGAAGGAGTGAACACTGCCCAAGGCCTCTGCAGCTCCTCTTGGGTAAGTGGTAGCACACTTTCCCTTGCACCCAGGAAAGCTGTATCATACTATGAGGAAAAAGGACTTTGTTACTCTATTTCAAAATAAAACAAGTCTTTAAAAGAGGTATATGAGTGCCAAACTGAAAAGGGGTAGACTGTGATGGTTAGTCTATGGCTAGGCTATCCTACCCCATTATTTAATTAAAAACTAGCATAAGTGTTGCTGTGAAGATGTTTTGGGGACATCTGTAATCAGGTGGACTTAAGGTAGTTAGTTAAGATAGTTATCTTTCATAAGGAGAGGGGCCCTATCAAAGCAGTTGAAGGTCTTAAGTGTGACACTAGAATTTCCCCAAAACAGAAGAACTTCTGCCCTCAGACTGTAGCATCAGCCCTTGCCCAAGTTTCCGGCCTGCCAGGCTTCTCCACAGATTTTAATCTGCTGCCACCTCCACAACTGTGTAAGCCAGTTCCTTGAAGCAAGTCTCTTAATGTGGATGTGGGTGGGTATGTATCTGGTTCTGTTTTTCTGGATAACTCTGGTAATGCTAATCAGAAAAACCTACCATAGCATATTAATTTCAGACAAAGCAGGCATCAGAGTAAGAAAGACTATTAAAAATAAAAAGTAGCATTATACATAACGATAAAGGGCAATTCTTCAAGAATACATAACATCTACCAACAGTCAAAGTGTAGGGCAAAAACAATAAACAAGAAAAAGCAGATAAATCCATGATTATAACTCGGGTACTTAATTCATCATTCTCAGTAACTGACAGAGCAAGTGACTAAAAATCAGTAAAGGTATGAAGGACTTCAAAGTGACTAAATAATCAACTTGACCTTGATGATGTTTATAAAACAACAGAGTATGCATTCTTGTCAAATATACACAGAAGTTCATCATTAAAGACCATGTTCTGGACCACCCAATATAACTCAGTAAGTATAAAAGAATAAAAATCATGTGAAATATGTTCTCAGGACATTGTATTCTCATAACAATTAACCTAGAAATCAATACCAGGAATGTAGCCAGAAGTTCCTCAAGTATTTTGAAAGTATTTTGAAATTAAATGATGTACTTTGAAATAATCAAAGAAGTCTCAAAAAAACTTAAAAGATATTTTGAACAGAATTAAAAGTCCACTTATTGAAATACATGGGATTTGGCTAAAGCAGTGCTTAGAGGGAAAATCATACCATAAAATTCACATTAGGAAAGAAGATGAGTCTAAAACATATAATATTAATGTTTACTTTGAGAAAGAAGGGAAATAACCTGAATTGAGTGGAAGGAATATATAATAAAAATTAAAACAAAAATTATTAAAACTGAAATCAGGAAAGTGATACTAAAAAGTGAAGAAAATTAAAATCAGATCCTTGAGAAGATCAATACAATTGATATATTTCTACCAGGATAAATGACAACCTTGAATAACTAAAGGGATATATAACATACCTGTTCTGCTTAATGTGATATTTCTTAGTTTATAAAATTATTTTATTTATGTCTCTTAGTTTAGATTACTGAATCATTTAGTAGCACATTCACATTAAGCAGAATTCACAATAGATGAATCTTGGGAAAGGTTTATATGCCCCAAAACGGACAAATTAAGGAAATTAATTTGTTAATTAAGGAAAGAACAAATTAAGGAAAGAGTATATACAGTCAATGGAGTAGAACTTGGCCATAAAAAAGTTAGCCCTGAGCCCTTCACAGGTAAATGAAGGCAACTTAAGACATCCTATGAAAGACATCAGACCCACAAGCTTAAACATCACATGGTTTGTTTTATATAAGAATCTCTATCATATGTAATTACAGCAGATGGTAGATAAATAGAAAGTAGGGACATCTTTTTCAAATGGGAAGGCAAGAGACAGAGGGATGGAGGTGGGAAGGAAGGGAAAAAAAATAAAAAAGAAATGAAGGGGAAAATGATGAACATAGACCTTTGTTGTTGTTGTTGTTGTTTGCTTTTTTCCGGTACCGGGGATCAAACTCACAACCTTGTGCTTGCCAGGCAAGCGCTTATGCTGCTGAGCTAAATCCCTAGCCCTGAACATAGACCTTTTAGTAATAGGAAGGGGATCAAGGGTTACAGGGAGTGGGGAAGAAGGGGATGGGTAAGGTATGAAAAATTAAAACAAGATTTACCATGCGTTACACACATGGACCAACTCCCCACAGTAAAAACAATCATTATGCACTGCAAACATGTACAAAAATATGCAAAGAAAAACTAAAATTAAACCTAAAAATGATTAAATGAATTTACCAAATAGCATGTAGTCACAAAGCCTCTAGTTTAACAAGTGCCACTGAGGAAAAAGCTTGCACACAGTTTCATGGTGGTCAAGGAGCTGAACTTTGAGTCCGGGAAATTAAGGGCAGCAGGCTCTTCTCATAAAGCTGTTCAAGCTTTGCCTTATTATACTTTGTTTCATGGAAAGGTTTTCTGAATTTTCCAGGGTTCTTTGGGGTAAACAGATTGTGGTTCTTCTGGAGTTTCTCAATTTATTGAAAAATAAATTCAGAAGGCAAAAAAGAGAAGTGAAGCCAGAAGAGTTTTGCTAAAATCTGGGAGAAGCACTTGTGGTTGATCTCCGTCCAGCTGGCTACCTAGTCAGTTCTTTAAACTTAACTTTCTCAGCCTGATGAACCAGAGTTCCACTGTGCATAACCTCAAAACCCAAAACCTTTTAGATGCCTAGGCGAGCTGTTACCTTTTTCCACTGTCTTATGGAATGGTTTTAATACAGATGCACCACACTTGGTTTACCTAGTTATGAAAAGACTTTGCTTGTAAAGACTTCAGGGTCATTTTCTCCAAACCCCTTCTTGGACAAATTGGGTCATTTGCACAGGGCTTGCATGTGGACTTGAATCAGGAAGCTGGCAAAGATTTCATCCTTGCTCAGAGAGACAGAGACAGAGACAGAGATAGAGAGAAGAGAGACCTGTGTTTTGAATAGTTCCCTACCTGCACTTCCTGGAAGTCCTAACACAGCACCTCTACTTAGGGAACTTTTGTCCAAAACTGAACTCATCCTTTGTGTGCAAGTATAGCCAGGGAGCTCCTTTAAGATCCTGCTCTTATTGCAAGAGTTCAGAAAAACCGATGCTTTTATCTAACTGTGGAAAGAATGACTGAGGTAACTCCATGGTGGTTTGTGGAGTGGGTTCTCCATCAGCCCTGCTGCTTCTGAGTCCGAAATCTCCCGCTCTCAGGCTGGGTCACTCCGGAGTGGGAAGGGTGATGTCTCTTGCTCTGTGTGCCATGGGAGGACCCCGAGTCGGGGCAGGCACAGATTGGCTGAGAAAATCCAATGCTCTGGCCCAGAGCCAACCGGGCTGATCCCAGCACTTCTCATGTTGCCAGTCAGTTTAAATCCAATGCTCTGGCCAACCCAGTGCTGCGTAACAACAAATGTGAAACCACTAGCTAGGATCCACCTTCCACTGGAGCTAAGTGAATGTCATAATAAAGACACAGAGACGGGGGTTTCTGTATTTACATTATTTCTTGTTTGTTGTTTTCTTTCACGTGGCCAAACATCACGGGGCCCTATGAGAATTCTGCTTTAACACAAACAAACCAGCCAACTTGCAGCCCACAAAAATACTTAAAATTCTTTTTGTAAGAAGGTCTGCGATGTCGGGCTTCTCCCTTTCTGTGTTTAGGCTGTTCTTCTTTTGACATTCTTCCACTGGAAATAGATCTAACCTGAAGCCGTCTGTCACACAGGCGAACTGGACCAAGTTCCTCTGGGGCCTGTATTCTGTTTCCGTCATGCGTAGGTAGCATCTCCTGTAGATCAAGGCTGTCCTAAGTGGCTGCAAGGGCTGTTTCTACATCACTTCTGCCACCAAAGAAGACTGCGATGGAAAATGTGAGGCAGCAAGCCGACCCCTGCAGGGGAACTCAGGCGTTCCCCAGAGCCGCCTGGTCGCAGTGCAGCCACACTGCCTCACTGGGTTTGGGCTCCACAGGTGGCACCGGCCCTGCAGGTGGCACTGCCATCCCAGCCACAGGCCTCCCTCTCATCCCCAAAGAACTCAGGCAGGAGCTGAGCCAGCACTGTGCTCCAACCCCAGCCCCCTTCATCTCAGACAGCCCCAGCCACGCAGCCCCTGCACCTCCGGGAGCATGTGTTCCCAGCAGACCTTTAATAAATGGGAAGGGCTGTGTATTTTCGTGAATATATTTTCATTTTACAAGTCTCTCATTTCACACCATCTGCTGATCCGGGCACTTCTCATGTTGCCAGTCAGCTTAAATTTTATTTTTAGATGCCAGCTTTGGGCAGAGCATGAAAACCCTGTAGGCAACATTTTCAGATGTTCTAAACAAAATTTCACAAGAGTCTTTGAAGACCTAATGAGAGAGCAACGTGTCAAAAGCCAAAAGCATTTAGAATCATTTGGTTGTTTCTCAAAAAAAAAAAAAATCAAAGCAGATGCAAAGCAAAAAATCCGATAATGGATGCTTTTGTGCTGGACCATGTACACTGGTCAGGGGCGATGACCACAGCTGAGACACTGAGTAGGGACACAGCACCAGGGGGCCACTCTCAGCAAAGAACAGCTATGACAGCCACAAATCACAGGCCAAGCATCCTCAAGCTCCTCTTAACAAAGCTCTGATCTTTCTCTAGTTTTGTTGTGGATTTGGACTAAATATAGAAGAGAGGAGCAGAGGTAGGAATGCGAGAGAAACGTTAAGAATTCAGAGCCCTTTAGTCAAATAAAGCGCAGGTTTAGTTACTGACAGCAGCTTCTCTCTGTGAAACTGAGACCTCAGCCAGGATGTGAGTTGAGAGCTACGCTGGCCAGCCTGTTCCGGACAACTCCCATCTGGAGTCTGTGGGAGACTGCAGGGAAATGTCTACCAGTACCCTGCAAACTGAAAACTTCATGGCATGTGTGCCTGAATCTCCCAGGCACTAACACAGTGTCAGAAATTCAAAGCATCTGCTTGAAACCCAGCAGAGGTATTCAGACACATTCAGGGCCTCGCTGAAATCAGGGGTGGGGAAGAATAAAAATTCCGAATCTCACTGCCAGAAGAGAGGTTGATACCGATTCAAGAAAAATCGACCTCACCTTCATTGGGATTTTACACAAGTACACTTACTCTGAGACTCAAAGAATAAAGAAACGGGTAGATCTCCCAGAGAAAGGTTGTTCTGGACAGTGTGTACGATCTGAAAAAAGCAATTAATTGTGTTTAGTTACAAAATTTTAATTGCACGTAGACATCTTGTGGAGTGATCCATCACTATCACTGGAGTGAAAATAAGGTCACCGGTTATTATTGTGGCTCCGGTCAGTGCCTGTTTTTGTAAACAAAGTTTTGTAGGGAACAGCCCACTCCTGGTGCCTCGCATGTCACCCGTGGTTGCTCCTGGAGCTGGGCTGAGGAGCAGCCCCGAGACCCGTTGGCCTCTGCTGGGAAAATATTTACCCTCTGGCCCTTCCCAGAAGGGACCAGAAATCCTTGTGCGGGAGCAGCACAAGTCTCTCTTTGTGGCTCCAGTCCCTCCTCCTGAGCCCCAGTCAAGTAACTGGCAAGAGTGTTCCCACCGTCCAGCCCCACATGGTGGGAATGGAGGACCCGGTCAGATGTTGGATTCTAGTGGGTTACTCAGTATAGAATTGTACTACGAAAAGAATAATCGGCCTTTGTAAAGATGTCACAGATTCACATCCCTGGATGCTGTGTTCTTCACATGTCTCCTCATCACTGCTACTGTGATAGAGGTTTTCTTCCTGTCTTAAAAAGAAAAAACATGGATTTCCACAGAAAAGGGCTCCAGTGCAGCCACTGCTTAAAATGTGTCTGTTGGAGAGATGAACCCACTTGTAATTGACATCAATTTAATGACCCAACTAAATTTATAAGATGTAGTTTTAGCAAAGCTGTTACTTGATTGTTAGAAAGAGTACAATTAAGTCAAAATCTTTATTCCAGAAACGAATTTCGAAAACCAGTTCAAGTAGCTCTTAGGCTTACATTTCTGTATGGTGGCATTATATAGCTTGGGACATTTAATTTTTGTTCCAGTTGACATAGCATTATACTCTTTCCCATTATGAACTGCATTATTCATCCACTGATGCTTCTAAAAATCTCCTAATGGTTATTTTGTTTGATGGAAAATATTTTCTCCCATTTCCATATCTCAGGCAAAACTTCTTTAATTAAATTTATTTATTTATTTATTTTGGTACTGAGAATCAAACTTGGGACCTTGGGACTTGCTGGGGAGGTGCCTGTGCCTCTGAACAACATCCCTGGTCTCTTCTCTAAGTATTTTAAAGACTGATTATGTTATTATGTGTTGTTAAAAAATAATGAAGAGGTTTATATACATGTAACTTTCCATTATATATCTATATTTATCTATATGGAGAGAGAGAGAGAGACAGAGAGAGAGAAGGAAAGGGAGAGGGAGACGGAGAGGGAGAGGGAGACGGAGAGGGAGATGGAGAAGGAGAGGGAGATGGAGAGGGAGAGCCATAACCTAATGAACAGGTGCTACACACTGGACACATGAACCAAGCATTCAGCACTCAGCTAGGAATCAGAAATGCCCAATCCCTAATCCTCAGTCCAATTCCATTATTGGACCCTTTATGAAAGATAAGTAAACAGATGGTCAGAGGCACTAAATCACTTGCTCAAATTCATACAACCAATCCATGCAAAATTGGGATTTTAGCACAAGTCTTTCTGATTCCAAAATTAAGGTTCTCTCCATTATGCATCATGCTATTTCTGTAAAAGGGAAACATGTCTTTTAGGTCTGGGAGATTTAGCAAAAAAATATGTTACAAAAGAATTTAAATTCTATTTTTGCTCGTATAGAATGCAAGTAAGCTTTGTGAGTTCTACAGCTTGAGGATGCAAATGTAGATGCAGCTGACAGAGGTATTTTGTAAACCCTGCAAGCAGCAGTGTCTGCTGTGGGTCCGAGATCAGCACTGAGGTCCTTCCTCCCAAGGAGCTTCTGAGGTAGCACAGGAGTCAATGGAGACCAGTGTCACCAAGGTCAGAGGAGCAGGGGACGACTCTGAGAGCTGCTAACCAGCATGAGGCAAGCTAGTGGAACATCAAGGACTCCTGCAGGGGACACCTAGGCTGGGTCTTAAGCCCTGGCTGGGTGACAACTCTGGGATACTGTGGGTGGAGCAGAGAACAGCACAAATGAGAAAGAGAATAGACCATGATCAGGAATTTTTAGGGAGCTCAGTTTAGGCAGAGCTCAGAATCCTTATGCAGGGAAAGGGAGGGGCAGCCTGCAGGAGCAGAGGGCCTGTGTCCTGTGGCGACTTAGAGAGCTGGCGCATTCTGACTACAGGTAATATGCAGCTACTGAAGGATCTCACAGACAGAATGGGTTGTAGCACAGTCGTGTGGGTGGCTGTGGCGAGGCTGGGGGACCCTACAGCAAGCTGGGCATCCTGGAATCCTGACCCAGGGCAGTGGTGGAAGGATAAGAAGTGGCAAGAGGACCTGAGGAAGAACAGGGAGTGCCCCTGAGAGAGTCTGGGACCAAACATCTGGGAGGAAAAGTGAGATGGAGAGGAGGGCGAGGTGGGTCTCACTGGGCAAGCTGAGAAGTCCGGGTGTCACCCACGGAGGACACATGAGGCTTAAGATAGGCGCTGTGTTGTAGACGCCTAGAGGAAGGGGGGCTGCCTTGCAGATACCGGGCTGGCTAACTGGACCTGTCCACTTTCCCATTGCTGGACACAATCCTGACAAGATGATTCAGAAGAGGAGCAGTTTCACTTGGCTCATGGTTTAGGGGAGTTCAGTCCATCATCGGCTGGCTCCAAAGCAGGAAGATGTGGACAGACGTGGAGGAGCCAAGCTGCGTAGCTCAGGGCCACCAGGGAGCAGAGCAGGAAACAGTGACAGAGAGGAGCGAGGGAGGGAGCACAGATAGGATGACGGGCCACACTTCCCTGACACATGCAGACACAGCAGAAGCACGCTGGGCTCCTCTGTTAGGCCTCCTCTCTCTCTTTCTCTCTTTCTTATTTTGGTCATTTGAGACAGGATCTTGCTACACAGTTCAGGCTGGTCTTCAACTCAATTCGTAGCCCAGGTTGGCCTCTAACTCACAGAAATCCTCCTGCCTCAGCCTCCTGAGTGCTGAGATTACAGACATGTACCACCACACCAGGCAGCTAGTGTTTCTTAAACCAGCAAATCTGACAAATCATGATTAGTGGCCACATTAGTACTGCAGACACACATACATTGAGACGTGGAGCCAGAGACCACATTCATCAAAGAAACAGGAATAAAATCAACACTTTATAATCAAATACTTTATCTATACCCCAACAGTGGATTACCTGAGAAAGAAATGAGATAAACAGTTCAATTCCTAATAGCTCCCAAAGTAAATAAATACCTAACAGTCAGTCTAACAAAGGAGGTGAAAGAAAGGCCTCTTTAGTGAAAGTTTCAGAACACAGAAGAAAGAAATGGAGTAAGACACCAGAATATGGAAAGACTTTCCAATTTGTGAATTGGAAGAATTAATATCATTAAAATGGCTGTGTTACCAAAAGCCATCTAGAGGTTGAATTCAATCTCCATCCAAATAACAATCATGTTCTTCCCATAACTAGAAAAAACAATCCTGATATTTATATGGAAATATGAAAGACCCAAAATAGGTGAAGCAATCCTAAATCAAAGAGTAAGACTGAATGGGTGATAAAAACCCAACTTCACCTATGCTACAAAGCCATAGGAACAAGAAATGCACAGAAATGGACACACAGACCAAGGGCGCAGAATAAAGGACATACAAACAACCCCATGTACACACAGCAATTCCATTCTGGACCAAGTTCCACAGTGTGCACTGGAGAAAAGGCAGCCCCTTAACAAATAACGCTGAGAGAATGGGACATGCACTTGTAGGGACTGAAACTGGATTTCTATCTTCCATCTGCACAGAAAGCAATTCAAAATGGGTCACATACCTAGCTAGACAGCCCAGAACTTTGAAGCTGCTAAAAGAAAACCGAAGGAAAATGCATGAAGCCATAGACACAGGCAAAGACTTCTGGGACTCCAACAGTAGAGGAAGTACTAACAAAATTCAGCAAAAGGGACAGCATGGTTGAAGAGTTTCTTCACAACAAAGGAAACAAAAGAGTGAAGTGAATCCTACAGGAAGAGCGACAATCTTTTTAAGCCACTCTCCAAACACAGAACTCATATCTGAAATATATGAAGAATTCAAAGCACTTAACACCAAAAATCAAATAGCCCACATAGTAAATGGACAAATGAATTCAGCGGACATTTTTTAGATATACAAAAGGCCAATCAGAATACGAAAAAACGTTCAGCATCTTTATCCATTAAGGAAATAAAATCAAAACCACACTGAGATCCCATCTCACCCAAGTCCGAATGTATCAAGAGCGCGCACACACACACACACACACACACACACCAACGAGGACGGAGGGTGAAAAGAAACCCTTCAGCAGTGCAAATGGAAGTGTAAATTAGTATAACCACTAAGAGAATGAGCATGGAGCTTCCTCAGAATCCTCAAACCTCAAACGGTCGCACTACCGTTTCCTCCAGCTCTACCACTCCCTGGTGTATTCTCGGAATAAAGTCAGCACACTGGAAGGTAGCAGCACAGCCACATTTACTGTGGCATAATTCACGAGCCAAGATTCGGAACCAGCCCAGGGTCTGTCTACAGAAACATGGATACAGAGAAACGTTTGATGCTATCATTCAACCCCAGGAAGCATGCAATCACGCCATTTGCTGGCGAATAAGTGAATCTAGGGATCATCAAGCTGAACAAAAGAAGGCAGACTCAGAGAGACAAATATCGCATTTTCTCCCTACTGAGTGGAATTTTTAAAGGATGACAAGAAGCTAGAGGGAAAAACTGCTAGACAAGAGGAAGGGAATAAAAACAAGGGTGCTGTAAGGGCAGGTGGAGGGAGGATGTGTACGATCAGAATTTATCATAGGCAAGCGTGAAACTAAGGGAGAGAATGGGGTAGGGAGCTTCATAGGGGTGTGAAAGTGGCTATGGTGACATGTGTATGTGTGACTCTGCCAAAATGAAACATTTAATATGTATAATCTCTATGCAATAATAAGAAGATACAAAAAATATTTTAAAAATGATTTTTACATTATATGCAAGACACAAAGCCAGCAATAAAGTGGAAATAACTTTATGGTGGGCATGTTATAAATATTAGATCTGAAAGCATTTTAAATAATAAATGAAAAACCTTAAACTGGTGCAAACTACTAAGTCTGAGGTGTTTTGTAAGATGTCTGGTAAGAACATATTTTAACTTCAGGATATAATGTGCATGTTCTTCCCCAGTCTTTTCATCAAAAGCCACAAAACTAGTTAAATTCCACTGGAAACAGTTACAGGGAGGAAATGAAATAGCTGTGCAGTCTATGTGCTTACTTTCAGTCATATTTCCTCAGAAATGAAAGTTTTTGCTCGAAAAACTTAAGATTAGAATGAAACTTTATTTATAAGAAAAAGAAACTATGCCATGTTGAAACCCCACAAAAATCCAAACATCTGTTAAATGAGCAGGTAAAGCAAACACCAGTTGGGAGAAATATCCAGGATGGATTTTGATACAAAGCAGATGATACAACAAAAAGAGGCAGACACTTTGGGAAAGAGATTTGCCATGAGGTTTCACAGTACGCCAGCCATGGTTTCCAGAGACATGTGAGGAGGTTCCCTAAGAAAGGCTCAAAAATGACTAACTACCAGCTGGCCCAACTGCCACAGAGCCAGCTTGGTAGCATTTGCCAGGTGACAGGGATAACTGCATCTCATCTGCACAGCTGTGGGTCTGCAGGTTACTCTGAGCTCTCTGCTGAGATCTACCTTCTTTCTTAATAGTTGTAACTTACAGCTGCCCAATCTACCCTAATACCATAAATTTGAAGAGCTCAGAAAGGGACTTAAAAGTCTATTCAAGGATCTGGCTTTTCTTAAGAAAACAAGAGAACAGCATAAAGATTTGATGACATCAGGCTGGTCTTTGCCCTCCAGGACTCCCTTGAAAGTGCTCCTGGCCTCGCCTACTTTACACCCAGCCACCGTGCACAGAATCAGGGGATGTGGTGAGCAGGAGCTGTCTCTCATTCCGTGGTTGGTGACATCAAAGCTATGCGGATGCTTGTCCTGCGTCTCCATTCGGTCATACATTCATGTGCTTGCTCATCTAGTCACTCAAGGACTTAGTCATGTGTGGACCATTTGATACTTTGAACGCTCAGAGGTTGGAACAAATAAAAGTAACAAAAGGCTCTAATTTCTGCCACAGATTTCAGCTTCTCTCATGGTCCCAGAAATGTGAGGCCAAAAGAAGGGTGGGGAGGGTATGGATGATGCGATGGCTACGGCTAATAACAGGCGCTCAGAGTGGGCGTGTTCCATCTGCCCCGCCCGCCATCTCCAGATCAGTGATTCACTAGTAGCCGCTTAAACCAGGGACTCTGACATCATCATCTTCACTTTCCCATCCACCCAAAAGCAGTTCTGTCTTCCGCGGGTGAAATCCAAATGAAGGAAAGGGAAGGTGAAAATCCTTAAGGGTCAGAATAGGGGTCTTCGTTGCATGCGTGCTTTAAGCGATGTGGAGATACAGAACTGCTGGCCTTTGTAACGCGGGAAAACCATGCCCTGCCTTAGCCTCCTAGAAGGGTAACTCACGT
Organism: Hydrochoerus hydrochaeris; assembly: GCA_004027455.1. Taxonomy (NCBI): domain Eukaryota; kingdom Metazoa; phylum Chordata; class Mammalia; order Rodentia; family Hydrochaeridae; genus Hydrochoerus; species Hydrochoerus hydrochaeris. Next base: position 162,043 of record PVLA01000663.1, read on the forward strand.
TACTAAGAGCCCTCAGTTCACTCGCTTTATCTTTGGTTTCTTTCCTCCCCTTTCTATATTAAGTCCGTATTTTGATCTATGTTTTTTGAGCCTGAGATTTCACAAACAAGGTAGGTTTTTAAAATACCAAAAGAAAAGGTTAAGAATTAAATATATCCAGTTTGACATACAAAGACGGCATTTCTCTTTCCTTACTTGGAAACTGCGCAGAACACCGAGGAGAACTGGACACACCTGTGTAATTGCTGTTTCACTGAAGTTCCAGGACTGCTAGAATCTCCAGCCCCCGCGGGTGGAGGGGCAGCTGATGAAAGCAAGTGCGCCCAGGGTGCAGGCGGAGAAGAGACGCTAGAGGAGCCTGCAGTAGACAAGCTGGCAGGTGTCAGAAGGGAGCAAGATGTGCCATCAAAGGGCTCATCTACACATGTGACAGCCAGGACAACCAGGTCCCATGGTTGGAATGTGGATGGCAGCCCCGGGGCCCCCACGCAGGAGGCCAGACTAGAAAAGAAAGCACCGCAGCCAGGGATCCTGCAGGCAGGCGGACTACCTCTGAAGCATGGAACATCTCAGCCCGCACCTCCTCTACGGGGACACCCAGGACTAAACAAGCACCCCTTAGGTACCCCCTACACCCACAGCGCAGGCTCAGTAAGCTCTGGCAGTGATGAGAACGGCCAGCACAGGACGGGAGCCACACGCGGCTCACATTAAAGGGCACATTAAGAAGAAAGGTCATGGTCCCTATTTTTAGTGCAATAAAACTAAAAAGAATAAAAAAAAAATCAGAAAAGGGGGGAAAATTCCCTAATTGCCTGAAAAGAAAACAGCAACAGGAATTTGTCTGTGTCAAAAAAATGCAAATCAAGTTTTAAAATGTATGGAAAATAATGTTAATGAACACATCCAAAGCAGAGAGCTAAAGCCATTTCAAAGGGAAATTTAGTCTTCATTACTTATTCCAGTATAAATAAATGAGAAAGAAAAAATAGATTAAGTACCTAACACAGAAGTTATAGGAATACAAAACAAACACAATGAGGGAAACCAAATAAGATATTAATTTAGAAAAAAAATCTGAAATAAATAAAATATAAAAAACTGGACATTTAATAATAATACACATATCCAAAAATTATTCCTTGCAGAAATAAGGTAAAGCAACCCAAGCATTAGCTACATATATCAGGAATAAATGGAGAAAATCCAAATTCTAAGAAAAAGAAACCAGCCAGGGAAAAGTAAACACAAACACAGAGGAAATCAAAACCATGAAGAGATTTTTCAACTCTGTGAAATAAAACTGAGTCTTTGAATGAAAGAGATTGTATTCACAAGAAAATATATTTGGCCAGAGCAAACTCTAGTGGGGAAAGTAAATCTAAACAGAAATATTTCCACAGGAAAACCAGTGGTATCTAACCTAATCTACACAAACAATCAAGATGAAAGCAGTTTATCAGTCAGCGAAACAGCAGACCCATTCAGAGCCAGAACTGCTGAACTGTTTGTCCTTGTTACTGTGAAGACAGATGCAAAATCCCCAGTAAAGAAGCCACAAATTAAATATAAAATACAGCGTCACAAATTGAGGATAATTCTAAAAATGCATGACTTGTTCAATGTCATGTAAGCACTGAAGTCATACAGTGTCCATGGGAAAGAAAATTTTAGAACTATTACAGAGAGAAAAAGAGGGAGGGAGGGAAGGAAGAGGGGAAGGGGAACTTCTCTAACTAAAAAATCTCTTTCTTTCAAATTATAAAATTTATTAATCCAAAAGTCACTGCCTAGTTTAGAGGGACAATAGTAGTCCTATTAAATAAAAGGTAGTACCAATGTGTCTACTATCACCACATCTATGTTAATTTTTTTGTGGAGGTAACAGAAAAAATTTTGAAAATTATAAAGACATGACTATTAGCCTTGAAAACTAAGAGGACCAAATGGAAAACTGCTCAAGCAAGAGAATTCCCAGGTGGTTGTAAGAAGGGTAGTCACTGAAAACCCTTTGAGAATCAGACTTGTACTTTCTGTCTCTCTCTGTCTCTCTCTTTTCTTCCTATTCTTAAGACAGGCAAAAAGCCAAGGGTAGATGTGTAGTTGCCCAATCTCTCCGCCATCATCTGGCAAGTCTTTCTTTTTGCTTTCCCTATGGGTGATCATTTTGTTTAAACAAAGATTAAGTTCCCATATGTCCCTTTGCTTTGAATTCTTCTAGTTTTGCTTGGTTTTGCTGTATTGCCATAAATACCTTTCAGGCAGGTTCCTGTGTACAGTATGCACCCTGGAACTGAACCAGTGAGAGAAAACGTCTACAGATGCCCTGGTCTGGGGAGCGAAGAGAGCAGACAGCAGCCTCAAGTGGAGGGAACCAGAGCAGTGGCAGTGCACCACTCCTGCAGGCCGCATCTGCACTGAGCATGACAGTGCCCCTCTTGCAAAACTGGGTCCCCTGGAAACCTCAGCACACAATGGCTCTGGAATAAGAGTCTTTGCAGGTGTAATTAAGTTATGGGTGCTGCAATGACACCATGCTGGATTTTGAGAGGGCTCTAAATACAGTGTCCCATGTCCCTATAAGAAAGAGAAGAAAAGAGGTGCACAGAGAAAAGAGAAGAAGGTTTGCTGCCAGGAGAACCATGAGTGGATTCTCCCTCAGAATGTCCAGAAGAAGCAACCATGGAAACACCTTGATTTTGACTTCTGCCTGAGAATGAATGTCTGAATCTATGATTCTGTTATTTTAAGCAAGTTAATTCATAATAATTTTTAAGTGGTCCTGGGGTACCAGTAGAGTCCCTTGGCTGGAGGAGGAAGAAGCAACTCAGAGAGATGGAGCCAGTAGGTGTGTATCTCCATGATTACATACTGAGGTACAGGATGACCAAGTCCATTTTATCAAGGCAGCAGGAGGGTGGGCAGGGTGAGGGGAAAGGGCAACTCTCAAGGGTGGACAGGCATGGAAGTGGGCTTCTCCAAAGATAGACAATTCAGAGAAAGAGTGGCATGGAAATCCAAGATACCCACTGGGCAAGTGGCCTCCACAGAGACCAATGCTTGTCTTTGCTCTTGTTTCTGCCAATGGCTCCATTTGCAGAGCTGTGTCTCAGCATCCTACGGACCTGGAAAAGTCAAACCCTCAGGCATCAGAAGAACTCACAACCCCTGATAGTGAACTGTGGGCTCTTCCAGAACCTCACCAGGTGAAGCCCACTGCTGGGTCCAGATGGAATAAACAGAGGATGGCCCATGAGAATCAGGCTCGAGCTCTGAAGGTATCACATGTGTGTAATCCTACTCTTGTCTACTCAACTCCATGGGTCATTTGAAATTCAATTGTGACCATACTTCTATGGTCTCACTTCTTTTAGTTTTTGTGAAATCACATAAGCTGGAAAAAATGTATGATTGTTGCTGCCGCCATGCCCTGTCCATTGGGAGCTAAGGCTCCTTCTGGCTTAGTAACAGGCTCGGCCCACACAATCAGCACCAAGGTCAGCGACCACATGGGCAAAGCCCACCACTGCTGTTGCTATTGCACAGGTGAGGAAACTGAGTGAGCTAAAGAATCTGGCCAGTTGGCAGGGTGCACAGTCCAGAAAGCACATCTGGAAGTGAGTTTCAGACAGACAAAGTGGCTGCACTGCAGCACAGGGCCAACAACTTCAGACAAACACATGGCACTCTGGAGCTGAAGCAGCCTCCCGGGACTGTCCTGTGAGGGAGCAGACTGGAAGGAATTTACAGGCCAGTGCAATCAGGCATCCCTGTGAGTAACCCTCGGAAGGCATGACCTTGGAGTGGGAGGTCATGCAGTGTCTTAACAAGTGGACATCTGAAAGCCAGCTCCCAACAACATCCCCAAGTGCTGCTGGCCAGGCTTCCCTTAGCATCCCAGTGATCTCTCTGTTCAACACACAGAGCTATAAAGCAGAAGTGGGAGCCATACCCAGATTTGGGCTACGGACAACAGCTTCCTCTGCCCACGATCCTGCACACCTTGACTCCTCTCCACATCGAGAAACTCTCCAGCTGCAGTATGTCCACCAGGATCTCACGTCTCCCAGGGCAGGGGAAGGTGATGCACATGGTTCTTGTGCTGCCATCACTGCTGCAAAAACAGGCAGTGCATGCCCCCCTCTGCCTGCAGCCTGCCCAGTTTGCTGTCCTTTGCAAACACGATGAGAATGTTTTGGATCCACCAGGAAGCAGCTATCCTTACTAATGTCTGATGTTCCAGAGGACTAGCCATGATCTGGCCCACTTATGTTCCTTCATCCCCTTCATCCCCTCACTTCATCATCCTTCTCTTCTGGGAAGATGCCACGCTTATTATTCCCGTTTTACAGATACACAGCCCCAGCCCCAGCTCTGTCTCTCCCCGAAATATCCCCAAGTGTCGAGCTGTATTTCCTTCACTACTGGACCAACTGGCCAAGTTCTCCCCTGGAAGAGCCCTTCAGGACAGAGTCAGGCACCCACTGGAGCCAAGCGTTACTCTGTGTCGCGGGCTTTGCAGATGTTCCATATTCTCTGTGTGTAGGAGGCGGCTGTCCTGTGTGACCCATGCTGATTTTTCTCATTTTTCTCTGCAGATTTCAAAGAGCAATTACTGGAGGGTAAACAGAGTTCCAGGATGGTGTCTTTCACAAACTCCCTCCCTTCCTTAAGAAAAGTGGAGTAGGCAGAGGCTCATATAAGTAACTGACCAAAGATCCATGACTTTGCCCAAGTAGGACAGAAATCACTACCAAATGTCAGGAAATCATCAATGAAAGGTGCCACATCCAATACTTAATAAATTCATAATAAAGTATCACACTGGACACACACTGACTTCTTTTAATGATCAGGGACTCCAGTTCTGGTGACATGGAGAGTGTGTCATGACTGTCCCTCCTGATTCTGAGAATAATCCTCCTTGTAATGCTCCTCTGATCAAATCTCTAAGGATGGGTTCATGTTCAGATAGGGCTTCCCTGCTCCTTCCTCCTCCTGCGGCCTCGCCACAGCAGTTCACCAAGGCTGGAGAAGACGCCTAGACTTCCTTCTACCACTGCAGTCAAATTTCCAATCACCAACTGGAAATTATGTCTCAAATTTTCTCCTATATTTGTTCCAGAAACTGTGGGAACATTTTTATCATGACCTGGTCTCCTGTGTCCAGTTTTAATATTGTTGTTCACTTGTGCTACCAAGGCGCTCGCTCCATCCTAAGACCAGGGTTCAAAGTTTCTGCTGCTTGGAGAAAGGCATGTTTGGTTCCAGTAGGGGATGGATCTGAGGGGAGAAGGAAGCTCAGGAAGGTGAGACGCTTTCAGATTTACTCTAGGGTTCAGGCCCAAAAGACGCTCTCCTATTTTTTACCTCTTATTTTTTCCTCCACTCCTTACACACCCTAGTGCCTTCAGAACAGGTGAAAAACAGCTGGCAAAATAGGCTATGGATGATACTCAGCCCGTAGCTTCATGTTGTATATAATGGGCTGTGACATGTGCTCCTTTCTTTAGTTTATGTAAAAGAAACAGTCTGCTCTTCTGAAGACAAAACAGTAAGAACAGAGATTCAGATTCCCAGCAATTAGTCTCCGCCACAGCCAGAAACCGGACAGCTGGTAACCTGCTGGTTCCCTTTGAGCTTCCGAGATTAGATTCTAAATGCAATTCAATTCCAGACTCCAATATACACTTCCTGAGTTATGCATCAAAGAAAGACTTATGTAACAAATTTGAATCGCTATTGATTATACACTTGCCATAGACCATCGACTATATTAGGTACAATAAAAATTTTCCAATTTTATCATAACTTAAATATATTAAAGGGTTTGCACCATAAAAGAATCCTGCAAAATTTCCCTAACACAAAAGTAATGTTGTTAGAAAACCAATAAACAGTCCTTAGCTTATCCTCTTTAATAAATATGGATTTTCATATAACAGTTTGGCTTAAGTAAATCTATATTTAAATTCCCCCATTCTATGGAAAAATGAAAGATCTACGAAATGAAAATTCAGAGTGTGCTATGAATATCAAAGAAACAGAAATGTAAGAAGAGCTCAGTAAATTTCAATACAAATCCAATCATAATGCATAAGTAGGAATATGTGAAAATTCATTGAGTTTGCTGCACGGTTACACTGACAATGACTGTGACCTACAAAAGTAAAGAAAGGGAAGAGCAGACAAGAAGCCTGAGGACAAGAACATAAGCACCCCTCAGACCACGCTTCTGATCACGGTTATTGTCCCATGGACACCCTGCCCCAGGCTGGAAGAGAGGCCAGCCTCCTGCCCTTCTCCAGCGACTGCACAGTTACCACTTCCCCTGGTACCACCAGGAGGCAGACACCCCAGCATGAGGGTGGAGGACGCCTCCAGTCTTCCCAGCCTCAGTTTCCCTTTGCTTTGGTACACTGATAAGCAAAAGAGAGCTCATTGCGGCACTAATGGAACTTTCCATTAAAAGAAAGTCAGTTCACTATAATAAGCGAAATTCTTATTTCCTAGTCAGTAGTGAATTGCTTAGAGACGGAGGTGTTTAGCCTGTTTACTGAGCAGAAATGCTATGTTCTTCTTACATGGGCAATATCCAATCGCTGCTCTTTAAATTTCCTGATATTACACTTTTTCTTCCTTTCATTTTTAAGGGATTACATAACCTTTTCACAGTCCCAGATTCCAGATAAAACATTTCTTTGAAACCTAATTAAGATAACAAAAGATGAAAGCATGATAAGAAGGCTTGTAAAGACCAATACAAAGCAAACCGCAGAGCTTAACTGAGAATCATCGCCTCCTCTCCACAGCTCAGTGCCAACTTCCCGTGTGCTCATCCTTTTCTTCAGTGTTCACTGCCTAACTTCCCTCCGTGTCCTTCTCTCCCCTAACATTATGGCTCAGTCCCCAGCCCATTTGATGAGGCCCAAAACCACAGTGTCTGCACCATCCAAGAATAGGACAAGTGGGAAACTGTCCGAGAGCAATGGAGCCGTGACCAAGGAGCACCCAGAGCCAAACAGAAGGGACACAGCCCAAGAAGGAGGGGGATGCCACTCAAGCGGCGGCCTCATGCAGATGGAAGGACACGGCCTGCGCTGGGGCTGAGGATGTGCTAGCAGCGGAAAGGGAGCGCACGGCACTCAGTGGGAAGGCGTCTGAGGGCTGGACACAGCAACACTCAGAGAGTGAGCAAGTAAGCAGACAGATCGGGATGGGGGGAGCCAGTGTTTCTCATTGCTGGTCAAAGGAAATATCCATGTGCAGTTACAGCCCCTAGTGTGTCTGTCTGTCTATCTGTAACTTGCCTTGGTGGAATGAAATCCAATGGCAAAGAACACGTACTGCTCAGACCTTGCCTCTGCGTGATATTCTCCACTAAAGAGAACCAGGGCTGCTGAGACGCATGGCTGATTGCGGAGCTGGGTCAGGGAAGAACAAAGCAAGCCTGAAGCACTGTGTGGTGCTGGAAACCCAGGGTGTGCCTAGAAGACGACAGGCGCATGTCCAAAGGGACAGAAGCCAGGTCGATGGGAGCACCCTGGGCAAATGTGAGGCGTCACAGGCATCTAAAGGAGCAGCCATGGTCATGGGAACGGCCTGTCGGATAAAGTAGAAAGCAGAGTCCTTACTCAAAAAAATAAGGGAACAACTGAAAGTCTGATAGAAACAGGAACATGTGCCTCATTTTAAAGTAGCTTCCCATAAAACGTGCACTGAAAACAAAGCAGAAAGCCTGGCGGACAAATGAACATCATAGCAAACAAGGCACGGTATCGCTTTGTGTCACTTGATGGAACTTCATGAGGACACATCCAGCACTGAAGATTCAGGCTCCAATGCAGAACCAGAGTCTGTGCACCAGGCAACAGCAGGCAAGTAAAGAGGAAAGAAGATTCATGCCGGAAAGGACCTTTGGTTTTCTAAGGCGTGAGGATTACGTACATCATAGGAAGACTAAGGAGCCAGTTCAGACTGAAGCTCAGAGCCTTGGAAACACATTGCCAGGTGCGACTGTGAGCCAGGCCTTTGGCCTGTGAAGCCCTTGACGGGTCTAGCTACAGGAACCTGCGTGGGTTCTGAGAATCAGACGGCAGGAACACAGCAATGCAAACTTCCCCATATTGACAGCAGCTGATTCTATGAACAAAAGGAATTAACTGTAGAAAATTCAAAGTATTTGGGGTGATGAGACAGAAAACTGGAAACTTAGCTTTAAATGGTCGAATAGAAAACAATTCTATGTACTGTGGATGCTCAGAATGTGATCATTTCAAAACAAAGGTTAAAAATGCATTAGCATTTATTGTCTAAATTTAACATGCATTAGGAAATGTCATTCAAAATTTCAATTATTAACTAAATTCCCTCCATAAAAAGAACTAATAGAGCCTGAGAAGGCAGTGCATTTTGAGGAAGGTGCTGGCAAAGTAAATGTTCTGAGAACCACAAACTCAGTTACACAGAACAGAGAGGGGATAAAGCTGCCCTAAATCAGTATCTGAGTTACCAAGTGACTACACCGTGATCTGAGTGGCTCTCCAATGTGTGAAAACATAAGAGACAACACAGCTAAACTATACTTATTCTAAACAGAATGTATTCATTTGTTGGTGGAATAGAAGGCAAACAGACAATAACCCTCACAGACAAACAAGCATTTTCTTTAGACCAGGCCAGTAACACTACCCCTAACCCTAACCCTAACCCTAATCTGCCCCTAACCCTGCCCCTAACCCTAGTATTGCTGTAAACAATAATACCACTGCAATGTAATCACCAGTCATGACATACTCATTTATTATTTTCATTATATCACATTCTATGTTATTATTTTTATTCACAGGGTGCATAAAAACTGTTCAATAAAGTATTTTTCTCCCACTGCAAGCCAGTGGTACTTTTAGATTATATTTACAGAAATGTTCAATAGTAGTAAAGGCTCTTTTCATACTTCGATGTTTACCTACAAACTTCCTATTTTAAAGCAGCTGGCATATTCCATTTTCCCCAGCTATTGCAATGGTTAGGAAATTATTTCTAAAGGCAAAGGAGACAAGCAACAAGTGCTTTTCAATGTTATTCTTAAGTGAAATACTATGGAGTGAAGCATTTTTATCTTTTTTGCTAGCCTAAAATTATCTTGTCTTCAGTATCTGTAGATATGAAGTACTTTTGTTTGTTGGTTTGGGAAACTGAGTAAATAAAAGTTTGGGGTAACATTCTTGTCCATTTTTTATTAATATAAGGAAATAAAAATAGACTTAGAAAACCCAACTGAACATGGTGTAATAACCTAGAATACACCAAGTACTTTGCAAAGCACTTACTTTTTCCTATTTTTAACCCCATTTGATTTTGTGAATGAGGATTAAATCTCATCCAAGAATCTTTTCTATCATACGTGTGGCAGCATGTTTCATTTATTCAGGAAGGAGGCAGAGAGATAGGTACAAAATCTTCCGGGATATGCCCTCGGGGTCCCCTGAACCGCCCATGTGCCGTGAGGTGGAAAGGTGTGAACCTGTCTGGGGAGCAATGACAGGTTTCCCACAGTTATTTCCAGAATGGAAAGTGACTGAAAAGATTATGCACATGTTGCCACTGGAAAACCACAGCCACCACCCTGACCTGGACAGACAACACCTACAGCTGAGCTTGCTGGCACATGTGAAGGGCAGGATGGAGTTCACGGAAGAAAGGAGGGAGACTCCGTCAGCACCCTCCAAGGTGAAAAGCAAGAAGAGGAAGGAAAATCTGGGGCAGAGGTCACGTGCAAAGGGGCATGTCTGAAACACCCTCGCGGGCATAGCCAAACATTCTTTTCAGTAGACCAGTGGTTGCCGGGCTAGGATTTGGAGAAACCAGGAGAGGCTGGCAAAGGCTAAGCAGCACAGTTAAACAAGTTCCTAGGACCTAACATATAAGATGATGGTTATAACTATTACCCAACACATAGCAAATTGTTTAGCTTGAAAAGTACAACTGTCAGGGATAAAGTGGATACTTTAAAACGAACGTTTCACCTCCCGTTATTCATTTGCTTAGTTACTGCTCTTGCCCCCTCTAGTTACTGGGATGTATCAAGTGTAACACAGAGAAAGCAATGTCTCCTCCGCTTCTCTGTCTCCCTGAACTGGATGCTTCCTAGTAATTCTTAAACAAGCTGCTGTGAAGCCCCATGTGCGGTGTAAATTAAGAGGTCGCCGTTACACTCCATGCAGACACAGCACACTTGTGCACACGGCTCTCTCCAGCTGCTCTCACTGAGCGTGATCCTAGGGGATGTGGATTGAGAAAGCAGAGCCCTGGGAAACTTTCAAACCACAAGAGCTTACAACAAGCTTAAGGGGAAACCTCCAGCTTCATCTCAGGTTTCCAAATGAAACATCCTATCAGGTGCATGAAAAACTGGTTTCTCACGTGCTGTAGGACTCAGAGGACTCCGGTCTGAAGCCCCCTGTCTAGGCCCAGGAACACAGCACAACGCTAGAGCATTTACCTCTCATGAATAAGGGCACAGGTTCCATGTCCAGGGGATGAAAAATAAAAGTGAACATAAAATCCATTTTCCAAAGGCACAGTGCTGTTCAGAGCTATAATTCTCAGCCTCACTACATTATATACCACGGCCACAGCTGTTACGACTGATCCCATAAAGCAAAAGAAAACAGACATTTTATAGGTAAAAAAAGAGAGACTATTAGGAACAACTCCAAATTGCTGACAGTCATGTTTATTAATTTTCATAAAAAGAAATCAAATAGCTTTTAAAATGCTTTTAACTAATTAAATAGAAAGGTTTCTCTGAAATGCCATTTATTACTACAGCAAGAGCTGCTGTTGTAGCATTTTAAGAAACTATATTTTTTCAGTGTCCATGGACCTGCCAGGAGATTGACAAGCAGAGAAAGTTTTTTTTTTTTTCCACTGTAAGGAGGCAGGTGGGGGAGAATTATAAATTTGATTGTATAGATTATCAGTCTAAAAATAAAACTGCTAAATTATAGTACACAGTAACAATGCCTTTAAACTATCAAAACCCTATCACCATTCAGCAATCTGTGAAGTAGAGCTGCTACACCCAGTGTTCCTGGCAGCATTCCCTGCCCTGCTGCAGATCCCACCCATGGAGGCCGGCTGGGGCTGGGTGTCCCTGAGTAACTAAGTCTCTAGGATGACGACAAGAAGCTGACAGAAAGCAGCGGCCAGACCCAGACCCTGGAAGGGAACCCGGCCCCTCTTCACACCCCCGCACGAATGTGGAAGGTCATCGCAAGGAATGCGGAGGGACACCCACCTGCCAGACCAGGTGTTCCTTGGCCCCCGGGCTCGCAGACAGGCAGGCGCTCAGCACGATGGTGTGGGAGGAGGAGGTGAGGACGCTGGCAATGACGGCATCTCGCATGTTGAAGGGCAGCATGGTGTACACCACGAAGACGATGAAGAGGAAGAAGGACACCTGTGGTGGGGAGAAGAGCGTTAGAGTCGCAGAGGACCTGGCCTCCCAAGGGCTCCCCTTTCCTTCCGGGGAAGGCTGTAGGGAACCAACCGCATGCTCACTGAGGACAGCGCTGAGATACATCCAGGGGGCTAAAGCGCTCACCTTTGTGATGGAGAAACACAGTTCTGTGTCAAACTGCAGGAGGTTCGGGTTTGGTTTCCAACCACTGCAAACATTACAGGGTAAACTGAGCCCTGTGTGGATGGAGATGCAAAGCTAGTCTTAAGCCATCAGTGTCTGGCATCCGTGTTTAGGGTTAGTGAAGGCAGGTGCACAGCGCAGGGACGTAGATGGCTCAAAGAGAGAAGGGCTGGAAAGACGGGGCTGAATGTGGAATAACTATCAGGCAGCAATTCCACTCCGTGACACATCCCAAAGCACCGGAAACAGGGACTCAAACAAACTCCTGTACGCACATGTTCATTACAACCCTGCATCAGAGCAAAGAAGCAGAAACACAAATGTCCACGGAGGGATGAACGGATGAATAGCAGCAGGCACATTCCTACAATGGTACAGTCTTCAGGCACACAATGGAATATAGTACTAATCCATGCCATGGTGTGACTGAACCTCAAAAACATTATTCTGAGTGACTGCAGGCTGGGCAGAAGACCCCATCTCATGGGATCCTGTTTGGACAACGTGTACTCAATAAATAAATTCAGAGAGACAGAAAGCAGGTTCATAGCTGCCAAGGTCTGGGGTCGGTTGGGTTGTAAAGGAACAGAGTAACTGCTTAATTAGTACAGTTTATTTTGGGGGTGAAGAGAAAGGTTTGAACCAGACAGAGGGGCTGGTTGCACAATATCAAGAACATACTAAATTCCACTGAATTCCTCACTTTAAAATGGTTAATTTATGTCACATGAACTTTACCTCAATAGAAACAATTGGTATGGAACCACATAGAGGAAGGTTTGGAATGGAAAAGAAAGTGTTCCATAATTACTAAAATGGGTATTTCATATCCAAAGAAGCAGAGATGGAAGCCCATCAAAATGAATCAAAAGGAGATATGCCCAGCAGGGAAGGAACCTGAGTAAAGGAGGCGGGAAACTGGTGCCAGGCACAACTTGCCAGTCACTCCAGGGCAGAAGTGAAGGTAAGGGAGGTGATTCCCCATCACAGCCCTGTGCGGCTTGGAGGAGACACTAAAGCCCAGCCTGGCTGGAAGGGCACAGTCCTGGCACAAGTCCAAGTGTCAGGTCCTGAGCATGAGCTGGTGCAAGGCTGAGCTCCAGATAGGTTTATAAAGAGTGCCTTCCAGAGGATACCAGGCTCGGAACCATTCCCATGCTCACAGGACACATCTGTTACCAGAAAGCAATGGTCTATTGCCACATCACAATTCCAGGGTGATGTCTTACAAGCTCATACGCATTTGTGTAACCATCACAGGCAAACAAGCACAAGGGAGATGGAGCAGTCACAGCCCCCAAGTACACGTGGATGCCACCACACGCACAAACGCTATGAGCTCCCATGGAGGCAGCAGGTTCTGACTGTGGGGGGAAGCACAGCAGGATCCTGGTTCTTGGGGACTTTGTCAGCCAGTGGATAGGGCCATGCCTGCCCACTGCTGTCACCTTTCAGTTTCCCCATGCCAACAGATGGTCCATCCTTCCCAAGGCCCCGTCTGAGAGACCACGTGGTGCCCTCCAAATCATCTTCTGTCTTTGCTGCAAGTTCCACCACTTTAGAATGGTGGCCAAGAAGAAAGGCACGGGGTGTGGGCAGAGTGACCAGAAATCCTCCGCAGCAAGCTGGGGTTCCTATGGACCATCTGCCTCGAACCCCCGTTTCCTCCCCTTCGATCTATATTTATGAGGGCCCTCCGGCCAAAAACTGTGGGTGAACTCATTACCATAGCAATATAGTTCTTTTTTTCCTGGCAAATATTTTCCTTTCACCTCTTCAAAATAAAAGACTATGAAGATGTTTGGGCATAAAGCATCATCATGTGTATTTTCAACTTGTTCCATTATGTGCACGGAATGTGAATCCAAGGTCTCCTCCCCCCAGCAAACTCTTAGATGTTTCTACATCAAGATGCAGAGTGGAGATGGAGAGACCACCAGCTCTGCCTCTGAGGGGGTTCAGGCAGTGGGCGGGTGACCCCACAGGCAGGAGGCAGCAGCACCCTCACACATCTTCCCAGGCAAGAATGTGCAGAAAAACTTCTTGGAACCAATCATCATAGTTCCAAGCCACTAATAAGCAGGGAGGGCATTCCTTGAGTGCTTGCTGCCTGGGCCCTTCCTGGCTTGTCACATGGCCCTGGAAGAACTGCTGAGCTGAGAGAAAGGTTTCATTAGGAGGGAGAAAAACAATGGCTGCATAGCCCCAGCTTACCCAGGAAATTAAATTGACTTTGGAACACTATCCACCGAATTAGAGGAAATATTTCCAATCAAGATACTGTTATTTCTACACATGGCACAAATGTAAAAACCTGTGTGCCACAAGAGGACTTGGTCCGGGGCATAGCACTGTATGGAGCTTCGGGCTCAGCCCAGCCTGCAGACGACCTCTCCAGGTCCAGAGACACAGGAAACTCGACCAGTGACTTCTGGTCGCCAATGTCAGAGCCTAGCGTAAGCACTGGGGTCTAATTCTTCCAGCCTTTCTTGGTAAAACGCTCACAATATTCCTCTTGTCTTCCAGATACAAATCTGATTCTTTAGAAAAAGAACCAAACCTTCAGAAAGAAGGCCTGAGAAGGCACAGGGCACACTGATCATTTCCGAGAGTGCTAAGGTGAGCAGGTCCGCACCCAGCCTTGTGACCGCAGGTACTAAATTCTTTCTGTTCACACCTATTTCATTTTTATTAGTCATTTCAACATTGCTAATATTTCAAAGACACATTCCACATTCCTCTGCTTTCGTTTCTACACATGTGACTTCTAGTGTGTGTTTATTAGAATAAATAATAATAATCTGTAGTGAACATTTATCAAAATCATGAGTTAGAGCGAACTGTTGTTAAGAAATAAAAACCAGGAGTTAGAGCAAAAACTTTGTGTTTTAAATGTTGATGATCAGCAGAGATTCAGTTGAATAGGGGGACGTGACCTTGGCATGGGTGACATCCGGGGCGGGATAATTCTCTGTCCTGTGAACTGCAGCACGTGGAGCAGCAGCCCTGGCTGCCATCCTCGAGATGTAACAGCCCGCAAAGGCCGACAGCTTGAAAACGCCTTCAGGCATCATCAAAGGTCTTCCAGGAGCACCATCACCCCAGCTGAGAACTGCTGAGCTACAGGGTGGGTTTCTTCCAGGAATGAGAAAAATTGTCGCAGAGCATGGTCCACGGAGAAAAATAAATTTACTTTGGAATCTTCTGTATCCACTAAATTTAAAGAAAATATTCTTAATTAATATTTTTTACACATAATATCTGTCTCAAAATCCTATCCAAAGTGTCAGGGTTTTTATGGAGCTGCTCCCTCTTCCCAGCAAAGCCTGATGTGCTGATCGGTGGGGTTTTGGGAGGAGACTGCATCCAGGCATGTGACACTGGATCAGCCCACTGAGGAGTGCATAGCTAAATGTGACCCTGGGAGGCCGAGCCTGGGGGGAGGGGGTGGTCACTGGGGGTCTGGCCTGTAAGCCTCCTCTCCCTCCTCCCCTGCTTCCTGTCTGCCATGCCATGAGCAGCTCCCCTCCCGCAGGCCCTCTGCCACGCCAGCCTGCCTTGGAGCCAGCCACCTATGGACTGAACCTCTACAAACTGTGACACAAAATATATATTTGTTCCTTTAAATTGTGAGCATCAGGTACTTTGTTCCAGTGATGAGAAAAGTAACTGAGATACATCGTAAATTGACACCCTGTCACCAAAAAAGGTACCTGTCTTTCACAACTGCACATTTTTCTTATAATGCAATCACTGTTAGCATCTTTCGAAATTATCATAACTTTTGAACAGACTGGTTTGGCGCAGCTTCATGATTCTAAAACTCTAACATTCTTTCCATAAATGCTTAGTGCTTTGAAGTGGAAGCTCATTGGCAGCCTTCTCCATAATACTCACACGGAGAACAGACCTGCAGCTTCCTGACACAGGAGTTCTTTAGAGGTGCTCACTTGTAGATGGCAGAAAGGATTTTCTAAAGGTTAATTAAGCAAACTGTATTAAATCAAGCTCAGGGCTTCAGTGGCTGCATTTCAGAAATTAGGCTATTAGTACCTGAGCAGTATCTGCTGTCAGGACTGGGATGAGGAAAATCAACTTCATCTCAAGTCCTGTGGGTGAAATGCCCTTCACAGTTTATTAATCTCAGAAGGATCCAAACTGCTAATCCCGCTCTCCAATGCAACTTCAAACAGCGCTTTGTGTACAATGAAAATGCATTTGACACATCAGGAATGGAGGGAAAAGGCTCCACAAAGTCTGATGCAACTCTAGTTTTCCATGTTATCATAGGGACATGGATTCTCCTCGTCTGGACCTTGCTGTCCAGAGGCTGGGAGGAGGAGTCACTGATCAGCTCTCTGGACCCTGCCTAGGTTCTCCAGGCTAACGGAAGGGGCAGCATCTGTCCCCGCAAAGCAGTTTCTGGTGTGTCACCTTGAGCCAGCCTGGTGTCTGCCTTTGGCAAGATGCACACATCATCCCTCTGATTTCCTACGGAACCTGCAGCTATACGAGTGCCTAACCAAGAGCTGGCTTTTGTGTCTCTGAACCTGTAAGTCCCGCAGGGTAACCCAATTCTACCCACGATGGCTCATCTTCCAGTCACCTGGATGCAAACCGCTGGAAATTCCCCTGGGCAGTACCCTCCTCTCACATCCGTGCTCAGACACTGTCTCCTGACCTGGGACTGGAGCACGACTTTGCCCTGTCCACACTTTCTCCCACTAGGCTGGGTCTGTCTTTCCATTTCAGATGACATATGTTCTATAACTTCTTCCCTCCACTCCTCAACTTAAGGAAAGCAGAGTGTAACTCTCCCAGTTTGTGTCCACGCCCCTCTTTCTCCGGGTCTTAAGTAACTCTCAGGACTCCTCAGACCACAGGGTACAGACCACAAGACACATCTTCCTTTAGTTCTGAGGATCCATGCTATACTCTGACAAATGAAGTATGAGTAGCAATGATCTGTCCTTTCCGGGTGGAAACTTTAAAAATTACCGCATAATTCGCCATGTTCTCTTTCTTCCTTGGTGATCACTGGGTTGTGGCACTAGAGCTCCTGAAGGCAGGGTCCCCAGTGAGAAGCAGAATCCCTCAGTTGTGTTTGGGACAGGTAAGCTCTTTCAGGGTTCAACCTGAGTTCCTAAGCATACCTCATGAGGCTCTGGTCCTGCCTGATAACCAGGTCTTCTTCATTCATAGTCTCTGTCTCTCTCTTTCTCTCTCTCTCTCTCTGTAGATTGTTTTACATCACTTGACTACACAGGGTGGAAATCTTTTCAAGTCTACATATGTGAATGTCCTACTTTTTCCTAAGTACTACATTTCCTAAAGCATTCCATGGCAATGGGTACACTATAACCAGTAGCATTTTCTTCGCGCTGACTGCTTATAGCGGGACAGGAGCCTATTTGCTGACAGCTATTGCTCTCCCTCACCTCTCATTCCAGCACCCTCCTTTCTCTACTGCACTCAACACACTTGTCTACTACTCTTGTTTCTGAATGCACAGGTCTAATACTCTTTTCCTTGGATGACAATCTATTCTGGTTAGACCAGAGAACACTCCATGAAAGGAAGAAAGTGCACGCGCGCGCGCGCACACACACACACACACACACACACAATCTCCTCCTTCCACATTTTTCAGATCTCTTTTCTGGCCTTAATCATTGTGTTTGTGTTTCCCATTTAATTGTTAACACTCACTCTTCACAACACTGGGTAAAGATGCTTTGAGAGCAAGGAATAGATTTCCTTGAAGCCAAGACCTCAACTCCTAGACAGGACCTGGCACATGGTAAATATTCTATACATATTTGCTGCCTGCATGTAAAAGTCTATTCTGCATCCTGACATGACCTGAGGCACATCCATAATATTAGCATCTACTCACTAAATGCATCACAGGGAATATTCTCTCATCTTCATTAATCCTATTGGCTTCATCATTAGCTGTAAATGTGCTGATTCTTAAATTAGCATCTTTTTACTTAATGGACCAATTACATTGAAACCTAAACTGGAGTGACATGATCAGGCACTGGTGGCCAGCAGCCGCAGACCCTGGGCAGAACAGGGAACAGTTTCTCTTTTGAAGGAAACACAGACCACGCCACACAGCACCTCCTTCTCACTCCATGTGCAGCAGGCCTGAGAGCCAGAGGAAAAGTCTCTTCCAGGACTGAAGGCGGGAGGGCAATCTGGGTGACAGAATGAAGGGACGACCCTGAAGAGACTCCCTGGGCTGCTGCTCTGCCATGAAAGCATCAGAGCTCAAAACAGAGGAGCTTCCCTCTGCACATCCCAACTCGCTCTCCTCACCCAGCACAGCAGCTGGAGAGGGGCCAGCTTACTCTGCCCTGTGCTTGTGATCTCAGCAACACAAGCCCTTCCAGGGAGGCCACTTTTGAAGAGGTGGGGACAATGAAAACTCAATGTGCAAGGAGGAAAGGGAATGTTGTCCCTATTGTCTCCTAAAGAAGGCTCTTTTGCAGAGAAAAGCCCTCGCTTTTTGGAGAGTGGATGGTGCTCTTGGGTCTACATCCAGCGAGGGTATCTGCCCATGATGAAAAGTCTCACGGCCCTCATGACACGGTGAGCTACAGATGTATAAATGCAAGACCAGAACTGCGCCATGAAATTGACGGATGGAAGGTTCCAATGGATCCACCTCTTCTCTTCAGAGGCTGGAGATTTGTAGGACTACCAGCTTCAGTGACTTCATGGATTTTTCAGGAGCAAATGCCCAGTGCATCAGTTCCCTGCATCCATAACAACAAAGTACCACATGTTGAGTGACTTAAGACAAACAACAATCATAAAAGTTACTCTGTTGCCATTCAAAATCAAGGTATCTGTGAGTTTGCTCTCAGGGAGCTCCTGCCTGCCTCTCCCCCAGCACTCTCTGGGGGCTTCCTGCAGTCCTGGGCTCCCACTGGAGGGTAGAGCTATCCCTCCAGTCTCTGCCATCACCCTTAAGACGCCTTGTCCCTGGGTAGACGTGTTCCTTCACATGGTGCCCTCTTCTCCGTGTGAATCCATGCAAATTTCCCTCTTTTATAAGGACTGGATTACAGTCACTCCACATCCACTATAATGACCAACTTTTTACTTTATCACATGTGGAAAGAACCTACTTTCCAATAAGGTCAGATTCATGAGTACTGAGGTTTAGGACATTTGGAGGACACAGGTCAACCCATAACATCAAGCTTATGGTATAGACCACAGCAGAATTTAGATCTCAATTTACATCCCAGGATGCTATTCCAAGTCAGAGATTAAATGTCCACAATACCAAGATTACTTGCATAGTCAGATATCCAAGATAACTTGGTAAGTTTTTGTTGTTGTTTTGCTTTGACAGACAGTTACCATGGATGTGGACATGGACAAGCACTAAGAACAGCCTAAGCAAGGTAGTGTAGACACAGGCACGGTGCTAAGTTGACTGTACACCGGTCAAAAGTATCACTGTACTGCCCGCTCCCAGGCCTCAGGCCTCTGGGTCAAAGCCTGAGGACTTTCAAAATAGTTGTTAGAGCTCATGAGAAGAAAAAAGTTCCAGCATGTGCCAACAATAGCTTAAAAGATGAAACTTTCATGTTTTTTTTTTTTCCCAAAGAGTCCCTCAGATCTGATTCCTAATGAAGATCTTCTGTTCATCTCATTCTCTTCTAGAATATCTAACATGCATAATCAGCAAGATAATCAGGATCAGTTATGCAAATCGGTGGTTCTGTGGAAAAACGCACCATCAGAGATTTTGCTATTTTTGTTATGTTAATAATGTTAAGGGAAATAACATCTCAGTGAACATAATGTAAGTATTTTATAATCAGAAGCAGAGTTTTCCAAATCATTTTGCTCTCCAACAGATCTGAGAAGTCAGGAATACCATAATACTGTACTTTAAGTAGTATTTTAATTTTTAAAGACATAGATTTTCCTAAAATTCATAGGCGTTACACCATCCTCATTACAGTGCTAGGATATGGTTTTTATAGCATTGTATGTTATCACTGGAGATTACAGTTAGAAAATCAAAAAGTAATACAACTTGCACAAAAAGGTAGAATTTGTTAGACACTTCTCTAAAGAAGATAGACAAATAGCAAACAAACTTATAGAAAAAATGTTCAGTATCACTAATCATCAGGGAAATGTAAATTAAAATCATGATGAGCTATGTCCTCACCACTGTCAGCACAGCTATTACCAAAAGACAAAATGTAGCAACTGTCAGGCAGGATGTGGACAGAATGGAAGCCCTACAACCCGTTAGAGGGAATGTGGCACAGTAAGCCATCATGAAATGCTGTAGAATGATTAATTACTCAAAAAAAAACCTGAAACAGGATTGCCAAATCATTGCCCTGCGATCCCACATCCGGGCACTTAGACTTGAAGGCAGTATGAGGAAGACACCTCTGCCCTCCCCACTCATTGCAGCTCCATTCCCCCCACAGCCAGCACAGGGACTCGACCTGAATACCCTGCAGTGGAAGAATGAACAAACATGCATGGAGGAATGTTATTCAGCCTGTAAAAAGGCAGTAGTCATTTCCAATGATGGGGACAGAACTGGAGAAAATTATGCTAAGTGAATAAGCCAGGCGTGGAAGACAAACCCTACACATTCTCACTTATGTGTGGGATCTAAGACAATGGAACTCAAAGAAGCACAAAGCTGATGGTGGTGACCAGAGGTCTCAGTGGGGACAGGATGATCAAGGGCTGCAAAAGCTCGCTTAGGAGAGTAAGATTTTGTTTTTACCTTGAGACCTACTGCACGGCCTACCAAGCATAATAAGCAACCAGACAGCGTACACTACCAAACTCCAAAGAAAGAAATTCTAAACGTTCTCATCACAAAAAGGTTAAGTGTACAAGTCGACTAATAGGAGAATTAGCATCATCGGCCATTCCACAATGCATCATTATATTAGGAAATCACAGCACCGCTCAGTTAAAATCCACACATTAAAATGAAAAACAGAATGGTTTAATATACTGATCTAATTGGGCATTGCAGAAGGTAAGCTCTACACACACAATAAAACTTTTCCTTGAATATTACCTTCACTTCAAAGCATCATTGCTTTTGAGAATATATATGTTAAATTAAGACAATTTTAATAACTTCCTGAAGACATAACCAGAGACTTATACAGCTAGAACCACACTTGAAATTTTGACAGAACAAAGCTGGGCCAGGAATGCAGCAGCGGCAGAAGGTTTGCCTCGCATACTCAAAACACGGGGCTGATGCCCAGCACCGAAAAAGAAAAAAAGCAATTCTGCTAAGTAATAGTTACCTTTCTGCCCAGATGAGCGCTCTCCTATCTTATTCTTTGATCACACACAAATAAGGATCACTTTGGCTCACTAGTATGTTTTCTATGCAAATACGGAGTACAGGAAGAGTCTTCTCTGCTGGAATTGGATGAATCTCAGCCTTTTCAGTGCTCAGTGAGCACCATTACCCTATTAGAGGTTCCTTAAGGGTCTAAGTCTCCTCTGCTCCCCCAGCTGACTGAGCAGTGTCCTCCCCTCTCTCGCCTTTCTTCACACTCCTCCCAGAAAGGGCAGGAGCACATGGATCAGGGATCCTCTGAGTCTCTGTGCAGGGACTGGTGGGCCCGCATCTCCTGCCCCACGGAAGTGTCACCAACCCCCAGCTCTGGGCTTTGGCTGAGAACCTGGCAGTGTCTGGGGATGCCAATCCCCCAGAACAGCTCCCAGGGAAAGGGTGAGCTATTTGCCCCCACTTGAGGGCTTCTCCACAGTGGTCATCCAGGTGGACCCCAGGCCTGAGAAGAATTCCGCACAGGCCCAGGTCGGGATGCTGCCAGGTTTTTCCCAGTTTCCACTGCCTGTCAGTCACTCCAGCTTCTCTGGGCTTCAGGAGACCCTCAGGAGACCTCCTGGGGCTGTAGGCTGGTGCCCACTCCCTGGCTCTGAGACCTACATCCTAATTCCATGGTACCTGCCACACAGATTAGACAGAGCTTTAGCCCAAGTTTTGTTAGTATTTTTAATGGAATGCACTGAACAGAAACTCCAGGTTGTGGAAATGGGCCTGGGGAGCATGGGTACAATTTTCAGAGTATTTGACCTCAGGGAAACCTCTGTCCTTTTCATGATCTTTTCCATTCATTTAGGAAACTTTCAGCCCCCAAACCCGTATGGTTTTTCCTTCCTCAGCCTCTCCATCCCTAAAAGGCACCCTCAACCCATCTGTTCCCTCTTCCTCTAGCTGCAACAGAATCAAGATTCCAGGACCACCCACAGACTCCTGCTGCATCCACACGGTCTCTGCTTATACCAATGTCCCCTAAACAAAATCTCCAATAAATCAGTGACAGCTGGAACAGCACAATCTATCACACCACCATTCCTCTAGCTGTGTCCCTCCAGTGGCCCTCTATGACACTTAGAAAAGGACCACCCCATCTCCACCATGCTGGTCAGTGTCCATGGAGTCTGGTGCTGGTTCCACATCTCCAATCCCAATCCCGCCAGTGCCTGGTGCCCACATTCACCATCCCCCCACCCTCCTGTAGCCTCAGGCCCTCTGCATTGGTGGCTCTCCAGCCCCAAATGGTCTTTCTGGAATCTTCGCTGGACTGGCTGCTTGTCACTCAGGCCTCAAAACTCAAATGCTCCCTTCCCAGGGACAATCCAATAAGCCTCGCTCTCTAAACTACCTTCTCCATTTTATTCTTATTCATTCTTCTACATCACTTAAAATTTTAACTTTTTTGTCTTCCCTCATGCATAGGTAGTTTCCTGGTGATGAAGGCTCTGGATTCTGTGCCTGAAAATAGATACTACCTCTGGAAATATGGCAACAAAGCTTGGCTGAGAGAAAGGAGAGAGAAATAAGCACACAGGTGTAAGAAGACAGGAACATCCTGAGCAGGAAGCCTCTGGACACTGACTGAGGAAAGACATGTCCTCAGGGATGAGTGTCTCTAACTGGGAGCCTTGCTTTGCAGATCTGCACCACTTCCTCAGGTAGTGGCACCCAGGATGACAGTCATTTCTGTCCCTGGAAGTCTTAACCTCTTATCAAGAATAGATAACTAAGAATAGCAGAGCATTGCAACTGCATAGTCTTCACTACAAGACCCACATATGCTGTAAATAATTGTTACCACTTTGCAGGAAGACAAGAACATGAAGGTACTTTACTGTGCTCTGGTGGCACTTACCTGGTGGTGCAGTCAGGGGTTGTGAGGAGAACAATTAGAATCAGGACACAGAACTTATAATATTATTTATGATGGTCACCCAGAGTTAACACAAGAAAGTGCAGGAAATCTGTCCACAAGTCTAAAGACACAGACTATTCAGCCAAGGACCTGGATCCCACAGTAATGTCCTGCATGAGTCCAGATGAAAACCTAGAGCCCATGACAATGCCTCCCATGCGTCCAGCTAGAGGTCTAGAGCCCACGAGAAGGACTCACGCCAGTCTGTGTTATGGACCCATGCTAGGAAGACCCAAAGGTCAGCAGCGGAAGCTGGAAAGTCTGTGCCAGTGGGATGAAGGAGCTGTGCTGGTAGGTTGAGGGTCCTACACTGGAGCCGAGAAGTCACACTCAAAACAAGGATCAGGACTATCCTGAAAAGCACCACAGCCATCCTCAGTGACACAGAGGTCCCGAACTCCTCCAACAATGAGAACAGCCCAGAACCTGCCAAAAAGCCAGCATGATGAGTTTCTCCTAGCAATTAAATGGCACACGTCTTCTCTCTTCAGAACCAGGAAGCAATGCTCGGTGTAAGGACCAGAGCTCCCCCAAAGTGAACCACAGCCACTCTCACCAACAAGGTCCCGAGCTCCTCTGATGACAATGGTCGGACTCACACTGGGGAGGCTGGTCCTGACGAGCTCCTCCAGGAGAACCAACGGCTCGAAACAGCAACACTTAGGAGAAGCCACAATGCCCAGATCTTCTTCTCCACCTCTCTATTTATGCTGGCAGCTTTCCTCAGGTGGCCATCCGCACGCAGCACCATGCTGATTTAATTCAGCTGGTGTTGAGTTGCCCACCAGTTTTTAATCCATAACCCCTGGACTGTGCTTCTTTCTCCCCAGTTCCTCCAGCCTGTGGGAAGCACCAGTCCAACAGCACTTCCCATCATGTTCTGAATCAGCAAACTGCCCCTCCCGGGGGTGGGGGGACTCTAGTTCTCTGCTCCACCTTGCACAGGCCTTGGGCCTGGGTGCCAATCACCCCTGGGAGCTTGTTTGGAGGGTACACACTCGGTCCATACCTTAATTTACTGACTCGGGCTCAACACAACCCAGCTTCTCAGGCACTGTTTCTGTGATGCCCATCACTCCCAAGGGGGTCAGTGGGCACCAGAGGTCATGCTACTCTTGCTACGGTGATGACTGTTGTGCCAGAGTCTCCAATATGCCACCACGTAAGCCCGGATGAGGATAACACACTGGCCTCCACTCCCCACTTCTATCCAGTTCAGTGTCAAACATTAAGCCAGGGGTTTGGCGGACTATGAAGAAATATTACCCATTTCTGACTACTCTCTTAGAAATTTTAAAGAATATTATATGGTGCATAGTTCTTGGTAACCATGTGGTGTAACAAATCTCTTGAATTTATTCTTCCTGTCCAACTGAACTGCTGTAACCTCGGACCAGCGCCTCCGCAGCTGTCTGCTCCCCCAGCCCTTGGTCACCAGCACACCACTCCGAACTTCTGAGCTTAGAATCCACCTATGAGGGTGACCACACAGTACTCCTTGTCTTTCTGCACCCGGCTCATTTCACATAGCATAACATGCTCCAGGTTCATCCATGGGGTAGAAAATGAAATGATTTCCTTCATTTCCAAGGCTAGCATCCCACTGTGTCCATGGAGCATTTCATCTTGGTCATCCCCAATGGGCATGTGCTGACCATGGTGAGGAGCTCTGTGGGGAACATGGGGTGCAGATGCCTCTTCACCAGGATGCGTCCAAATCTCTCCTGTGCACTTATTTCCTTGGTTTTGAATATATAGTTAGAAGCAGGATTGCTGGATCCTTAAGCAGTGCAGCTATTTTTAATTTTTTTCAGAAACCTCCATAATGCTTTCCATAATAGCTGTATTAACTTATGTACCAAAAAATGCTTTATTACCATAATACAAGAAAAATACCAGAGGTACTGATGATGACTGGATAATATGAAACATTGCATTTTTTCTATATAGTTATCTTAGGCCAAAATATTTTCTGAATATCAACTCTACAGCATGTTAAAACATTCCTTTAAATATCATATTATTAAGCAAAAGAACACATATTATGTTCTTTGATGAAAAGTCCAAGTTTCAAACGAGTAGTGATGAAATCATGAATCACTAGAATAGCTTTCATTCTTCTTTTGAAAACATTATGCAGAGTTAGAGAGGTTGATGATGGAACCAAGGTAAAACAATAACTTTCACTGTGCTTTTGTTATTTGAAATGGATAGGAGGTAGATCATAAATTTTAAATAGCTTGAAAAAATAGTAGGAGAAATATCCTCGCTTGTTTCCGGTGCCCATGTGCCTATGGTCTTCAGCCACTATGATTTTCCTTTAGGTGCTGATATTTATTTGAAGTCTACAAAAAGCAACTACTAAGGTGCTATACTTCAGATCTTAAGTGCCCCCAAAGTGGCCTATGCATAGGAAGCTTGATCTACAGCCTGGGGTGCTGCTGGGAAGCAGTGGGGGCCTAGTGGAAAGAAGTTAGGTCACGGGAGGAACATGCATGGAGGGAATACCAGCACCCCAGACCCTTCCCAACCCTCTTTGTTCCCTGACTGTCACAAGCTAAGCATCTCACTCTATCTCACACCACCAGCCCAAGGGCTCATGCTCAGTGTCCACAGCTAAAATCTGTGGAACTGACAAAATAAACCTTTCCTCCTTCTAAGACGGTGCCCTCAGTTGTTTTGTCACAGTAATGGAAAGCTGACACACAAGTATAACACAAGATTCCTCTTCCAAAGATCCTGATGTGTTTTGGAATAAAGGCCAATTTCTTTACTTCTCACACTCTTTTTAATTCCCTGATAGAAAAAATGATGGCAGGATGAGTGTTCAAGGCTGCTTGGTATGGAGTTGGAAAATGTAGACTTCTCACTGATCATTAACAAACTCTTTCTGTTGGCCTGAAACTGAGCTACCCTCTCCTTTCTCACTGTTGAATTCTTTACAACACTGACTCCCTGGTGTCTGGAACAGTACCGTACTGTTCATACATCACAGAGCTAGTGCCTCCCCAATACCTTTCAGATCTTTAAAGACTTGCTTCGGATGCTGGTTTCTAGAGTAACACAAAATTAAGAACACAGGCATTTTCCTTGAACTTTCCTCAGTTTCCTAATGGAGAAGACATGGTGGAATATATTATCTGTCTATATTCTTCCTTTGCCTTGGAATGTATTTACTACCAACCAACACTGAACTTGGCCATATGACGCACTCTAAGGAATGAAAGAAGGCAGAAATAGCAGCACACCAGCTCAGAACTAAGGCTTTCCAAGACCTCAGTTTGCATTTCTCCCTCTTGCAGTTTGGGCCTTTATAGTGAGAGCCCAATTCTTCAACTGGACTCCAGGCTGAAGATGCATGGACCAACGCCAGAGTCTACCCTGCCTGCTGAACTGCACAAATTCATCTACCAGAGCCACTGGGATTTGGAAGTAGTTTGTTATGCAGCATTATCAGAGCAGAAACCTATTTGACATCAGAGGCAAGGTACTACTGAAACACAAACTCACAATGTAGGTCGCTCCCACTGGCACTAGCTAAAAGTCTTACAAGACCCTGGATAATGTTGGCCCACTAAACAAACAAGTAGAACACACAGATTCTAAGACAAAACTGTCTCCAGGTTTCACAAGCTCTTGAATCATGTGATAAAATCTTTAAAAACAACAGTAAATCTAAGAAAAAGTGGGCCTCCCTCAGAAATACCTCTCAGTATATAAGAAAGTATGTCACCCAGTCTAAAATTGACCTTCTGTGGATCTCAAAATCCTTCTTTTATTGTTGTTGTTTTTTGGTGAATAAACTAACAGTTCTGCTAATGAAGGCAAACATCAGATAATTGTATTATAAGCAGAATTTATTGACATTATTTTTTTTTAAAGTTTTATATTTAAAGATAAAAAGGTGCTGAGGAGTTAAGTATTTTGCCTGACGTCATAAAATAGTGTTAAGAATAAATCACGCTTTTCTGGTGAAGCTAAAATGTTATTCCAACTTAGTCCCTGAGGCCAACAGGGCAACCCAAGGTGAGCTCCGCGGTGCTCAGGGCACTCATGTTATTCAGACTAAAGGGACCTGGGAAATTCATCTGCCCGCCCAAGCACCTTGTCCTAAAAACCAGGAAGCCTTTTTCTCTTCAAATTATTTCTCCCATCAAAATGCAAAGAAAGAAAAAAGATGAGTTCCTTTGGAAGCAATCTGGGAAAATATTTATCATTGTTTCATAATTTGGAGAAAATAATGTGCTTTTTGATAATTTTTAAAAAATAGTTTTCCAGAAGCTGGTAAGTAACTTTCCACTTCCTGACTTTACATTATTACCAGTGTGGCTCCTTCACATCCCCCCCCCCCTTGCTGCCCCTTTTCTTGGGCCCCAGCTGGCACCAGCCCACCTTCTTGAGGAGTTCCCGACCCTCCTTCTTAGACTGTGGTGATCAGACAGCCAAAGTGTCTGTGTCACCAAGTGAATGTGTCACCAAGTGAATCTTTCCTATAGGAACTCTATTAACTTCACTTTCGATAACGCTTGGATTTAAATCATACAGAAGATAGCTATTAAATCAAGGATTTATTCTGAGCTCACATATTCAAGGAGAATTAAACAGACACAGCTCTTGGGTGGCTGATGTCATAAAACAGCAACTTGCTTCCACCCCAGTGGTCCCAGCACTCACTCACACACGAATCCTCTGACAACTCCATTAGCAGAACTACTCAATCGAATTTCACCATCCTCTGGCTTCTCTTTACACCAGTTGTTTGGGTAGCAATAACTGTAGCCTCATCTTTATTTATCTTTTCTTTTTCCATTCTAAAGGCAGCTGTTTCCCTCTACCCTTAAAGAACTATGGTGGGACCCTTGCCTCTGTGTGGAGTCTTTGAGAATGCAAATCTTGCACCTCTGAGGGTTGTTTCAGGTAGAGACCACTGGCCTACATGTCAACTGAAAAAAGCCAAGAGTCTGCTGCATACTTCATGACCATGAACTGGCGAGGTTTTCAGGACACAGAACCTGATTTTATCTACGTTTTTGACAACCTTCCAGGTGTTTAGACAAACACTTTGCTAAGGGTTTGGCACCAGGCTGGGCTCAACTGATGGCGACAGGCCTCTGCCAGCAACAGGCTTATCCTCATCTCTGCTTATGCACAGGAAAATATTGATGTGTGAAGCAATTTGAAAAAGAAGTGATTACTGCCTCCATAACAGGTAGGCTTTGTAGAAGAGGTGGTATCCTGGCAAATTACTTTGAAAAATACCACCTTAGAAGTAAAGAGAAAACAAAAAACAAAACAAAGCAAAACAACAAAAAAACCAAAAACAAAGTCCTTGTAAAAAAAATAAAATGTTATGTAAAAGGGCTTTTATTTATATTCACTGTTTTGGTCCTTATGAATATTCATGTCCATATTCTTTTGAAACATTATATTTATTTAATCTGAAAGGCCAATGCTTCAGATGAGAAAAACTCATGCAGAGAAAATGAGTGAATTATTCATCTAAAAACAAATATTGTTTGGGGCTCTGTTTTATACTTGTATATTCAGCAGCTACATACACCAGTATCTGCTGGAGCCATGCATTTGTAAAACGGGCTCTTACCATGGAAAAGCCCACGGAGTTCTGAAGGCCCTTGTTTGCCCTTTCCTTTATACTGAGAGGAGAACCTCGGTAGAGGGAATTTGCACATCATCGAGCTGTAAAAACAAACAGCTCTGGCATGCACAGGCTTTCTCGGAAGACTCAAGTCCTTCCCACATGGTGATACACTTCAATCCTCCAGCATGGTGGCCACCAGGTCCCTCGTGTGGGATCCTCCGTTAGTCCATGCAGCAGCCACCTGGCTGGGCCAATGCCAGGGCACAGACAGAGCTCCGCCATCTCCCACACCAGCAGCAAGTGCACATGTGCATGAAACTCCCAGGTTCATGTGGGACGTGGTCTTCCTCAGCTCACCTTACATTCTCTGGACTGGGTCTCGGGCTTATGTCACCCTGATGGCCCGTGCTATGCTGTTAGACAAATGTGACTGATCCCTGCTATCCTGAAAGCCATTAACAAACCACAGGCTTGGCTTTGCATGACTTTCAAATCACTTCAAGACATCGATATACAGTACATTTCCTATTGTTATTCTCATTATTCTGTTATGTAGTTTGGTCTTATTTTTCATTCCCCAAAAATTCAAAACCACTTCAAGAATGAAAAAGCCTTGTACTTTCTTCTGGCTGACATTTATTTTTAAAGTTATAACAACTCTATTATTACTAAATATTAGCAAGTGTATACGAATCTCTGTTTGTTTAGGTGACAGGGATTCACAGAGCAATGGTGACTAAACAAAGCAAGAACATTTCACACTCAGGAGATTTTCACAGGGGCATCCCTGGGAAAGTGCAGATACCAAAATAGACTCAATGGGCTTTAAAGAAATATTTGCATTCTAGATTCTGAAAAATTTGACACGTAGGTTTGTGTTTAGATTCATGTTACTTGTTCTGTTTTGTTTGCTGGACCATAAATAATTTTGACTTTGTAACTTAACAAACAGATTCCTTCACGTCATAAGGCTGCCTCTGACCCACTTTGCACACACACCGCAGAGGAACCTAATGAGGTCCGAGGATTGGGAAAGGGGAGCTCAGTGGACTGCGGGCAGCCGGTATTGTTTCTGGAGGCATTTTTCTTCAATCCCAGAGGTTAAGGTGACTGCTGATCACCTCTACTTCAGAGGCAGGACAGAAAGCCCAGCTCGACACTCAAACTCGTACATGTGAGTGTGCGTGAGTCCACAAACGCCAGTGAGTTTGGACAGAAAAAGTCATGTTTTCTTTTATGTTTTCCTCTTTCCTTGAAATGACACCCTCACTTTCCATTCTTTGTTGGTTGTTCAATTGTATTTGTTCTCCAAGATTAGCCTTCATTTTACAGTCAGCGCGGGATGGGGGCGGGCAGTTCCCTGGACTTGCTGGCGCTTCCTTCTGCTATGGAAACACTGTCAGCTCCACCCCAGCCTCCCCGCTGCCTCCCTTAACCTCGGGGCTGCCACCTGCTCCCCTCACACTAAGAAGCCCAAATGCATTAGTTTAACCCTGAGATCAATCACGCTCTGAAGTCCAACCATTTAAGGGTAAAGGAAATGGAGTCACAGGAGAAGAACCTTGACACTCTTCCAGAGTAGTGACAGCATGCCATGGGGATAGGAGCCCCAAGTCTGGTCCCCAGCAGATCCCTCCCCTGCATCAGAGCTCAGGCTAATGCCAGCAGAAGACTGCTGATCTGATGTAGCTTTGGGATTTACTCTGCCTTACTCAAAAGTCTGGATATATTAATAATCATCACAAGTGAGCAGAGGGATAATGATGCAAGCAGTTGAGGTCTCACGACCACCTTACACACTTTCACTGGGTGTCCACTGTGTCACACTGCCAAGTGTGCCATCACTGCTAAGTCCTGTGCTACATAATTCATTGCAACAGGATGGGTAAATCATGCTGCAAGAGTCTTCATAATCTATGAGTCCACAAGACACGGGCTTTCACCTAACAGTTTCCAGCGTGAATCTCTGTGAATGACCTACAGCCTCTACTGCCTTTGGCCGCTCGGCCCAGTCCTGCCTCTTGGACCTCACTGGTCATCAAGGCCAAGCTGCCAGATGGGAGGCCAGAAAGGACTGTGTGAGGCACCCCGAAGCCCCTGGGCCTCTCAGTGTAGTCACAGCCTGTGACTTCGGGGAGACAAAGGCGGTGTGACACAGCAGGTCCCTCTCACACTCTGCAGTGGTCTGAACCTTACTGGTGACCATGAGTCCCATAGCAGGGGCCAGTGCCCAGTCTCGCAGCCAGGATCCTGGTGAGAAAGAGCCCACTGCCCTGCCTTAACACGGGGGCCACCACCACCTAAACTGCATCGTGCAGTGAGGCGGGGCATGGGTTCCACTTTATTTTTTGTTAGTTTTCAAGTGATTTGGATGAAACCACATTTATACGTCAGGACAGAGACTGGCTGTTCATTCATCCACAAGACTCATCCCTACTACAAGGTGGACACAGCAGTGTGTGGCTCCCTTCCTAAGTGCACCACCTGTGTGGAAAGTGTCCTGACTACAGAGGGTGGCGTCCCTCGGGGTGGGAAGAGGACTGGGCCAGCTGCAGGCACATTCTCCCACAGCCAAGGTCGGCGTGGTCACGCCCTGTGACGCTCCTTGGTGCGGGCTCACCCTGACCTCAGCGGGAGGACAGGAAGCCACCACCCAGTGGGCTCGAGGTCCACGTCTCCATCAGCAGCCCCTGCCCATCTAGCCTCACATCCATCTTATGCTTCGGAAGGAAATCTGAAGTTATCTCAGTTTTTGAAGAATTAATCTCTTTGTCCTTTGGTGGGGCGAGTGTAAGCATCACGTATGTCACAATCATTCCTCAAGGACATTCACTGAGGACTGAATTTTCTGAAACTTAGTCTCGATCTTTTATTTTACATAAAAACAAGGTAAATTCTTCTCAAATCCTGCCATAACTTAAGGAAAGAATTCGGTCATCATCCATTACTCCCTCATAGCAGTTCAGGCTACTTCTTCAGAGCAGGGATTGTTACAGGCAGCTGAGTTAGAGATGTTATGGCCAGACAGGGCTGGGTCCTCAAAGGAGTCAGTGCAGAAGACCAGACACCTTGCAACGGTGGGGGAGACAGGCACCTCTGCTGTGGGCCAGATGAATCAAATGTACCCACATACTTCCTAAGGATAAAGAACAGGAATTGATATTCTAATTAGGTCTCTGTCACCCTGAGGGAGCCAGGAGTTACTATCCAAACCCCCTACAGGAAGAGTCGCTGTTCTATGTGAATACCCGCTGACTCACTTTTCCATTTATCCCTGATTTAATCAGTTTTACCTGAGCAATTACTCTTATTGGTTGACCATAGTTCTGTCCCACCTCACACACACCTTGCGAGTTCCCATTTTCCCCACCTTGGACCCATCTCACCTTGTGGTTTTACTCTGTAAAAGTCCCTAGAAAAGAGAGTCTTTGGCAACTTACTTGGGATCCCTTGTGTCTCTCTCTCAGACAGAAGGTTTCTTTCCCTCAGTAAGTGTATTTTGCTCTTAAAAAATACAATTTTAATTGGACATTTAAAAAATCCACGATTCTGATTGAAAGTATCAATATCTAAGTGAAGTAATTTCTTTTTCTGTTGCATAGTAACTTCCTCCTCATGCCTCGCATTGTTAACTTTCTGCAATCCTGCCTGATCAGTGTCACAGGGAGCCACAAGCTCGGGGTGTACCTGTGCAGATGGGCTGAACAGGCAGGACACTTGTGTCCCCCTCTGTCCTCACCTGGGAGTCACCAAGAGAACAGCTGGGAGATGAAAGCACAGGTCTCAATCCTCTGTAGGAAGTCCAGGAAGGGGAGAAAAGGCAAATACTTATTTTTATAAGAAAACAATTTCATTTAAAATGTGCCTATTACTTGTCAATAAAAAGATGCTGAAAGCCACCCTAAGAACTCGAGAAGTCAAGTTTCACAAGCCCAGTACCAGCACTGCAAGCCTTAAATCCCCAAACGAGTGAAGATTTTCTACACACTCAGAAACTCTTTATGTTTCCATTACCCATGTGTCCAGAGTTTGCGAACGAAAATTTTCCATCTTAAACTTAGAATCTAGATTTCCCCAAGAATCTTGGTTTTCTTAAAGAGAAGAATACAAAGAAACCAGAAACTGGGTCCTAGAAGGGACAACTTGGGGTGTCATTTTATTTCAGGTTACTTTCTGTGACCACACTAAGCATACATATGTAAACACGGGCTCCAAATCATGAGTTGGCAGCAACTCCTTCAAGGGGACCCCAACACTACATCGCTTCCCTCACCTGACGCAGTGGAAACGTGCACCCTCCTTCCACACTGAGCACCTGTCTCCTACCTTCACCACTGTATTTATTCCATTCCCGACACACATGAGTAACGACACCTTAGCTATCCCGTCAGTACCACTGCTGAAAACAGGCTGGGCTCAAAGTGTGTTTCAGATTTTTCCATTATTAAAAATTTTCCATTAAGATGCAAGGCAGTAAACTTGAATCAGCTTTTGTTTTGGTAGAGTTATCAATATTATATAGGTTTAGGTTAATTTGATGGTTTGATTTTTCTGCATCTTTAATTTTTGAATGTATGTAGGAATAAAATTTCAAACAATATACAAAAATATATTTGTTTTTCCTTCTTTTTAGTTTCTTAACTTTTAAAATTAAAAATATACTTTTTATTTGTATTAGTGCCTGTTTGCAGTATGTAACAATTACCTTTGTCATGGATTGGTACATGCATGTAAGCATCTTCCACTACCCTCCCTTACCCAGCCCTCTTCCCACCTCGAAAGCCCCTTTTGCATTTGCAAACGCTCTATTTCCTTGTTTCCTGCTGTCTACCTTATCTTCTAGTCTTTAAATTATTTATATTTTGGGTTTCTAATATAAGAGAAACCATGTAATGTTAAAGCTTGGTGTGTCTGATTCATTTCACTTAACACTACGGTCTTAAAGTGCATCCATTTTCCTACAAATGTCCCTACCGCATCCTTCTCCAGGCAGGGTAGCACTTCTTTGTGCGTAACTACCACGTGCTCATTTACCTGCTGAAGGACATACAGCCTGGTTCCAAGATATAAGTTGTGCTGCTATAAACACAGATATGCATGTTTCTCTGTAATCGTATTCCTGTGACTCTTTGAGGAAAATAGAAGGGGAATATCGGGGTCAAATGGGATTTTTATTTAGTTTTTTGAGGAATATCCATATGATTTCCATAAAGGTTATACTAGTTATATTCCCACCAGCAATGTAGAAGAGTTCCTTTTTTCTTCTGGCCTTGCCAGTATTTGTAACACGGAAGACTTTATTATCCCCTCGGTCAATTAACTTACTAGTCATTTGTTCATTTATTCAAAGGTGCCTGGGTGGTGAGGGTACCATGTTTATCTGTGGACTCACCCACTGCTGAGATCACAGTGGAAAACGCCGTTCGGAGTTGGCCTTGTTGAAAGAAGCGGGTTGCAGGTGAGCTTCTGGTGTCTTTCCCCGCCTCTGGCCTGCCCCTTGCTCTATGCTTCCCAGGTCCCCTGAGTGGAGCAGTTTTCATCTACAGGCCACTGCTGCCTAGGAGCCATTCCTGCCAGGGACTGAATTCTCTGAAACGGTGAGCCAAAATCAACCTTTTCTCCTTTAAACTGTGCATGTCAGGTACTTTATCCAAGTAATTTACATGTGACTGATACAGGATCATAATCTTAAATTACCTTATTTTAGAGTTCAAATTCTTTCATCATTTGTTTTTAAAAACTCAAAATAGAAAAAAAGGATTAAATGATGCAGAATTACAAAAAAGAAAAAGAAAGCAGGGAATTAACACTAGCTAATATATTGCATATTGTTATCTCAGAAGTAGTTGTTCAGGCTATAAAATCTAGATACAAAAAAATGATCAATCAAACAATTATAGCACAAACTGTTCTTTTTGATGAACTAAGAGAGATTCAGAATGGATAAAAAAGATGTGGTATTTTTATACAAATTCTTCCATCTTGATTTTTCCTCGGTAAATGGCTGATTTTAAAGCTAGAGCAAAAAGTAAACAAGGTAAGATCTCAGTCTATTCCACTGCAAGGAAGTGCATAAAAACAAAGTAAAATTCCACAATGACAGGCATGTCAGAGGCATAGTGCATGCTGTGAGAGCTCCCCCGTGTTGTTAGCCTTTCTCTCCTCAGGTGAATTTCTTTTAAATGACACACATTTGGGCCTTATGTTTTGAGCAAACATGAAGATTCTTTTTCTTTTATGAATGAATTAATTCCAGTTACATTTATTGATATGACTAAAGCATTACAATTTGGTCAAACTTTTATATTATACCATTTATATTAACTTATTGTCATGGTTGATACACTGTGTCAACTTGAGAAGTTTAGAAGTTTAACTAAGAAACTCAGCAGAGAGCCAAGATCCTTACTTTGTAAACATCCTCATGCTCATGCACAGAGATGGTGTGAGTGTTACACTCACCCTGGTATCCTGTTTAGGATACAAGGGAGGAGAAAAGGTTTGCCCCCCGCATGCTCTTTGGCTCTTGCTGTTTTTGCTCTCTTTTGCCATCTTAAAGTATTGCCCCTGCGCCACGCCACCCTGCCTTATAACCAGCTGATTATGGAGTGAAACTTCCACATACTGCAAGCTAAATAAACCTTTCCTTCCTTCATCTTGTCAGGTATTGTGTCCCAGCAATGAGAGAAAAGTAGCTAAGACACTTGTGTTTACTCTTTTCCTCTGTGTATAGTTGTTTATTTGTTTTATATTTTAAAATGGTGGGGTTTTTTGAATGGTAACATTCTATCAATATCTGTATCTATATCTAAATATGTGTACAGATTATTTTTCCTTATTATATAACATTTGCTTTGTCACTTTTAGATTATATCCTGTAACTGCCACTTATTACTTAAGCACAAGTGAGGTACCTATTCTGTTTTTCCTCTTCTCTGCTGTATGTCCAATTGTGAGCCCTGGCCTGGATAAATACCTTGCAGAAGTCAATCTGTTCCAATTAAATCACCAGTCCCTTTGTCTAAGTTTCACACTCATCTTTTCTTACAAATCCCTTAGTATGGTGCAACTTGAAGTTGGATCCACAGATGAGTAAAGAATGAAAGAGTTAAGAAGTTCGTGACAGAATTAAATGAATCATTCAATGAAGCACATTTAGCTCAGATTTTTGTTGTTGTTGCTTTTTCTTTACCTTTTCCTTCCCTTCCTCTCCATTCCCTTCCCTCATCCTTCCTCCTTTCCCTCCTTCCTTTCCCTTTCCTTCCCTTCCCCTTTCCTTTCCCCTCCTTCACTTTAGAAGCCAGGTTTTGTTCAGGGAAGAAAACTGCACGGAATGACTCTGAGGAGCAAGGCCCTTGTCTCCTCCGAGCTCTCTGAGACGCGCAGCCCCACGGTCTCCTGGGGACACACCTGTGGGTAGGATAAGACTTGAGTTCTTGATTCTTTCAAAATAGTTTCACTGAATATAAAATTATAAATGCACATAAAATCTATCCTAAGGTTTCTTACAATACTGTTACATAGCTACCTATTTTGTTGTGCTGCTGGAAAGAATATGGTGTCAATGTGATATTATTTCCTATGTAATTAGTAGACCATTTTGTATGAATACCATGAAGTTTGGTTCTTATCTTTAAAATAATGGTAGAGTTACCAGAAGGTTTTTGGCATTGACTACTTTAGGTCAATATTCTCAAGTACTTGGTGGGCCCTGACAAGTACAGATTCGGGTCTTAATCAATTTCTCCAAGATTACTGTATTGTGCTATAAAACATTAGACTTGTACGTGATATTTGACAAAGGGGTCGAATCCCTTCACTGAAGAAAAGATAGCCTCTTTAGAAATGGTTCTAGGAAAGCTGGTTATCACATGCCAAAGGTTGAACTCAGACCCCTATTTCTCACCATCCACTAAACTAAAAAATCGATCAAAGATCTAAACATTAAAACAGATACACTTAATCCACTAGAAGACAAAACAAGTAAAACTCTTGAAGACCTAGGTATATGCAAAGACTTTCTGAACGAACACCAGTTGCATAAGAAATAATACCAAGAATCAACAAATGGGATCACATCAAATTAAAAATCTGCACAGCAAAGGAAATAACCAACAGAGTGAAGAGAAAATGTACAGAATGGGAAAAAAGCTTTTCCAGTTACTCCTCTGACAAAGAACTAGTATCCAGAAAGTACAAAGAACTCTAAAAATTTAGATTCCCCCAAATATAAATACTCAATACAAAATGGGTATCTGAAGTGAATAACTACTTCTCAGATGAAAAAATGCACAGTCAGTAAATACACAAAAAATGTTTGGTATCACTGGTCATTTGAGAAATACAAACTAGTATAACACTGAGATTCCATCTCACTCCAGAAACAATAACTATCATCAAAAATCAAACAATCAAATGATCGCCAGGCGAGGTCATGAGTTTGATCCCCGATTTAAAAAAAAAATGTTTGCCAGGCTATGGGGAGAAAGGAACACTCTTTCATTGTTAGTAGACCTGCAAACTGCTACAACTACTATGGAAATTAGTATGGAGATTCCTCAAAAACTAAACGTAAATATTCCATTAGACCCAGATTTTCCTCTTCTAGGTATCTTCTCAAAAGAGTTGATTACATAATATCAGTGATGTATTCATATCCATGTCCACAACAGTGTGACCCATAATAGATAAATCTTAGAAACAGCCAATATGTCCATCAACAGTTGAATTATAGAGAAAAGGTGGTGTTCACACCCAGCGAAGCCCAACTGTGCCAAACAGAAGGGTAAACTAGGGTCATCTGTAGGAAAATGAATGCATCTTGTGACCACAATGTATAATACACACACAGACAAACACATACACCACACACCACACAAACACACACACACACACACACACACACACACACACACACACACGGAAAGAAAGAGAAAAAATCATGGCAATTCAGCACAGACAATGTATCTAAAGTGTACCTTGACTCAGTACAATCGTCTCACATGTTTTATGTTCTTGGGCTTCTCAGTATGGCTTTTACTTTGTATATATAATTACTTTATAAGGTCTTTTAAGATAAATACATGGTTCTGAAGTTGAGAAATAGAGAGGAAGAACTGAAATGTGTTGTGTATCAGTTCTCTAGAGTGAATGTAATCAGCATACACTTCAGAAACGTACTAGTAAAAGTCAAAATAAAATATTGGTGCTATTTTATGATATTGCTTTTATTTTCAAGAACTCTGGCTATATAAATGCTGAATTTTCCCTTGTCTTCTGTTTTTATTCCTTCTCTCTTATCCATTTTATCTCTACTTGATCTTGATTCTCTTGGCTATTTGGTAGTCTTTATTATATTAAATCTATTCTGCCCTAGGGACTTTTGTATTTTTCTTTAGTTTTCTTTGAGATTAATCAATTCTCATATCCTATCTCTCTGTTCTTTGTATACATTTTTCTCAAGCTTTGAATTGCTAATTTAAATTTCTTACAGAGCTGCCTTTGTAAGAATATGCATTATCTTGTGGTTTGTTAGTTTTGAAAAATTCCACTTTGTTTTGTAGGATTTTCTATTGCAGTTTCTGGACGCCTCCTATAGGACCTTTGTACAGATGTATGCCAGGCTCTGTCTATTTTCACGAGGAGCCAATGCCACACATATGCAGCAGGAAAGAAGATGACTTGCTAATTCTGATTTAATTTTGCGTATACTTTATCAGTGGCTTCTTAGGAGGGAAAGAATGAGTCTTCATTTTTTCTTTTCTATTTCATTACGACTTTTAGTTTCTCTTGTTTCCTTCCATCATTAACATTTAATAAACACTGTTCCCCACACCCTTACCAGAAAAAAAAAAAACCTTCAAGAGTGCCACTCTCACTTCTGAAAAAATTTTAATAACTGCTATAAATTCTCCATTAGTCACTTTCCTCATTCAACAGTTTCAGACCAATTTTAGCATTTCCTCGCACAGTGGGGTCCTCACCTCTCTGAGAGTGCTGCTCTCAGCTCTCCAGACTGCTGCTGATGCTACTCAGGCAGAGTCTCTGCATGTGACACACTGGTAGCTGGTACTGTACAGGACAGTTTATCCCATCACTGCACAGGAGTTTATCTTTCTTTTTGTTATGCTTTAGGGTCGGTTATGAATGGTTTTATTTTTTTCTCTTATTGATGTGAACTTTTTTCAAGGGATTGTGAGGAAATTGAGATTATGAGGCCACCTAAATGGGCACAGCAACAGTAGAAACCATACTGTCCCATTTTGATTCCCAAATGGCTAGATTTCTGGAAGACATGTACTCACTTCCCACTGATGTGAAATCATTTGAAATACACATATATATTCCCGTTCTAGCCATCTGCCCATCTGGTAGCCTGATCATGTAGCTGCTATATACTCCTCACATTCTAATATCACAAAAATCTGAATGACTATCTATTGATCTTCTTTCTATAACTTTCCTGGTTATTCTTGTCTGATCATGTCTGTACTGATGTTATTCACACATTATTTGCCTCCCCATACTGTATGCACATTTTGGTTCACACTGCATGCAATTTTAATGTCTTTCAGGACTAAAGACTGGAGAAACAGGAAACACTTTTAAGGACCATGGACCCTCCATGTGTAGAAATATGTATGTTCTATACTTCTTTAAAGTTTTATAGCTTTCTTTTGGAGGATTCTGAATGTTCTATGTTCATCCTCAACATATTATTAGTACAATCACATATTCCAGAGACATCACTGTTAATGGAAGCAGTGTTGTTAATCCATGATATCTGCTAATTTTTTGTTACTGGACACATGGAAGCTTAACAACTGACTCATGGAAAGTCTCCATTAACACTGCTTTAAAGAGTACCTCTTTGGCCTATCAGGAGGTAATAATGAAGCAAATGATACCTATGAATGCATTGCCTATAACTGGAAAAGAGGCATCTTATATGCGGTATCCAATTTATTTTAATAAATTTATAGAGTAAATGCTTTTAATGGCCTCCAATGAAAAATTAAGTATTAATATTTAGAAAGGTTAAGGAATCTTGCCAAGACCACTTAGCTGTTACAGTTCTAGATCACTGTGGAAAACAGTCACAATCAGTGATAACTTTGCCTTCGTCTTTGCTCTCTGCAGACTTTGTCTCTGTGTGTGCAGGTTGGGTGGGAGCAACACTACCAGCAGGGCTGGCAGTACACACCGTGCTTCAATATTCACCTTAAGGAAAGCTCCACCTCCACGTGAGCGGATAAAAATGTTAACCCTTCACAAAACCTCTGATCAACTGTCAAGGAATTTTTTCTGTTTACTAAGCATTTATTCTCCACGAACTGGAATTGAACTTTCTGAACTGCTTTGAGCATAAATCAAAATGGCTTTCTAATTTTATGCTTTGGTAGATGAAGATGTTAACACATTACACAATGGCATTAAGTTTTCCAACGCTGAATTCTATTTGTAGTCTCCTTTCTCCCACCCCTTAAAAATTCCTGTGTAGTTACATATGGTACTATGGACTTGTAAAAAAGTTTTAATTCATATATAGATATGTTACATGCTTTTAAATAAAATGGGAACATTATTAACCTCATTATGCTCCTGGAAATCTTATCTCTTCGTTTATTCCACAATCTACTGATTTTTTTTATCATTATGTGCCAGGCCCTCTTCTGAGCACTGTTATTACACTTGTGAGCAACCAAGAAAATGACACTACAAACTCACATTTAGTTAATCAGATAACACAAGAACTCAGGGCAGTATCTAGACCATAGAAACATCTAAATAGTTCTAGCTAGCCCACTATTAATATTATAATTTCAATATACGATAGAAAAATGTCAGTTTGTTTCATAAAATGCTGCATCTGTGGCCATGAGATTAAGACTATTTTTTGGTGTGTTCTCTTCATCAGGTAAGATGAGAATGATGCCAGAGGCATAATATCATTTACAAAGCTTTTCTTATTTTATATTAAACATTGCATAAAACTTCTAGACCAAAAATGAGCATTTCTGATACATCTTTTTCCTAAAAGAAAGATAAATTCTTTCTCCCTAAATTTTTCAAATAGTCATTTTACTATTCCTGTTTCCTTAAGTATTCTTAGGTAATACAGATTTTATTAAAAATCCATCCATTTCAATTATGCTTTCACATTTGTTAGCACAGATTGTTTTTCAGCATCGATGTTCATGTAGTACTGCTTTGTGATTGCTAATATTAGTATATTGCTGTGGTGGTGAAGGAAAACTATATCTCAAAGGGGCACACAGAGGGCAGAAAAAGAAAATGAAGTCTTTCTATCTTCTTCTGAAGCATTTCTGAAGGGAGTACTGACACCAAGAAGTTATACATAAATTGTAAAGAATATATATATATTACTCACCATATGAAAGACTATTCATAAGTTCCAGGTCAATCATTCCCCTGAAACACAGCTACCAAAGAAAAGCCCACAATGTAAAAGAGGAGGGACCATATGGTATCACAGTCTCTCCTGGGTCCTTAACTTACGGTCTAATAACAAAAGGTAAAATTACAACCTGCTGGGTGTCAGCCAACCACTGAGTTTACATTCCTCTATCTACCATCAACCATTCCATGATCACTGATTAATCTATCACCTAGCTATCCACCTATTTCATCTGTCTACATATTGAGTTTTCAGTACCTGCATGTGTAACTACATTGTAAAAACCCAAGTCAG
Organism: Hydrochoerus hydrochaeris; assembly: GCA_004027455.1. NCBI lineage: Eukaryota > Metazoa > Chordata > Mammalia > Rodentia > Hydrochaeridae > Hydrochoerus > Hydrochoerus hydrochaeris. The sequence continues at coordinate 203,280 of PVLA01000663.1, forward strand.
TCGCTGCCGTGCACCAGATGTGGTTAGAACGCGGCCCCAGAGGCTCTTGTGTTGGGAATCTGGTCCTCAGAGTAATGATACAGAGAAACAGACCTAGCAAGAGTCAGCAAGGTTACAGGACTGCTGACACAGAAGGGTCCCTCTTAGTTCCACATAGAGGTTCGTCACGAAAGCCCGAGCCTGCCCCTCCCCGGGGTTAACCTGTCCTGTCTCCCTTCATGATCTTACCCTCTCACAAGTGCTCCTCTCTGGGTCATCATCAGAGGCTCTGTGGATATTAACCTGTGCTTCCAAATCTGTGAGCTACACAAAACACTCAGCCTCGGGAAGTTTACGATGGACAAAAAACTGATGAACACAGTCTCTGCACAGTGATTTTGTTCTCCTTATTACCCTTAAAATAGCATACTTATTTAAAAAATCACAGGCATAAACTCTAGTGGTACAGTCACAATATTTCTGATCTTTGATTTTTAACTATATCATCCATGTCTCTGACAAAAAGTCTTGAGCATTTTTGCAGGTCTTGCTTTGCTAACCAAGGGTCACTGTATAGAGAATTCACACACACGTATTTATAGGCATGAAAGAAAATTGGTTTTATAAATTCAGTCATTTTCTTCACAACCACTCTTTTTCCTGAAATGAGTAAAACATTCACTGATTGGCTAAACAGTTCATTGAAACCACCTTCAAATTTATTCCTAAGTTGAAGAAATGAAAACTTATTTCATGAATTATTTTTAGATAAAGATATCAACATCTTCAGATTTAGTGAAGAAATTTAAAGTGTATAGTACAATTTTGCCAGGCTTATGTATAAAATGAGACAGAATGCAGTGAAAATAAAATACTATTTTAAAAGAATCTTTTATTATCAGAAGTTAAAAATTACTTTGAGGTTTAAAAAAATCCGTTTGAGACATTTCATTTAAAAGCAACTATTTTTACTTGCAAATGTAATTAATTTCATTCCTTGGGAACAAATCAAATTTTCAGGTATGAAGTGCTATTATTCGTAAGCAATGACATTTTCCTGAAAGTATTCAGTCCCACAAATGGGTTAATAGATATCGTTTTCAGCATTCATGAGATTATACTAGTTCATGGGATTGCAGTAGTCTTTCAAATAAATGAACTAGAAGATATAACAGAGATGAGGGTCCCTGCCAAAGAGACAGGAGCTTCCTGGTACATGAAGAAACAAAGGGTACACATTTCCACAGAGCAGACCACATTTTTATTTGGAGCCATGGGAGTTAGGGTGGAGTGTCAATTTGATGGATTTGGGGATCCACCCAGGAGAGGTGGTGGAGCACATTTCTGGGTGGGCTTGACTGTAGGTACTGTACATGATCCCTGGCCCATCCCCTGCTCATCTGCCCAAGCCCATGGACTAAGCAATCATCCCTTTCTCCCATAATGTTTCTGTCTTGAAGCCAGCTGACCATGGACTGGACTCCCTGAAGCGTGAATTTAATGAAACCTCTCCTCCTTTTGGTTCTGGGTGTCTGACAGTGAGACAGCTGACAGAGATACAGAGCATATTCACTATACAGAGAGCATTCACAAGCAAAATCAGACGCAGAACATCACACAGCTGTGAGGCCGGGGTGGCCAGGGCCTGAGGAATATGTGCCCACATGTACCTGCTTCAATAGAGCTTATAGAGTTGGTCAAACCACAGAGTCACCAAGAAATTAAATGTGGGCATGCTTGAGTTTTATCTTATCTTGCTGACAGAGAAGGTTTAAGCAAGAAACAGTAAAAATAAAGCAATAACCGAGGTGAGGAATTCCCCAAAGGGAACGTGACAGGCTTCTGGTGGAACAATTGGCTCAAACCCAGGCTGGTGAGCCCAGAGCTCTCCCAGAGAACCATCAGCCATCAGCTCACCGTTTCCATCTGCCATCCCTCTCTCTGCCTGAAGCTGAGTCAAAGCGACAAGAACAACTAATCCGAATGAAGTCTGTCTCCTCATTTCCTTGTTCTTTGTACCCTGTGGAGTTGCATTACTTGACACGCTGGTAGCTCTCCAAGCAATTCACACTTGACTGGTAACCCGTAGGAGCGGTTACCAAGTCCTCACTGTGACTTTACAATGGGGTTCAGAACAGTGTCGCCAGGTAATTACAAACACTAATGTACTGTCCAACTCCCTTTGCCTCCTGAGTTCCTGCCATCTGCCAGGTCTGCAGGGGTCTGGGAATAGGATCCAGGCCATGTCTACAGGGGTGGGTTAGGGGTGACGACGTCTAAACACTTTTCAACCACAGGAAAACACCACAGGAAACACGAAGTCGCATGCAAAGGCCTCAACACAGCGTGCATGGGAGGTTGGGAGACAGAGGCTTGAAACATAGAAGAGGCCAACGCACTTCGAGATTCTCAGGCTTTGGTGATAGGTCAAGGAGGTCAGAGGCACAGGGACCACTAAATGCACCCAGCAGGACAGCAGATCAGGCCCACCCATCACCTTCAAAACCACAGCCACAGCTAATCCAGTGGAGTCAGCTTCTCTGTATGGTCATGCTGGGATTTCAGGAGGATCCCCCATGCCAGGCAACACTGGCTGGCAGCAGCCTGAACTAGAGGCAAGGAGACAGGATGCTCACCTTTCACTGGGGTGGACCGACAAGAAAAGGGCCTTCCCAGAGGACTACTAGCCTTGAGAGAAGACTTCGTAATCCTTGAGGATTGCCATCCAGGTGCCCCTTTGGCACCCTCTGCCACCTCCTGGCTCGGCAGCCCTGTGTGCACAGTATGTGGCTGAGACGGGCTGTGTCCCATCCCTGTACAGACGGTGCACACAGGGACCTTCTCCCTGGACAGCTGAGCTTTTCCTGCAGCGCCTTTCCAATCTCTTTGTGTGGGGGAGGCAGTGCTTAAAGGTGGCAGCTGGGTTGGGACCTGAGGCTAAGAAGAGATTCGCACATAATCCACACTGTCTTGTTTTTGCTCCTCAACCTGGCTTCCCTCGGGGCAGGGAGGCTTGAGGTCAAACACACTGTGGTACCACCCGATGGGTCAGCAATATGCTGTGTCTCAGGACAGTATTGTTTCCAGATCGAACAACATAAACGTCACCATCTCCCTGTCCCTTTCCACTTGGCACCCTGAGAGAGCAGGAGAGACAGGTGTCACCCCTGCTACCTGAATGTGTACCCCATCACCTACTCAGCTTCACATGGAGCCCAACTCTGCAGACACACCGGGCTCCGGCCTCAGAGGTGAGCTCGCTGCATCCAATGCGCACCTTTCACCCACCCGGAACAGATGAATCTGCCCATTTTCAAGGCCTCTCACTTAGCTCAAACATGGGTTCACGTTTTCTCCTGGTAAAATAGAGGGGTTTGGTGGCCTCGCCCACCTCCAACTTCCCTTCAAGCCTCCCTGAAGTGCTAATGCATCTCCCTCTCACTGATCTCCCCAGAGAGCTCCCCTGAAGACTTCACAAAGGCCACTGTGTCCTAGCCAACTGCTTATGGGCCAGCTAGACCCACTCTGAGCCCTAAGCCTCCTGGACCCCCCGGTCAGGGTCAACTCCTGGCTTTCCTCCTCCACCTACCACTTCACTTTTGCAACTCTTCATTATTTTTTTCTTCTTCACTGCCACTTATACCAAAGATTTGTCATGGCTCCAGCAGCATTCAACACTATGAGAAGCTGAGGGCAGTGTCACCTCTGTCCTCCCAGCTGTGGTCTTCACAGTGCCTGCTCAGGACCCCAGCGTGGCTCCAGAAGCATGGCTCCACAATGGCCACCATGGACGAGAGATGCTGCCTTGGGCCTCTCCGCTCCTTGCCGCGCTGCCGGGGCCTCTGGAGGCTAAGGTACAATTCCCTCACCAGCATCTTCTTTCTTTTTCATCCAGAGATAATAAAGTCTAAAGAAAGCGTCATTACCATAGACGGGCCGAGCCCTCTGCCTCAGTGTTCCCATCGCCAAGTGTCAATTCACCTCATCAGGGCCACTCCACCTGTGATCAGCGGGCACTGCCCCGTGCTACTTCTGCTTCCTGTACACCCTACAGCTGGGGTGTGGGAGGAACACACAGGAGTCAGCTCGCAGCAAACCGGGAACAGTCAAATGTTCTCCTCTGAACACTGTTCCCTTTAACATCCGCACATCTGAACGATATGAATAACAGCACGAACATAACAAAAGGACTGTTCTCACAGGAGCCATCCGTGTTACACAGCTCCCACCATCGTGAGGAGGAGAAGGCAAACATCAACTGTGTCTATGTATGTCAGTCCATGAAAATTCCTGCTGCTGCCCACAGGAATCGTGAGTGTCCAATCCCACAGCAAAATGCCTTCTCTCAGAGGTGACACCCCTGCCCATAAAAACGATGGATTTTACCATTCATTCCTCCATTCAATGAAATGTTAAACTTGTCTTCATGTTGAACAAAAAAGCACAGAAGTCAGGTCTAGCAGAAGGGCAGCTCAGATGCCAGCCACACACAGCTCAGGCCTCCGAGACAGTCACCTGCTGTCCTGGTCACCACACCCTGCTCCTGGGAGTCTCAAAGCATCACCCTTCCCACACATGCACTCAGAGAGAAAGAGCAAAGTGACTCCAGGTGTGTGACCGTAAGGCTCTCTGTTCCCTGCACTGGGACAATCCTGGGTATTTACAAGCAAGGGGTTCTCCCACTGCTGGGGTTGGGAACCCAGCACCACGCATGGGGCCGGCATGGAGGCTTGGCAAGGTGGCAGCACAGTGACCCGAGGAGGGGCTGAGGGATGAGGGACAGGCCAATGCTGATGTCACACGATGACAGAAGCTCCTACTGAAGAAATTCCTCAGGGGAAAGCTGAGTGGAGGGGTGAACTACCTGTTCGCAATCCTAGAGAAATGCCAATGTCCAATAGGAAGTGGGCAGAGGAGCGTGGAGCTGACCTAGGTGGCAAGCACCTCCCCGGGAAGGCATCGGATGGGCTCTTGTCCTCCTGTTCTCATGTGTGCTGTGCACAAACTGTGCTGCCCCAGAGACACAGGGGTGTCGTTCTGGAAAGTCTTCCCCAAAACAAGGATCCTGGGACACCTAAGATGCACCCTTTGGATTGGAATAGGGGTCAGAAGATGAACCCTGAAGTTCCTCTTGACAGGAGGGAAGCCAGGGCTCTTCCCACTTTTCTCACAGAAATTGTTAGCTGGGCAGGAAGCTGAGCTCAGCTACCGGATCCAGCTCAGCTGAGGGCCATTTGAGAAAGCGCGCTGGTAGACAGACACGTAATCTCAGCACTCTGGGAGGCTGGGACAAGAGGATTGCAAGCTTAGGCCAAGACCGGGCAACTTAGTGACTTAAAAGAGACCATGTCCCAAAATAAAAATAAGGCCGGGCTTGTAGTTCAATGTAAAGGCCTGGCTTCAATCCCCAGGACTGCAACAAGCAAACAAAATGCCCACTGCTGATCAGCAACCGAAGACTCATGCTTTACAGGAAGCTCCGCAGAGGCCCCCTTTGGGTTTCCCAGGCAGGTATGGTCCCTGGCTGAGGTCAGCAAAGAGATCAGGAGGTTGAACTCTCCAACGAGTCCTGGCATCATGCTCAGGACCCTGAAGCGGGGCTTTAGGAGCCCAGAAGAAACAGGAGATGGAGTCATGGAAAAGATACTCAAGATTCCTGCTTTCTGAGGAAGTGGTCATGATGAAACTCCCTCAGTGGGAAGCAAGGGGCACTTCAGGAGCCTGACTACCAACCTGCCTTGGTTCCTGGTGCCTGTGTTGCAGTCTCCCTGTAACTCAGTGAGTGGAAAAAATACTGCTCAAGGCAGGCTTGAGCAGGGTTCAAAATCCAGTGAGAGCACAAATCACAAGACAGAGCTAAGTAGGAGAATGCAGCCCTTAGGAACGTGCCCTGGGCAGGGGCACAATGTGTTCCCAGCCAGACCCGAGGGATAGAGTGACCCCCAAATTCACACACCTTATAAAATTCTGGCAAGACCGCCTGGGTTACCTTAAGGGATTGCAGAGTCAATTATGATAAGTGTTTGTTTCTTTCCCTTCAGAAGGACCCACGTACCAAGAAGCTTTTTTAATGATGTGTTTTGCAGACACAAGTTTTCACCCACACCACTCAAGAGTTTCCCAATAAAAGCACATCTAAATAAACAGTCTAAATTTGTTGCAAAAGGCAGCCTTTTCACAACTGAAATAAAAGAAGGAAATCAATTAAGAGCATGACTAAAAAATTGCCATTTTCCAAAGGGTTGCATGCTGGACGGGTTAGTCTCCTAAGCAGCAAGGCAGACCTCACCCTCTCCAGCACCATGACCTCAGGTGAAATGTTTAAATGCCTCTTTGCAAAAAAGGGGACAAAACACTGACTTTCTGGGGACCTAACTTCTCTGACATTGAACAGAACCACCACACTCTCAGAGGGTGTGTACATGAAAGGGTTCTGTGTGTCCCATCATCGGTTCACAGTACCTGGCTCTCAAGAATCCAGCTCCATCAGGATCTGGGTGGTAAATGGCTGTCTCTATCAGGAATGAGAGGTTTTCTTTAAACAAGTGACCAACAAAGACTTAGGGGACATGCTCCCATATAAGCTGGTGAGAGGAACACCATGCATGGAGGGGGGTGTCAGAGAACACCAGACATGCACCTGGTCCTGTGTGCTAGCGTATGGGGGCGGTGACCTTGGGGGTCACTGCACATAAGGCTGCTCTGAGAATGTGGTGGGAGTGACGTACAGGCTGAGAAGCAAGGTTCAGATGCCAGTGTGGGGAGGAGAATCCAGCACTGGTGGACTTGGATGTGGGCAGGCAGTGACCATGAGGTTCTGCAGGAGGAGCGTGTCTGGAGCCCAGAGGCCGAGGAGAAGTGGACAGCTGTCTGCAGACATGGCCACACTGTCACCCACATCCTGCTTAGGAGTCTTGCCGAAGGACAGAGCTTCTTTGAGTTCTCATGGACTGGAATTAAAACTGCAAAACCACTCTCGGAAGGCTGAGACCATCGTCACTGTCTTGTCCTTCTGGTGTCTGTCCCCAGATGCTCCTCATTTCCACACGAGGAGGGCACCCAGGTCCCGCCTTCCCAAGAACTGGCCCTAGGCCGGGACCCTGACCTCCAGCAACCTGCTGCTTCACTCTGACTCACCATCCTTGGACCAGTATGGGTCATTCCTAGGGGTCATTTCTTAACCTGACATCACATCCAAGGTCTATGTCTTCAAGTCTCTCCGTTTCATGGTAGAATGTGCTCCAAGGTTGGTCATTTAAAAAAAAAATTCTTTACAGTGTCAGAACTCAGGACAGTGAAGGATGGATGCTGTTGTACCGAAGCAGGGAAAGCTCAGCATGATTATGTAGGCGCCCACCCCATTTCCACACAGCGAGGTCTGTTTCCACAGTAACCATCCTCCTGGAGGTGCCAGAGGCTTTTACAATCGCTCACACGCGGCTCAGCCGCTTCAAGAGGTGGGCATTGCCCTTCCCAAAATACGGGCTGCAACCATAAGTTTTTTTTTTTTTTAACAGAAAACAACTTTACTTGAAATTATTTTTAAAATACCTTTGCAAGTCTCACATGGAAAGCTCACAAACCAAGTATCAGCAATATGTCATAAGACTTGGGAACCGTATAGTCACGCACAGCCTCGGAGTGGGAGATGTGCAGAGGAGTGTGCCATGTGCAAACATCACAGCACGGATATCTATCAGCCAATGCACAGCTGGTTGATCACAGATGTGGCCTGTTGGTTCAGCCAAAGGACCAGGGGGCAGGAGGTGAATGAGGCCATTGTTGTGGAACAAGGCGCACTACTGGAGGGCAAACTAAGGACTCCCAGTAACGATTCAGAAAGCACAGTGCAATGCACCCAGGACCCAGTGACATCGACATTTATGTCACACTGTGCATTACTGATATTTTAGACATTTATATAACCAGCAGCATAGTAGGCATGCTAGCACCAGCACCACCATAAACTTTTGAACACCGTGTGTGATCAGGCAGACAGGGCCTTACAGCAGCTTTGGCTCATGAGGTGACAGGAAGTGTCAAGCTCAATTGTTTCCTCATGGGACCATGGTCATATACTCGGTCTAACATCAACAGAAAGTTGTTATGCAGTATATGGCGGTACTTAGGCACCAGTGTATGTGTGTGTGTACATCAAGTCCTGCAATATAAATATTTAAATATAGATACTTTTCTGTTTTCATATATATATATATATATATATATATATATATATACTTATGTATGTATGCATTACTCTATTCTTTTTCTCTTTTTTTTTCTTTTTGATACCGGGGATTGAACTCATGACCTCAGGCTTGTCAGGCAGGCACTTAAGTCGCTGAGCTAAATCCCCAGGCCTTACAATACTTTTTAAAATTTTACAATAGTAGGATTATCAGAGACAGAGAAAGCCTGATCATGCTCACTTAGAATAATTCCCTGTCATTACAGCTAGTTTCTCCCAAAACCCATTAGATTTCCCAATCTTCTGTGTTTTTGATGAACAAACTCACGTATATTTTCATATTAAATTTACACTTAGGCGGCTGGGAATTTAGCTCAGTGGCTCCAGAGTTTGCCTGGTAAGTACAAGGTCATGAGTTTGATCCCCGGTACAAAAAAACAATTACACTTAGAACTTTAAATAAGTTCCACAACAAATGAGAATGGTGTGGTTTTCTATTTTATCATTTTACTTTCATAGTAGCACATGTTCATTAAAATATTGATGACTGAATTGAAAGAAAAATCAATGTAAATATCCAAAATCCATACCAACAGGTCTTATCAACCAGACATTTATTTTTCTAAGTTTCTTCTAAAATGAAAAATCTAGGATTATGCTACACATACTGGGAAATGAAGTATTACAATAGGCTTTCAGTAAGTCTTCATGCGATAATGATTACTAATGTGCCATAGTTTTTAAATTGAGCATTTTTCGACTGTGAAATGCTTCTCAGAAGAGTCAGTTACATATTTTGCATATTTATGTAATTCCGCTCTTAGGATCACTCACCAGATGTGGAACTGATGTGTCAAAGAAGACGTGCATGTTAAAACTTAGGAAAACATTTGCCAGAGCCGCCTTCATTAGTGGCAGCCACCTCCCCTGTCAGCAGTGACCTCGCCTGGCTCTTCCGTCTTACATTATCACTGTTCTGACAGCGTCATATCCCTGGCATGGTAGTTTGAATTTATCATCACCAAGTCTGAATTTAATACCTTCCCTGTACTATTTGCTCTGCAAAGTCCACATTCATGTTTTGTCTGTACCGATTCCTCTGTTAGAGTTCTAAAATTAGTATTACAGTGAAAATACTCCCTGTGCAATAAAATCATTAAGCTTCTGACATGCAGTTAAGTTTTAAGCACTGTTCCCTGTGGGCAGCTATTTTATTTTTACTTTCGCTTTTGGTGCTGCAGATTGGACTCCAGCTCTCCCACTGAGCCCTTTTCTATTTTATTTTGAGACAGCTGTTCCTGAGTACCTAGGTTACGAGCATAGGCCACCATCTTTATTTTTAAATAGTTTTATTTTTTAAAAAATTTAGATACTAGGCACTAAATTGAGGGCTTTCACAGAGCTACATCTCAGACCTAATATTATGAATTCTGAGACAGGGCTTTTCTAAATCAGCAAATAGCCCAGAGTCTGAGTTCAAACTTGTGACCCTCCTACCTCAGTGCTTCAATGTGCTAGGATTCCAGCTGTGCGCCACTGCATTCATTGTTAAATCTCCTTGCTTTTAAAATTCCTTTTTGCACATGCCTGCATCTTTCAGACTTATGAAAGTTTTAAGGGATATGGAGTCACCGCTATACAAGTGTCAGAGGAAGAAAGACACCCTTGAACAAAGAATAAGAGGAAGGCTGAGAAGGACCACTAGAGTTAGCAATGTGGAAGTCACTGGACAAGGTGACTTTAATGCCAGCAGTTTTAGGGGGATGCTCAATCCTGGACCTCTGCTTTCCTCTGTCTACTCTCACTGCCATATGCATCCCAGCCACTCTGCACCTTCTGATGTCCAGGGAAACTTCAGATCGGGAAACAAATTCTGTTGCATGCAGAACGAGAGGGATGGGATGGTCTTATGTAGGAACTGAGGAAAGAGTACTGTGTTTTTTAAAAAAGTGACACGTAAAAGTAATATGTAACACGGGAGTGGGTAGAAGTAATAAAGAGGAAAAGGGGATTTGGCGATGCAGGGGAGAAAGGGGCACAGTGCTGAAATGAGCAGCTGAGGGACCCCAGGACTAGAGTTAGTCCATGCACAAGTGGACAGTGGTGGACAGGCTCTAGCCCTAGAGAGGGGATGCCAGTGTTCAGAAGCACAGGTAAGCGGATGTGCCCCTGGGCTACGGATTTCCTGGCAACTGAAATAAGACAGGCAACCTGCTGGGAGTGAGGTCAGAGAAGAGGGAGAGCAGAGCACGTGCCGATGCCAGCTCCCTGCTGCCCAGGACGGGGAGTGAGAGCACTGATCACCCATCCACACCAGCACCCACAGCGCTCCATCGCCCAAGGCTTCCCACTGCCCCTCACGGCAGTGAAGCAAGCTCATTATTTTCTTTGTGAAGGCGGTGTGCATCTGTTAGACAGTCTATGCCTTAAAAGTTTTGCAATTTTGTACAATCTGTACATTGAATTTCCCTTAGTTTTTCACATGGGGTATTATTAGATAAGTAAATGCTGATTGCTGCATGCTTAGTTTTTCTTCAACTAACTCTACCAGTGAATGCTTGCAGCACATGCGGATCCCACTACTCGTGGCGACACATCTTCCTTTTCTTTATGGCCCTTGTCCTCTTCTCCCTTCTTCTTCCTTCTATCTCTTGGCTCCCTTCCCATTTGCAACAGATCTATCTGCCTGTTTCCGATTACGTGTCATTTATTTTGCTCCCTCATTTATTTATACTTTGGGTTTCTCATGTTTAGTTTTAACTGGCTATTTGAAGACAACTCAAAACATGAGCAGTCACATTTTTGAGCTAGTGGATTTAAGTGAAACAAGCCTGGTCCACTTTAATTGACTTCAAGTTGTAGTCTGTGGAGAGGAGAGCAAGACTACTTCCTCCGAGAGCAGATGAAAAGTAAATCCCACTATCCTACGGGGCACGAGGCAGCTTCTGGAACTAGGGTTTCCTCACTGACCCAAAACTACGATCTGCACTCTCAGTGCTTTAGTGAAGCAGTAATATGAGTCCTGGGCAAAGCTCGTTGTACATTTTCCAGCAATATGCAAATAGCAACTGTTACTAGTAAAGAGGTGAAGAGGTACGCACCGGAGTGGAGCGGCTGGACAGAATGTCAGATCACCAAGCCACACTGTGTGGTGATGAGGACTGGAGTGGGGATGACAAGCAGAAGTGGAGGAGGGAGGAGTCTGGAGCTCCTGTGCTCCCCTGTGGTGGAAGATGACGCAGAGGGCAGCAAGCCAGCACCTGGGATCGCACCCTCAGCCGTCCCTCCTGTCTCTGCCCCAGCTCCGAGTTCAGGGCAGGGAGTCCTGAGCTTGTGTCAGGAGCAGCGCTGATGCTTCACGGTAAGGGAGCTCCAAAACGTGTTAAATCAGACAGTTGACAAAATGAAAATTCTCAGTCTGCTGGTTAATGTTAATTGCAAATAAAATGCAATTAGTCTCCTTAGATGAAATGCAATTGTTCTTTATCGTGAAAACTCAGAGCATTTGTTGAGCAATTGCCCTAATTATGTATTAGCATTTTTTGAAAATCTAATTTCACTGTGCAGTATTAGGGACTGAATCCATGGTGTTTAGACTGAGCTGTATCCCCAGCATTTTTTATTTACGGTATTTTTTGAGACAGGTGCTAAGTTCCGCAGCTTGCGGTAGAACTTGGGACCATCCTGCCTCCACCTTCCTGAGTCCTGAAATTACAGATGTCTGCCACCATGAGCAGAGAAAATTCCAGTTCAAATTTTGAATCATAAGGAAAACTACACACATTGATTGACTTTGAAACATAATAATTTATTTTAAATCACAGCTCTTAGACCTCATTTGAAACTAACTTCCTACAATGATTGCACCGTACTAGAAACAAACCAAATACATGACATTGATGGAACAGGTTCACTAAACAGGGAGACTGTTGCTAAAATTAGATAACTCCTGAAGCACTAGCAGGTTTTTATTTTCACACAAGTCAGTAGCTATGATCTCAGCACCTGAATGATAAAGAATACCCTAACCCAATACACCTACATCACCATGGTTTACTTGTAATCTTATGACATCCTTTGAATATCTCCTTTCTAAGACAAACTTATTCTTTTATTCTGTATGTGTTCATGCCGCACATGACCCCTAGCAGCAGCAAAACATGAAATATATTCATGAATCCAGCTTTTAACGATACACTTTAGATCCCAATATATTCCAATATTAATGCATCTCCTACTATACATTCCAAGGTTAATATTGTTTCTGCTAAGTTTTAACCATCCCAAGCCTAACAAACATATAAAATAAAAATCACACATTTATAAAATAAAACACAACACTAAATTTTATAAATTCTTATTAATTTTAAATAGAGGCACCTTTTTATTAGTATAGGAGATGTGATGGAAAAATATGGCGAATAATTAAATTTTTGAAACTCATTACAGTGAAAAGAAAAGCACATCATCTTTAATCCCCTTTAAAATATCCCTCCTTGCCTTGAACACATCTACCCCATCCCTCTTGCCATTCTGAACCAGCTCTGAGGTCCTCTTCGAAGTATTTTTGGTTTTGCTGTCGTGGCTGCCTTGGCGTCCTGAATCGACCTAACACATTTACCTTTCACAGTCACTGTGACTCTGGGAATGAGCCAGGAGTTTCACGGCGCCAGATCCAGGGACCAAGGCCCACGAAGACACACCATCCTGTGTGCACGAGCCTGCCTGCCTGACTGGGGCCCTCGGCAGCAGCCTGTGCATCTCTGATCACCTCTCGGAAAGAGAAAGGCCTTCTAGAGCTGCAGCAAAGAGGATGGGATAACTGCATTTGAAGCAAGGGAGAATGTTTTGAGGAGGACTGATGCGACTGTACCTTTTACTGTAATAATCTTTCTCCAATTTTTTCCACTCACTGTACAGTTTGATCATGTCTTGTAAATAATACTTTAAAACATCAAGGTAGAAACACCCACACTCTTGGGCTGGACTGATATTCAATCTCTCTTGGCATTTCCAGATCAGCTAAGGCCATGTAGAGACATCAGTGTTTCTCTGTGAACCTGGTACTTGCTGTAAAATCCTTCCTCCCTTTGTACTACCCTAATGTGTCATCAGTGCAAAAATAAGCTTAGTTTTGGTACCAAATTTATGTGAGGCCAGAGACTCTGCCTGTAAGAAAACATCAGTGGGCGCTGTGTTTAATAGTCCTGTGCAAACAGAGCTGGCTCTCTGCAGTTCCCAGCATTAGCCTTGCCATAAACCATGAGCTGACAAAACGACAGTGCCTGATCAAACATCCTTCCATTCTCACTCAAGCAGCTCAATAAACATTTACCGGGCAACAAAGACGCATCACTCATGCAACATATATTTGCATTTCTGCTAGGCTTAAATGTAATTCTATAATTAAGATCATATATATATATATATATATATATATATACACACATATCATTCATATATGCATAAACATATCAGGCTTGATAAAAATATGGTAAATATTTAAATTTCACCAGAGTCAACTGCAGTCAAAGACATGTTGCCGTTACCCCCTGCAAACCCACCCCCGTGCTTGAACACACTTCTCCCTCCTTCCTGCCCTGTCTGGAGTAGCTCTAGAAGCCTGCAGCCTGCAGCCTGAGGCACACACCCGCCCAGCTCAGGCAGAGGCTCAGGCTGACTGCTTGAGAATCCAAGGAGAGAAACAGGCTCTGGGTCTGCGGCAGTAGAAAAAAGAACGCACAAGTCTACAGATATACTGCACCCCTGTCACCCATATTGCAGTCAAGAGGTTCTCTAAGCAGGCTTGCAAGGTGAGGCTTCTGCTGCCCACAACAGGACCCTCTGACCCCTGCTTCCTGACCAACAGCTGGCCAGACAGGGACTCAGCCAAGGAAACTCGCTTCTGGATTATCCACCACTCGAGGCTGAGAATTCAGCAAGGAGAGCACAAACAGATCCACCATCCCCTGTTTATTTTTTTAAGTTGACAATTCCAGAATCATGCCAACAATGCACGGAAGCAGACCAAGAAGGCATATGTGAAATCAGGCTGGGATGGAGGCTATCAAACAGCTTTTCCATTTTCTAGAAAATAATTCAATGTTCTCTGCCTCCTGATGTGGCCTGGCTCTTTTCACACACCTCTCTTTGGAGGAAACATGAGGCTTTCACGTGAAAAGATCCGTTACATTTGCAGAGGAAGTTCAGATAAGGAGAACAAGAGAGCGGCATGGAGGAAGCTTCACGGACTCACAGAACCTGGAGAAAGATCTGCAGAGCTGAAATTTCAAGGGTTTCAAAAAGTACCTTTAAATGTGTGGACTCACAGTTACACCAGAAGTGTCAGCAACAGGGAGCAGGTGCTGTTACTGTCCACACCGCTCCACAGTCTGATGTCACTATATAGAGTGAAATTAGCAAACTTAAAAAGTTTTCCTGGTTAGACCTCGTGTTATACACGACCAGCCTCCTTATGAGAATGTGCAGTCATTAAGGCCTCTAATGCCAGCATTCTGGCAGATTAGGCAGGAGGATCACGCGTTTAAGCCCAGCCTGGACAACTGACAAATTCAGTGAGACCCTTTCTCAAAAAAAAAAAAAAAAAAATATATATATATATATATATATATATATATATATATGAACAACTATGCAGTTCCATGGGAAGGACCTGGGTTCAATCCCCAGTACCACACACACACACTTCCCTGCTCAGCATCTCCACTCGGCTTTCTTCAACTTGCCTCAGACTTAAAAGCTCAGAAACATCACCACTCTGATCCCCCAGGTCACCACAGGCCCGGGCTGCAGCAGAGCCCACCATTTCCCTTCCCGGGTCAGGCCACGGTGGTCACGTGCCATCCCAGCCGTCTCCTCTTACTTTGCCATGTACATCTGACAGACGCCGCCTCTATCAACACCTCTCTGTCATCTCTCTGTCACCCCACCTGGGCATGCTACGTCCTGCTAGGACCTGAGCTGACACATACACTTTTTGGTTTTCCGGCCGCCCAGACCAGGGTTCTTCCTCTCCTTGGTTTCCACAAACCACAGGGCCTGGCCTGTGCCCTGCCTCACCTCACCTCAGCAGGAATCCCCTCAGGGTTCCCTTGGTTCCTTCTCTGCCTCCAAATTCTTCTTCCAATAAAATTTACAAAGAAAGTTAGGGGAAAACCATTTCGCAAGTGATCCAAGAAGAATAAGCTGGAATGAACAGGCAAAGAAATATAATAGTATAGTGAGAAAGATTTTAAAGAGTCAAACTTCAAAATAGGATAAATGCAATTAACCTTCATCCAAAGATTCAAAAACACTGTGGAATTTTTCTTGTAGAAAGAGCACATAAAGGGATTTTAGTCTCTGCAATGATGTGGAATGCATACATACCCACGGGCAGGCTACAAGAGTAAAAGACTGTCATCCACTTAGCTGACCCACAGTAACAGACTGCTAAGTTGGACACAAGAAGGAAAAACATATATCCATCACTGTTAGGAAACTATCATCAAGCATATCATCCACTACAACTAGATCATTAATCTTATATTGCAAATAACTGAATTTTATGATATCCTTATGAACATATAAAAATAAATGCAAACATACATAGCATAGAGCAGAAACTACCAGTTTTTAATATTCAAAATTGAACCGTACCTATCAACAGATGGTGGATGAATTGTTTATTTTATTCTCTATTTATTTTTTTTTTATCATTTTTTCAACATCTGCCTTTTGTGGGTTCTATTTTCTTTTGTGAAAAAGCATCAATTACATCTATAACCAGGCAATAAATAAATGCTGTTTGTTAAAATCCTCCCCAAATGCAAATTTGGTCATGAAAATAGCTGCTTGCTTTGCACCAAATGCCTCCAATAGGGGAAATAAAGAGAGACGTGTGTTTGCCCTGTTCTGCCTTCAGCTCAAAATTACCTGAGATCATGAAACACCCACACTGTTTTTGAAAGTCGTGCTCATTTAGACAGTCATTGCCCCACTGGTTTCCAGCGCCTTTCCTGTCTGACTACCTGGGTAAAGCCACACAGTAGCAGTCTACACAGCAGAGTATAAATTCATGCTTTCTGGGTCCTTATATTTTATTCCAACTTCTAATTCAGTAGACAAACAGATGTTTAGGTAAGAAATTAGTTCCAAATTCAAAGCAGTAATTTTCCAATACAGTACTATCCCCTAAACGTTTTCCTTCTTCAAGCAATACATTTTTATTGGTGACATAATGAGTTTTCAAAAGAGGCAAGCTTTTGTAACAGCCAGAAAACAAAATTAATAATGCTGCATAAAATTTATAAGGCAATCACAAAACTATACTTACAAAAATGATGCAATGAATCATTGCATCAGTCTAGCATTTAGTTGTCAAACTGACATGAAATCTGCCAAAATTACTTAAGAATTAGTTTTCCTTTTCTACTGTTTTGAATATAGATTGCACCCCCCTTCTCATGTATGATTTTAATCCCCCAGTCTTATGTTGTCCTATTGACAGGGCAGAAAATTAATCCCACCTGTCAGGAGTGGGACCCTAGTGGTGGGACTGCTGGAAAGTGAGTACATTAGATGAGGTCATCAAAGCAGATTACCACGGTCAAGGTCCGGAGTGTCTGTGTGGAGAGAGAGAGACTAAGGTACACCTGTGGTCCCAGCATGAGGTGAGGCAGCCGCGGGACCCTCACCAGAGCTGCACCCCTGTTCCAATTTGCAGCCTCCAATACCGAGATAAATAACCCTCACATCTCTATAAAGTAGCCTGCTTTTGTGAGAACAAAATTCATTTATCAGGAGACACTGTCAAATAACAATTTTTTCCAGAGGCAGAAAGCTGAGGACTCTTTCACGGCTGGATCAGGCCAGTTCTTTGGAGGCCAGCTGGCATGAATCTCGTCCATCACAAAAGGGCCAAATGGAGCACAAATCCAAGACTAGAGAGAGATGTTTTCTCATGCAGGGGGCACGATGTCACAACCAAAGCTCCTGGGTGCTCAGCACCTGTGAGGTCCACTGTGTCTCCAGATAAGGATTACTGCCGGGAGGTATTGGAGAGAAGGGCACTTGGGTAAAAGGAAAGTTTGGCCGGCAACCCAAGGACTATTTAGAGCTCTGAGTTCTGCTTCCCCGAAATGTTACAAACCTGGCTTTTGTAGTAGTCCTGAGTTGACATTTTCTGAGATGAAGAAGACTGCACGAAGGAAATTTTCTTTTGGAGGGAAGATCATAAATTCAATTTAGGATATCAGTTGGATATTCAAATGTAAATCCATGATTCTAGATATTATTAGTTTTGTCAACTGTACATGAATTTCTTACACTCAAAACCTCCTCCTAACACTACCTAATCCTGCCATTTGGAAAGGTTATCTTGACTCGGTTATGTCAAACGTAAAAGCAGCTAGCCTTTTCACCACGTATTCAGTGTCAGATAACCCAACACCTCACCCTGATTCTGGTCCACGACCCAAACAATGATTTCTGACCCCAATTACCTACCGCTACATAACAAGCTACTCTGGGACTTCCTGGTTTCAAACACAATGGTTCATTCCTCTCACAATACTGTGGGTTAGGAATTGAGCAGGGGTAAATTGGGAGACTTTTGTTCTATGTGGCATTGCCGAAGGTCGGTGAAGGGCATGAAGACAGAGGTCAGGCTGGGCTGGGCTGGCCTGTCCATGGCAGCTCTCCTCACAGCTCTGGCACCATACAGGGTGGGGAAGGAGAGACTCAGGAGGAACCCTAGCTTGAGCACTCACACATGGCCTCGCAGGCATGGTGCTCTGTCT
Source organism: Hydrochoerus hydrochaeris (assembly GCA_004027455.1). Classification (NCBI taxonomy): domain Eukaryota; kingdom Metazoa; phylum Chordata; class Mammalia; order Rodentia; family Hydrochaeridae; genus Hydrochoerus; species Hydrochoerus hydrochaeris. The sequence continues at coordinate 221,247 of PVLA01000663.1, forward strand.
ACTCAGACAGCTCACACAGTATCTCCTGCCTTCAAGAAAGAGCTCAGGAGGACAAAGAGGACATTGCAGCCAAGCTCAGCCTTCAGACAACTTCAATATCAGAAGGAAAAACAGACAAAAATAAAATGTGTTGTGCAGGATGTCTTTAGGAAGTAATTCATATAGGTTAAGCATTCCTACTGTGGATATCTGAAATCTGAAGTACTGTAAAATGTGAAGCTTTTTCACAAACCACAGAATTCCACAAGTGAGATTCCAGCTGACCTCAGTGGGGAGGCTGCAGCCAAAGCTCAGGGACACTAAAACTACTGTGGTTTGTGTCAGTGTCTGTGACCTGGATCCCAACCCCAAGACATCTCATTATGTATATGAAAACTGTTATGGATTATGAGAATATTCCAAAGTTGAGAAAAAAGTCTGAAACCCTTGTTCTCCCAGGTATTGCAGATAAACGATTATCACATAGAAGAAGAAAGCCAAAGCAGGACACTGTCCAGAATAAACTTCAACAACAACAACCAAAACACCCTACCCACAAATGTTGATTATTAAACATCCCCAACAGTCTTGCTGCATCCACCAAATAAATCACAACTCATTTTAGCTTCATGCAAGACATTGAAACACAGCAGCACGAGCAGAGAACTTAGGAGACCCATTCTCTACTGTGAGACAGCACTGCAGCTCTGCAGTCACTACCACCTCCTCTGTCAGCATCTCTCTTTCCCCCTGGAAGGCCCTGTCTCCATGGGATGATTTCATTCCTTCTGCCCAAGCCACTCTCTCCCTCCTCTAATCTCTGGACATTCTTGTAGCAAGTGAATATAAACTATGGTCCTTTCTTTACAACAGTTAGATACACCAAGACACAGTGTCTATGGTCTTGTTTTGCTGTGGATTAAAACATGTTAGCCTTTCTTCATTAGGCCATGGCATTTCTCCCCTATGTTGTACTGAAGACCATTCCATACCTGTCCACCCTGCGCCCAGACCAGCCCATTCTTTATGGGTCCATCCCACCCCAACAGGATGGCGCGAGATCATAAGGCCAGGGACGGCACAATGACCAGCACAAGGTCATCAGTGTAAGGGGTGCAGAGAGACCTGAGGGAATCCAGTTGGACACCTGAGCTCTACATTCAGTCTGACCCCATGTACAGGTCTCCTGAAAAAGGAGCTTTGTTTCGCAGAATGCTGCTCCACCTCTCCAAACAACAGTCCCCTCTCATGTACATGAGGGTAGCAGCAAGAATTACTTCAGAAAGGCAAACACAAACGAAGCATGGAGCATGGAGCTTGCACCAGGGAATGTTTTCTCCACCCACCTCCTTAGGGTGTAACAAACACCAAAGAAGCACTCAGTGACCGGAAGGCAGTGTTAGGAGGGACCCCAAGGCATCCTCAAAACTTGAACAAATCTCAGCAGTCCCTATGATGATGGGAAACCAAGCACGGCAGGCCACAGACACGAGGACTGCGCTTGGTTTCAGAAGCCAATGTTTAATTAAAAACACACACACACACACACACACACAAACAACACTACCCAGCTGAAAAGAAAAAGTTCTGTTTAAATTTCAATTCCATGGACAACCCGACTGCTCCAGGCAACACAAAGCCCTCCATGACACTGTCCTCTCTGATGTCCTCTCTGAGAGGCATCTCCCCTCTTTCCAGTCACTGCCCACTGAGGGGCAGGGCCTCATCCATTCACTGTCCCTTACCATTGGGACCATGGTAGCTGTCTCTGCTCAGGTTTCCTCTGCCAGTGACAAGAGTCTGAGAAGAGAGCAGGGCACTGAACAACTGTGTTCCAGTCCCACCCGTGCACGCGCTAACACAGAGAAACCTGCTCATCAGAGAATTACAGTGAGTGCGCCCCTGGTGCGAACCCACAAATACAATGTTCACCAACTTGGTTCCAAGACACTTCAGAATTCTGGGGTGTTCTTGGTACTTGGTGAGAAATCAAGTGTCATCAGTTACTATCAGTGATCTTAAAAGTTTTCATTAATAAAATGTCCAGTAATTTGATTTTTTTTTTGGTGACTCTGTTTAACAAGCTGTATTTTTAAATAATAAGTGAAACTCTCTGCTTACAAGGGATAAAAACTATCAAATGTATTACTAACTTTAGTGATGATGAATAAAACAGCAATATTGCAGATGGCATTTAATCAAGAAATTAAAGCTTGGCTACTGACCTATTATTATCAATCAGTAGCTGGAAAACACAATTTGGGGACTGACATATTTGATACTTTCATCCGCCAGTATTTTTTAAACACTCCATTAATTAGTCTGAGAGATTTATCACTCTCTTCCAAGTGTTCTCAAATGCTACTCGAAACTCATTCAGTTAGACATTCTAAGATACGCTGTTGGGGTTTTTGCATTGCTGTTAATTAAAACACATTAAGCCTAACTGAATACTCAGGTAGTTTTCTATAGACAGTTCCATCTTTATTTAAAGGAGAATCAGTGAATGGAAATAACCTGCACTCAGATTAGGGTGATGCAATAAACCAAAAGCTGGGAAAAACATCTTTATCTCCCCTGATTTCTCACCAACAGACCAGTTAATAAACAAGAAAGCAGCTTTGGCCTCCACTGAATTCCTTCTCTAAAGGACTCCAACAATTTTCAACTTTCTAAGGTCAGAAGGTCTCTCCATGAAGGTGTTTCATGGCGCTAAACTACATGGTCTGGAGGGAAATCATTTCTCTGATTAGCGGTCAGATATGTGAATCTAGAAACAACACTGGAATATTTGTAACGTACTTAGCACAGCCAGCATTCACTACTCAAATAACCCATAACAAAGAGAATCTCACAAACTTATCTAAGAAACTGCCACTCCAAAACTAAGGCTCTTTTTTAAACCCAAGCTTAACTTTCCCATAAAGAACCACACGGAAAGAAACAGCACGGCTAAATCCCAGCTCTTTTTAAAAACATGGTTTGATTGGCTTGGAAGCTATATCTAACTCTAAGACCTGCCAAAGGCACATATGTGGAAACACAATCATAGCTTCAAGGCAGCTGATAAATAAAAGCCATGGAAAGGCAAAATATTACACTCTATTATTACATTTCTTTGAATGTCACTGAAATGCTGGGATTTGATACGCACCACAATGCTTGTCCCAGCCACGTACTCAGAGCATATGCTGAAGACAAACTGAGCAATGCGCAGTAAGGCGATGGCTTCTAGCATCAGCTCCTCCACTCTAGAAAGGGACCGAAACCCCAAACCTTTGTATTCCCCAGACAAAGGGCTACAGTGGCTCTGTCCCTTTCGCACAGATGTTAGCACCAGATGAAACCCACAAGGCGAGGCGGTCTTTTTGAGAAAGAGGGACAGCATCCTCCTCCCAGGCTGGACACCTTGTGGTGGCCTCAAACCCAGCTGCCCCAGCACGAGGAGGAGCAGGTGGGGGCAGTGGCAGCAAAGGGCGAGGTCTCTGCTGTCTCAGGAAGCCCCCCTACCATCCACAAACCCCTAACTCTAAACCTCGCAGAGGTGTGGCAGAGGAGACAAACCTCCCTCCTGCAGGAACAACTGTGGCTGGGTCTCTCTCTTCTCCGAATAGAGGGGACACTACAGAAAGAACTCAGGATGCCTGTGACCTTCTAGACCCTCACTATCACTGAGGTGGCACGATTTCATCTCCTCCCCACCTGCTTCCAGGACCAGAGGCCAGCAGCTTCACAACATCTACAGCATCACCGAGGAGACACACACGCAGGCACCAGATGCCCTGCCCACCTTAGCAAACGAAAGTTAAAATTTCACCTGCTAAGAGTAAAACTTTTAATGCAAAAGGGGAAACAAAAGCAACAAGTGAGCCTAATACGTTGAGGTTCTTTCTTGTGGCTTTCACTTTGAAGACCGCTTCTAAGAAACAAGTCAAGCATGATTACACAGCTTGCCTCCTGCCCCTGGGATATTGATAAGCACAAATTTCCAATGGTTGTAACTCAAGAGTTCTAAATACGCTGAACATTTTTATTTGTATTTTTGGTTTAAAAAAATAGAGTAAAAACCAAGTAAGTGTTCCCAGCACATAGCACTGTGTTTATACGGTGCCTGCTTATCAAGTGGCTGAGAAGAATTCTGGAAAGTACGGAGGGCCCAATGAAATTTTATCTCCACACTGCAAAGAAAAATATTCCTTGAATTGTTACAGGTAGTACACTGAGGTTATTTGACTCATTATGTTAGATATTGCTAACGTTATAGGTCATGTCTAGAGTTTTTCACATTTTTAATTTATGTTCCCAAATAAACACAAAAATAACTCAGCTAGCCAAGAAGCAAGATACTAAATCAACATATGAAAATCAACAGCTTTTTCTATGTACCAATAATGAACCTGCCACAAAATAAATCATCCCCATTCACAAAAACATCAAAAGAAATAAGGTAATAGGGATAAGTTTAACCAAAGAGTCATAAATTCTTTACAGTGCACATTAGAAACGTGGAAGAAAAAAAATTGAGAGATATATCAGTACGTAGAAACTCCTTCCATGGTCATGAAAGTAGAATAGTTATTGTTACGATGCCCCTAATTATAAAAACAGCCCATAGATTCAATCACCAAAATAACAATATTCTCCAGAGAACCAGAACAAACAATCCTTAACTTCATAAGGATGCATAAAGGACCCAAAGGGGTAAAAAATGTGCAGTGAAGAAAAGGCAATCTCTTTAATTAATGGTGGTAGATAAAAATGCATATCCGTATATTAAAAGATTGAAAATGGTCCCTATCTCTTACCTTGTAAAACAAACTGTGGATAAATTACCTATGTATACAAACTTAAACTCTGACACTGTTGGGAGAAACAGAGGAAACACTAAAATCATAGACTCAAGTAACAATGTCCTGAAAAGGTTCCAACATCACAGGAAATGATAACAAGAACCAACACAGGGGATTGCATCAAATTAAAAAGCTGATGCACAGGAAAGAAAATGACAGAGTTAAGAGGTAGCATAAAGAATGGGAGAGTTTTTTTTTTTAACAAATTCAAAAATACATAAAAAAGAACCCCAATAAGTAAATGCTCAAATACTTCCTAAAATATGCCATATATTTAGCTATCAGAGACATGCAAATCAAAACTACACTGAGATTCCATTTCACTCCCGTCAAAAAGATTTTCATCAAGAATATAAAAAATAGCACAAGCCTGAGAGGACGTGGGTGAGAAAGAACTCTTCTCCGCTGTTGGTAGGGATGTAAATCAGAAGAGCCACTATGGGAATCAGAGTGGAGGTCCCTCAGAGTCCTAGGACAAGAGCCGTCATCTGACATAAGTCTATCACTCCTGGCTACTTTTTCAAAACATGAAATTCAGTCTGTTGCAGAGATACCTGTATGTCCATGTTTATCACGGTGCCTTTAACAATAATTGAGCTATGGAAATGTTCAAAGCACCATACATATCCCACATATCGTATGTACATGCAATGCTTAGAATTATTATATAATATATGTGTGTGTGTGTCATAAAAAGCAATGAAATTGTCACTTTAAAGAAAGTACATAGATTGAACTGGTGCAAAATAAGCTAAAATTAGACTCAGAAGACAATACACATATTGCCTGTTTTTTCTCAAACAGAGAATCCAGAAGAAGAAGGAGGAGGAGGAGGAGGGGGAGGGGGAGGAGGAGGAGGAGGAGGAGGAGGAGAAGGAGAAGGAGAAGGAGGAGAAGGAGAAGGAGAAGGAGGAGAAGGAGAAGGAGGAGAAGGAGGAGGAGAAGGAGGAGAAGAAGAAGGAGGAGGAGGAGGAGAAGGAGGAGGAAGAGAAGGAGGAGAAGGAGAAGGAGAAAAGAAGGAGAAGGAGAAACAGAAGGAGAAGAAGAAGAAGGAGAAGGAGAGGAAGAAGAAAAAAGAAGAGGGAGAAGAAGGAGAAGGAGGAGGAGAAGAAGAAGGAGAAGGAGAAGAAGGAGAAGGAGAAGGAGAAGAGGAGGAGGAGGAGGAGGAGGAAGAAGAAGAAGACGAAGAAGAAGAAGAAAAGAAGAAGAAGAAGAAGAAGAAGAAGAAGAAGAAGAAGAAGAAGAAGAAGAAGAAGAAGAAGAAGAGGAAAGGGAGAGGGAGGGGAGGCCATGAAAGCTGGAAGGAGACTTAGAGAAGGACCACGCGGAGGGCAAGGGAAGAGGCAGGAAGCAATACAGAGTGGCAGAACATGACCAAAGCACGTTACATGCGCACCCTGATATGCTGAGATGAACCCACTATTCTGTAGAGTTAATGTGAACTGTCTCAGTCACTTTCTCATCACTGAGTCACAGTACCCAACACCCAAAGTTAAAGGAGGAAAAGTTCATTTTCGCTCAGAGTTTGTAGAAGTTTCAGTCCAGAGTCAGCTGGCTCTAAAGCAGCAGGGCAAAGGCACAGCAGGCAAGAGCAGGTGGCCATCAAGGCAGGAGGAGGGACACACAGTACACCATCCCAGGTCACACCCACAGGGACCACTCCTCCAACCAGGCTGTGCCTCTCAGCACCATGCCCAGCTATAAACCCATCAGCAGACTAAACCAGTGTCACCTCCACGCGGCAGTCGCCTTCCCGGTGACCCACCTAGGAGCACCTGAGGCTTTGATAGGGACATCTAGACACCAACCATAACATGCTGTAATTATAAAAAGGAAAGAAATTAAGTAACTACAGCCAATTCTATTTGGGTTTAAAGCAAGAGCTATAATATCTCAGTTATTCTTCAAATTTTCAGTGCTAGTTTTAGAAAAAAATTTAGCTATTTCAAAATTGCTACTCCTAAGTGGACTCCCTGCTTGGAGGCTAATTATGTGAGGAAACAACAAGTTTCCCAGGGTCTTTGAAACTGTGTGAGGCATGGATTTGGCTGAAGAATCTGAAGTTAAACCTTGTATTAGCCTGTGCCTGTCTCTGGAAAGGAGTCTCAGCTCCAGGACACCCTGATCCCTTGCTGCCCCTCTTGATTGGTCACTTTTGCTCTGTCCACCCCTGCTTAATAAACAGGGCTCCAGTGACTCAGTGGGTGTCATAGAGCAGCACTGACACGTTTCACTCGGTCCTTATGCTATGCTGTGGGGACCCACAAGGAGAAACAATGAGCAACTCCCAATCCATGCGGAATGGGGATTTCAGTGGGGAAGATCAGAACCCACCTACATCCTGGAATGAGATGCAGCCCAAACACCCCAAATTCCAGCCAACCCACCGACTTGAGCACCAATGGCATTCATGAATTAATCCACTAATGTTGGGATGATCTGTTTTGCAGCATTATCATGCAGTGGCTGACAGATACACTGTTGAAAGTGATTTTGACAAATTCCAGGAAGCCTTCTCCATGAGCCCTCCATCAACTCTTCTGACATTATGTATAATTATTTCAATCTCAACACATCTTTTCAGGCTACCTCAAAACCAATCTCCACTAACTTTCCCAAATGCCTTATAATAATGTTATTTGCACCCCATCAAGTCTTATGTACAGTCTTTGCCTTATTTTCTTGGCTTCTACGATTGCATTATAATTGCTAATGGAGTTATTTACGTTTCATCACGTTGTGCTCCCGGAGGGAGCAGACAGCATCTTATACTCCTTTTAGAGAGAAAGAGTTCAGATAGAAAAGTTGTTTAAAATATGCTGGCTGTAGTTAACTGGAATTTGTGAACTAAAGAACTTTAATTCAGTGCAGATTGATCATACCAGTGAATATGTCTTATTTTACTTAAACATATATCAGAGGCAAAAAAAAGTCTGTCTCTTAAAAATATAAATTATACGTTAGTTGAATATATCTGATCACGGCTTGTAAATCACGGCTTTAATTTCACATTAGCAAATTATCTGAAATGCAAGCAAATATTGCTCCCTCATTATATAATATTACCATACAAAACTGTTCATTACTGGCATTATAAATTTAAAGCAGAACATGAATTATTCAAACTGCTACACTCATAAATAAGATAAAAGACCATCTTTTTTTGGTTCAGAAATCATTAATCAAGAATATTATTTTTCTAACCTTTTTTCTACTTTTTACTTACCACGAGCACTCATTATAATGTAAACAGCTGAAGAATCACACCAGAGATATGTTATCGAAGTCCACGCAGGGTAAGTATGACTCCCAACCTAGCAGCCCTGGAAATGCTGCCAGGGCCTCTACATACAGCATGCATGTCACAACTTAGCAGAGAAACCCAAAGCAAAAATAACGTAAAGGGCAAAATTGAAAGAAAGGTGATAGGAAACAGAGATACAGACTTTGTGGAGACAGGAAGAGGATCTGGAGACGGATGGGAGGAGAACAAGAAGCCCAAAAGCTCAAGGTGCGGTATATATGTACCCATTCCCCATTGGGAGTTTATTACATATCACAAACATATACTAAATAATAAAAATAAAGCATGCGATAAAAAATAAAGCAATAGATAGGAAAAAAAATATTGACAGTAAAAGAACATATTGTAGAAACTGCACAGAAAATCCAGTGAAAAAAGTGGAGAAACTATGTTTGAAATAAAAGGTGTATTTTACCCATCTGCTTATCCTTTATATATGCTCATACTCATGAACTGTTGAGGTGACTTTGGCAAATGAGTGTTCTCGCTGATTACAGGGAGACCTTGTGATGGTGGACACAGTGCATTCTCTTCTATTCACTGCGTCTCACTTTCCAGCGTGAGGGAGAAATCACAAAGTCCTTTGGTCTCTGTTTTTAATTGGATGGATTACGCGACCCACGGACGGAGGTCCAGAATTCCTTAGGCAACAAGTCATCGCCTTGACCTGAAGCCCAAGAGCAGCAGAGGGTTTGCAAGATTACTGCACCCCAGCACCCTCTTTCAGGCTGTGATGTTGCCCCTCTTCCCCTGCACAGCAGAGCCCTCCTCTCCCTCCCCTGAAGTTGACTTCAAAGCTTGGGGTGGTAAACAGAACAGTGGGTGGGATTCAGGGTGACTTCTGAGGCCTGGATCCTCCTGCCATTCTGCAGGAGCCCTGGGACACAGCCGGGAATGGTTTGGTGGAGGGAGGAAGCCTAAGCTGGGAAAGACCAGGCTTCAAAGTCACAGCTGATTACCATCATAAAAGCAAGCCCAGCCAAGGGCAGAACCACCTGGTAGAGCCCATGTGTTTGTTCTCAGCCAGTGAATTCTGGAGTGGTTGGCAACACAACCAGAGCTAACAGATATTACCACGTCTTCGTCCAAAACCACAGATGCAGTCCATTTCCTAGCAGCAAAGAGTCGTCGCTGGCAAAGAGTCGTCGTTTCTGAAGATGAGGAAGGAGATTTCCATATAGGGACAGTCTGTGAAAAGCATTCAGTGTCTATGATCCTTAAACTGTACAAAGTGCATCATAATCACCAGGACGACTGGAATCAGGAACACAGACTCTGGGGCTACCCCGAGGGCATCTGATTCACCAGTCCTACGGTGCGGCCTGAGAATCTGCATTCCCACAAGTCCCCAGCTTTTCTAATGTCATCAGTGTGGGTCACACACACTGAGAACCACTGCTGATATCCCAAACGGAACATTAATCTTATTCAGTCAGGAGCATAAGTGCATCTCTTTTCAACATTGAATCTGACTACAGAGTACTAACAGATTTCCACACAAAGAGAAAAAGCATTAAATCTACTCTACAGACATGCTGGGCAAAATGAATATTCAAACAGAAAACAATACAGGCCATAAACACTTCATGAATTACCTTCCACACAACAATTTATGGTTGTATTTAAAACTAGGTCTTTTTCTTGAACACTGTAAAGGATGCAAGGCACATTATCTATTACGACAGCAATGAACAGTATTTCCATATACCACCAATATTTAAATTTAGAAGATCACAGTAAGCAGAGCATTTATTTCCTTGAAACCAATCACAATAGCATTTCAGATAATATTCATGCCAGGAATGCCATCCATGGTTTATGGAGTGCACACATACTCATTTCCAGTATCTTGCTTCGGTCACATGAGTATGTTTGCAACTTTTGAACCTTGAAATTTTATGAGCAGTAATTCCTAGCTTGTTTCAGGCATATGACGCTGTCCATCATGATTTCCCCTTCCATCCATGCATTTCACAGATCATTAATGCACCCCACACCCCTCAAGACAACTATGCAAGGGGAATGGATTTATCGAATCAATACCAAAATTCATAATTCCCCTAACTGACTTTTACTTCGAAAAGGAACATGACTGTTTTGTTTTCAATTAAAATTAATGGTTAAAACTCCAATTTAGCATGATTTTAAATACCATTATTTTCTAAACTATAAATACAGGTAGCAAATAATTTCAAACAAATACGATGTTCATGTACCAAACTCCTTTCTTCCCCAATAAAACTGTGAAATATTTTATTTTAGGCTCTCATTTGTTAAAGATGGAAGAAGCAGGTACAATTTTAATTTATTTTAAATTTTATTCCTACTAAAAGTTTTCTAATTAGGTATGCAACTTTTGTAATATGGAGCTATAATGTTAACATATAAATTACAGAAAAGCATATAATTATGCTCCATTATGATAAGTAATACAATTATATTCATAAGTTATATAGTATATAATTTATTGTTACATGCAATATATACATTTCATTCATTGGGATTATAATTATGCATAAGTTATATCTATTGTACAATGTTCACAGAATTATAAATTCACAGGTCATGGTTTTGTTATTTGATTGAATAGGCCATTGTATAATTTTAATTCTGTATAGGTGCTAAGTCATTTACTGGGTATTGTTTGTTCAAATGTCAAATGTTTTAGGACATTTTCATCAGATGCATTAGAACTTTTAGTGGACCAGCAAGTGGTTGCTGATCCCGAGTCTCACACAGCCCCTCAGATCTAAATATAGCTGTGTTTACACTCCGAGGGTGTCTCACCTCCCTTCCCCAGCCCAGTGTCACCCGCGACAGCAACATAAGCATAGCTGTAACAGCTCAGCTAATTTTGTTCTTCTGTTATTACTGTTACACAAACACTCAGGAAATCATATACCATCCAAAGAGAACCTGGGGAAGATGGCAGAATGGTTACAGTTTGTGTTAATAAATGGAAAAAAACCAGGAATGGACTCCTAATTCACAGGCTGACTGCAAAATGTTGAGACTTCTTTATAAAATACACTCTAAAACCTTGTAAATTCTCCTCAAAACCAGAGTACTGCTTTTTGTAAGCGATCTTAAGAAATAACTACAAAAAGCATGCAACATATTTTATATACATAAGGGGAATATATTATACCACAATTATAATATCAAGAATATGTGGAATAACCTAATTAGCTAGCAGAAAGAGGCAAATTTGGCAGAAAATTCAATTAATGCTTATGAAGAACTTTAAATAGATGCAAAAGGCAAGTTACTAAGCTGGAGATAGAACATGATCTAAAATACATGTAAATGCAGACAAAATATCTCAGAGAAACTTCCAAAACAAGAGTCCTGTCATCTCCCCACTCTGGAATCACTTGTGAATTTTGTTTTTGCTTATTATGGGTCAATACATTTTATTACACTATAATTTTATAAGAGAACATTATTTTAAATGTGATATAAATGAATGCCTCTTGCTTCCTTTGCTTGGTTATGTAAGCAATGTTCACTATTTGGAAGTAGCTGATAAAGAGCTACAGGGGCAGACATCAAAGCAGGGATGAAGAAGAAATTTACGGTTCAAATCTGGAAATCTCTGAAAACTCTTTTCTCCACTGGAAACTGAAAATTAAATACTCTACCTCAAGCTGGCTATTTTCAAATGGAAAGTCCATTACTTCTCCCTCCCAGCCCCTAAGTCAGTTATTATGTATCTCAACATAGAAATAAGGATGCTCCACGTTGCTGTTCTTTATTTTCAGCATCTTCGTTCAGTATCACAGCCTGACACGCGGCGGGCACTGCTGCTGCTCTTGCTGTTTGAGGTCCCACCGCTGCGGTGCTGCCTAGGAAAAGGGGACACCAGTGCGTGCTGGGCTGTCCACGCACTAAAACTGGGGTCAAACACACTGAAACACATTGGAACTACCCAATTCTTTTTAAGAAGAAATAGGATTTTGCTCTCTAGTAGACTTGGAGGCCAACACTGTAAACATCAGGACTCAGTTGTTTTTTAATAAAATGAATTGATGGGTTTGTACCATGAGTTTGAAAAGATGTCAATCAATAATGAATAAATCTGCTCCACACCAAGATCTATGACTGTTACTTAAAGTCAGCCAGATTTAAAACAAAACAAAACAACAGTGTCTTTAACAAGTGCTGAGAAAATTGAATATCTACATGGAGAAGAGTAAAACTCAAACCTTATTTCTCTCCCTATACAAAAATTAACTGAAAATGGATCAATGCTTGAAATGGAGGAATTGCAACTTTGAAAATACCAGACACAAACATAGGAGAAACTCAAAAAATTTAACAACATAAACAACAGGTAATCTAAACAATAAACTGACCAATGAAAGGAACAGACGTTTCAAAAAGCAAGTATAAATGGCTAATCAACATAGTGAGAAAAAACATTCAACTTCTTTAGCTCTTAGGAAAATGCAAATCAAAACTACACTGAGAATTCATCTCATTCCAGTCAAAATGGGTAAATGTCATCAAGGATATAAAAACAATAAGTGCTGGCAAAAAAAAAAACCTAGCCCATGATGCCACCCTGTGCACGCCAAGTACAAGCACATCTGTGCGTCGGTCCGTGAGCGTACAGTCTTCAGGGGGCACAGCTGAAACCAAAAACACTGAGTTTAGCAATCAACACAAGCAGCTTCGGCTCATCTATTAAAGGTAGCTTTTCAGGCCACAAAATAATAACTCTGTTCTGTATACAGGAGAAGCTTAAACTCCCTCAGAAAAATTTCAAATGAAAGCAAGTGGAAGGATGTACAAGGCAAAAGCAATAAAATTGAGTTTGGGGATGCGAGTCTGATATGAAGCATGAGGGAATCAGGAAAATATTACTTGAAATACACAAACAGTTATTTTGTAATTCTAGAGACTAAAATAAACCATTGAAGTCTTTAAATAAATCCGATGATGATAAGACATATGGAATTCATTTCCAAAAATGTCACACAGGCATTTAGCAAAATTCCACAGTGATTCTTCATTTAAGAAAACAGCAACACTGCATGTAATCAGGTGAACAGAAAGATCTTGGTCCAAATGCCAGGATCTCACTGGTGAGGGACCACTGGGAACATTTCTAGCAGAGTGAGGGATCCACAAAGGCACAGCCATCACCACAGCTGCTCAGCTTGGCACTGGGGACATCAGAGAAAGCAAGAAGCAGCAACAGGAAGCAACTGGAGGTGAGAGACGCACAGGAAGAGACACAAAACGATCTTATGTTCAGACAAATCCACCTGAAAACTGAGGTGTTCTCTGACAGGCTTTAACAGACGCTATGAAAATGTAGTACACAGGATTTAAATTATACCAGAAAATCAATACACTTCATAAATAACAAAAAACTAAGAGAATACAGTGGGGGAAATACCTCACTTTTAAAATACTTGAATGAAGGCATGAAAAATGCAGTATCAAGCCACTTAAATGATGTATGTGGTAATCTTGATGTGAGAAATTTAAAACACTCCTGAAAGAAGGGGAAATAATATAGACATGAATAAGTTAAAAAATAATCCACATTCTTGGGTAAGATAATCAGTGCTCCTGCCCAGATTCAATCAGAACTCCAAAATAATCCCTGTAAAACACCAAGCTTTTGCTTTTCCCTGGAGCAAGAAAATAATTATGTTGGAAGTCTCCAAGTGGGTTTAAATAAGGACTGTTCAGCAGAGAAATCTGTGACTGCTCTCCAAAGAACCAGCTCTATTGTGGCGGAAAACTGGGTGATACATATTTACATATTTCAAATTTTTTGTGAAATAAACTTTTGCGATAGTAAAAACAAACAAACAAAAACTAATGTGCATACTGTCCTTGTCACTGGGATAAATGCTGAATGGTTTGGTTAACCTTGAGTTGATGGAAGTGAACACCTTCATAACCCAGAAGTGAGTGGTGGGGTCTAAACATGCCTCCAAAAATATACAGGATTGTTAACTTTAACAGCACAAAATTTAAAACTCAAGTGTTACAATGCAAACCATCATACAGAAATTCAAAAGACAAAGAACAAATGGGAGTAATATTCACAACTTACACAAAGGTGAGCCAGGACTATTCTCAGTGAGTGAAGAGCCACTAGAGATGGAAGGGAGCCCAACACAAAAATGTGCAAAACTAAGAACAGGTAACTGAGAGAAGAAACCAAAAGTCCAAGTTGACTCAGAACAAAGCCAATGCAGATTAAAGTGGGTGTCCCTTCTCTGAGCACATGGGACAATGCCAGTGAGGAGCATGTGGCAGAGCAGGGACTTCCTGCATTCCTGTGGAAGCCACACAGCTGGAGTCCAGGACAAGGACACTGAACAATATCTAGGAGACTGAGCTTAACCTTCATTTCAAAAATCCTCTTCCTAAGACTATATTCTAAAGACACACTAGCAAAAACGGACAAAGTCACTGGTTATGGTGTTATTTCTAGTAATAAAAATTGGAAAATAACTGTGATGACAATCAGTATGGGAATGGCTAATAAATCAAAGTCAAGGTGAAATGGATTCCACAGCCACAAAAGAATTCCATATACTGACATAGAGTATTAACCATAGCATTTAATTTGGGGGGCAGATAACATAAGATTCAAAAAAAGAAGACGAGAACTGGGAGGAATGTTTACCAAAAGAGGCTGGAAGAGAGCAGGGAGGAACAACAGTACAAGGAAGACGTGCCTCAAAATGTTCCGCGATCGCACACTACATACACTACATGCACTAGTGTCTATGGTTACAGCTTTTAGGGTTATGCATTTTACATATTCAAACAGTCACATCAGTGCTCCTGCAGCAGCATATACACAGACAGTCAAATTAAACATTGCAAAATGGAAAACCTCTGAAAACTGAAAAGAAATTAACCCAACTCTGTCAGATAGAGTCCCAAACACATTGAAAATACTCTAAAGAAATTTAGAACGCAAGTATTTGGCTTTATGTACTTAGTGGAATATATTCTAAAATAAAGAGAACTACCAAGGAAATTCAAAATTGGTTCAATGGTCTTGTTATTAGTATTACTCTTGGTATTTTAAAAATGTACTCATAAAGCCTATGTTTGTGTGTGCACATATATTCTATGATAAAGCAAGTACATCATTATTTAAGGTTGTTAAGAGCAAAGATTGTAAGTGTAAGAGTTTATACAGGCATAAAACCAAACTCAACTTTTGCTGTTTCCAAACTAAATAAGAAATTCTGCTAGTTGATCTTGATTTCTCTTCCAAATGACACCACTGCAAGTCCTGACTGCTGACAATACCCGAGCACAGTGGCCAGGGCCCACTGAGCCCTGCTCTCCAGCCACACTGTGGGAGGAAAGGTGCAACCTGTGAGCGAGGCCTCTGTGGTGCAGAAACCAAAGGTGCCCTTACAGGTGGAGGACTTCTGTCCCCTGACACAGAAGTGACCATGATGGGCTTCCAACTAGCCCAAGAGGGGCAAGTCAAGCATCAGGAATAAATACTGAAGCTTGTAGCTTTGGGTGGTGGCAACAGCCCTGTAAACCCAGCACTCTAGGAGGCTCAGGTGGGAGGGTCACAAATTCAAGCCCAACCTGGACAACTTAACAAGAGACCCTGTCTCAAAATAAAAGTTTAAAATGCTAGGTATATGGCTCAAAAGCCCTGCCTGGGTACAACCCCTAGTACCATAAAAAATAATAAAATAAAATAATGATTATAATGGTTTGAAGTGCAGCAAATACAATGCAGACATTATACAACACTGAGGAGTATAAATCCAGAGTTATGTGACACCCCTTAAGCAAGAAGGCCTCACCCCATCCAACAAAACAAATTGGTCACCGCTGAAACTAACAGGATACAGATTCCTCACCTTACAGTTATTATAAAAACTAACACTTTAGCTTTCGTTCCTTATTAAAGCTTCATTAAACATAAACTAATTGCCCCTACATCCTAAGTGAAAGTTCTTTTTAGAATAATTTCAAGAAAGTTAAAATAGAGAAACTGAAATGTAACCAGGCCAGGGTGAGTCAGAGTTGAAGCCATGAGATAGAGGAATAAGACGGGACAGAGTTGGGGGCCAGAGTTGGGGGCCCTCTGAATCCACGGGTCAAGCTGAGCACCGAAGACCGGAAGAGAAAGGTCCCCTGCACCACCAACATGGCACACAGCAAACACCACAGTATCATGGCTCTTCTACCCTGGCCCACAAACATGGAATTTGAATCTGAATCCAGCACAGCCTGTAGAGGTCACTTTCCATGAGGGAACAGTGGTCTACACAAACATGGAGGCTAAACAGGCCCAACAGGCAACAGACACATTAATCCCCAAAGGGAAGGATTCTGCAGACCACAGGACCAAGCCATATGAACAAAGTAAAGGCATCAGAAACGACACAGGGACACCAGTCTTGGTGAACAAACAGAGGAGACTCAGCCACCAAAGGCAATTCATGGATCTGATATTGTGTCAAGCGCACGGAACCAAGCAGGAAAGAAAAAACCAGCGCTAGTTCTGTAAAGTGTGACACTGGAGTTCAGTCCAGATTCCAACCCAGGAAGAACCATTGGGTGTGCACAGGAGAGAGAGATTTTGAACAGTTGATGTATGCAGAAACAGATGCCTTACGCACCTACGCTCTGTGCCTGTCTTTTCCCAAGCCCGCTGCTGCCATGCGGAGAGAAGGTAAGCCAGATCCCAGGGTGGGAAAGCTAATTGCTCAGTGGTCAGGAATTTTGAGAGTGACAAATGCACCTTGAAAAACTGGAATCATCCTAAATAAAGGGGGATTTTTTTTTTTTTTGGATAGGTGGTTTACCAGCAAATTGTTGTTCTAGTCCTCTTTAGGAGCTCAAGTGAACATGTGATATGTCCACTAATGAACAGATTGCCCTTCGATACTCTGTGCAGTACGCCAACCAAAGCATCTTCCCACCAAGACACTCGTCCGTGCTTGTTAGAGTCCCTGGCTCGAGGGTTCAGTGTGCTGATGTAATCCCATCCCAAGCACCAGGCTTATCAATCTGTTCACAGGGACCAACAGCCTAGACCTGGCTGGATGCCTCCACTCAAAACACTGGAAGCTGTAATGGTTGGCTGACCGTGTCAACGTAAGAGGAGCTCTGTCTGCTACATCAGTTCAGGAATTCCTCATCTTAGGGTGCAGAGGACCCGCCCCACGGCAACTTGTTACCTGGATGCTGTAAAGGGGAAATGAAGCAGGAGGAGCTCCAGTCTTTGCCTTCACCTTGGACATCATCTCCTGGCTTCTATCGCAGACCCATGGGCCTCATACAGTCTCATGTGGCACACTGCAGAGTGAGCTCCCAACCTTCATCTGAATCCATCTCCAGTGTGCTGACACTATCCGCAGGCTTCCTCTCTGACTCTGTGGATGGCCACTATAACCCGGCCTCGTAAATTCTGACATATTTGCGCATCTCATGTTATAGCTGTTCCTCCTGTAAACACTGACTGATACAGAAGCCAAGTGGTTTGTATCCCATATTCACTTGGGTTTTTTTTTTAAGTCATTAAAAATCCACTCCTAAGAGTATATCTCCAAAACTGTCCCACTGTCTACTTTTTGATATTAGAAGTGGATATTAGAGTTTAGCTCACATACTCCAAGAGGAGAAAGTTGTGCTCACTTCAGTGGCCCCTTCCAATCAGGCGGCCTGGGCTGAGTTCCTGTGACTTGGTTCCTTTCTCGTAATGTGGAGAGAGCAGCATCTTTTACCTCAAAGGGCCGCGGTAGTTCCAACAAGTTCTATGGCACCACGTCCCCTAACCTTGACTACATCTGCCTTTTGGGCTCAGACTCTTGGGCCAAAATGGTTCTTTCACTGGATTTATCCATCCACTAGATTCAAACTACTACTGATTGACTTATGTCTTGTATCTTACATCCTGTTGCTGACATTTTGAAATGTGATTTGTGATTGTTTTCCTGCCTCTAATTAAGTTCTCATCATGAAGGATCACTGGACTCTTCGGCCTGCACATTGATACAGCTCTCACTGTAATTCCCTTCTGAACCAATGGGCAGCATTTCATACCCAGCAAGGCTGTTGAGCAGAACAGAACAGAACACTGAGAAAGCTGTTTCCATGTGCACACTGTGAAAGAATGAAGTCCAAACTCTTCCTGTTAAAATAGGCTCCGATTACAATTCTTTCCTAAAAATGCATGATTGTGCAAGTCCCTAACTCCAGCCCTCAACAGTTGGAGGCCGGCCTGGGCCACTCACCAAGTAAAAGGCCAGCACAAGACCTTGATTCAAAAAAAAAGACATAGAAATAGATGCTTCAACTTGGAGAAGGTAAAAAAAGTCATTTAGGAAAACAATGCTTGAGAACTCCTATAATTAAACATTGTAGATGTACAGTCATAAAAGCTGTGTCCACAAAGTGTATTTTCTTTAGTGAATCACTTGTGGCTCTAAGAAAAAAAAATCAAAGACACCCTTTGCTTAATAACTTCCCTGCCATCTCTGTGTAGAGCTCCTTTCTAAGTCAACAAAAGCGCACTGCATGATGATCATTCCACCTCATTTGCAATCTAATAGCCGGGACCTTTCTGGCTTTCTCCCAGGCTCTGCACTTGGTGACATCTGGGTGGCACCTGTCCTTACCTCACCATTTGGTGACATCTGTATGGTATCTGTCCTCATCTCAGTTTTTCACTGTTTTGAAGACTCTGGTCAAGGCACTCGGCCAAGACTCCTCTGACTTCCCCGACCACTGCTGGTGTTCTGTGTCCTCCTGACCTCGCTCCCCTCTTAGGAAACACCTCCTAGCACCCACAGCTCTAGCTTTTACTTTTCGTGGTGCTTGGGCTGGAGCCCAGAGTGCCGCTCATCTAGCCAAGTGCTCTGTGACTGAGCCTCAGCCCAACACGTCTGGTCTTAAAGGACCGTTTCTCTTTAGCTCTCAACTCTCACCTGACACCCAGGCTTCCAGGAAGGGATGCCTAGCCACCTGTCTCCTGCTTCTCCCATGCAGAAGTCCTGATCCTCCTCCTACCACCCAGCTTCAATGAGCTACAGCACCGTGGATTCTGCTTCAGCAACACCCCTTACAATCCGATGGACCTCTGTATACAGTGCAGGCGCTGGAGCTCCCTTCTCATGAGTAACATAGACAGAATTAGTTCACGTTGTTATTTTGTATTCTCGTATTTAGTAGCCTTTAGCATGAGGCTGTTACTGAGGTTTCAATATGTGGAACATATATATGCAAGGATATGCATGTAGTTTGTGTAAGTAGTTTAAGCAAAACCTACAGTTCTTTATAAAATATTGAAACAAAAGAGCCATTACATGTTGGAAACTCCAACTCTTGGCCGGGATGTCTTCATAATCCTTTCCTTCTGTGATCAGGCCAACAAAAGAGAAGGACACTCATAGTGTCCTGGCACTGGTAAATCTTGTAGCATTAGAGAAATTAGAAAGAGGGCATGAGAACTTGGTCCTTCCATGGCATCTGGTGAGCTGGCCCAAGGGAACTCTGGCTGTGCTGCTATATCCTGGTTCCCTTTGTCCCCAGAGGATCCATGGTACCTCCAACACCTGCCCAGCCTCACATCCAAGGGCAGGGCAGGCACTTCAGGTACCACCTGCTGCTTCTCACAGAGCCTCCCCTGTCCAGAGTGCAAGGACTACTAAAGCCTTGCGGCTCGTTAAACCCAGAAGCTGACCCGGACAGTGCATGATGCCCATCTCCCATGTGTAGAGACTGAGGCTCAAAGAAATGAAGTCCCCTGGTTGGTGAGCCATCTGGCCACACTGAGAAGCCAAAGTTTCTGGCTCTCGTGGCCCTTGCGTTCATTCCCTGCTGCTCCTCCTGCCTGGGGCCGGCCCCTTCAGACTTCTCATTGAAGTGTCCTGTCTCTCTCTCGGGACACTGTGATGTCGTGTCATCTGACTGAGTGACCACTTGCTGGAGGAACTTGAATAGCAGCACTGATCACAAAGTCCTAACAGGGAGAAGAGGAACAATAAAAGCTCAGGCTTTCTGGGCTAACACTATGATTTGCTACTATGATCACTACAAAGTCCCAATCCCAATATGAGGCTTTCACAGCCAGATTGCTGTCTTCCCTGCCATGTGAAGCCCCTCAGTGGCCTTGGAAAACTGGATTTGACTTTCACTGAGATGATGAAAAGCTGCTGGCCAGCCAGACTGCTGAACAGTTTCCTTCCTTGGCTCAGGGCCAAGGCAGAGACATGGCAGTCAGAACACATGAGCAGAAGAATCCTGGTAAGGGGTCCAAAGAACCAAAGAGAAGAACATTCTGAGATGCATGCTCCCTGCAGCCTTTGTGCTGACCATTCCTGGGGTTCGCTGATGTCAGCATATAAATTTTGCCACAGAAACACTGTCCAACTCAAGCAACGGCCCAGGTCCCTGGCATTAGCACCATTCATTATGATTCTCCAGTGGGACAAGGGAGCCGCACCAGGTTCAGAGCCTGAGTGAAGACACCTGGGATGCTGGGTGGCTTTCATGACCACTGATGGTCACCACGTGTTTGGCATGAGTGTGCCCAGGGCCATGTCCCCTTAGCCCTCCCCACACCCTCAGAGGGCCTGCTGTCCTGACACTCAGGACACTGAAGACAAGGTACTGCCCTTGACCTGGGTCCCTCTACACATATGCAGTGATGCTGCATGCACAAGTGCCCCCGTTCTGTGCACTGCAGGCTGCACTACTCACTCCTCACACCCCTCACGGCAGTGTGCACTGATGCCTGAGGTCTATGGAGCCCCTTCTACCTTGCTAGGAGTGCACCAGCTCACCAATCTCAGGACAGGCACCAGGCCATGTCTTGGAGCTCTTGCTTAGCTTTGTGGTGACTTAACAAGCTTGACAAAGTGCATGGGGAAGGTGAGAAACCAATGTGCCAATCCTTTGCAATATGCATGGTCTGCCCTGGCGCTTCAGCGTTCCTTAAAAGTGACATCTAACATGCTCAGAGAATGCTCCTGGCCTGAGCTCTTGCAGCCATCAGCATGCTGCAGTGCATCCCGGGTCCTGCACTGGTCCCTGTGAAGCCGGGTTCAGCCTCATCCTAAGACCCGTTTCAAGTCCCTTTACTTCAAATACCACTTAAGAGACACAAACAGCCCCTCGTGAATGTGCTTACACCAGGGGGCTCTGACAAGACTCACTGCCACTGTTTCCATCTGCATTTGGACCCACCCCTACCACAGAAGGGCCCCGACAGGCTGTTCATGCCCGTGAGCTGTCCCTAAGGTCTCTGCTGCACTGGTGTCCTCAGGAGCCCATGGCATGTCACTTGACCTACCAGCTACTATCAACCCTTTGCCAGACACCAGCTGTCGAGGGTGAATATGTTGCTGTGACACCAGGGAGCACTCCTCAAGGACATGGAGACTTAAGAAATTCTGTCCGAATCCTGCAATTCCTAATCCTTCCCATGGAACTCTGATTCATGGGCTTCAACGTCATTTTAGGGATGGACTCAACATGTGTAGGGCAAAGGCACAAATCGTGGAAATCTCAAAGCCAAGCACATCCTGTTCCAGTCCATCAGCTGTTAAAATGGAAAAGGTGATGGACGGCAGAAGCCGGAACACGAACCCGCCGTGGCCATGGCATCTCCCTTGGCTGCTGGGTTGATGCTGTCCTTGCTTCCTCCTCTGAGGACAGCAAGTCACCTCCTGTTACTGGGAGGACTGATGTTTACAGAGTGGGTACAAATGCTAACCTAGAGATACAGAGCCATTAAACACAGGCTTAGGCTCCTGCAGAGCTTGGATTCTCCCAATGGATGTACTTATGTGCACTTCTATTCTAAAATCCTTCATCGAACACAGTATTTTGTGTCTCACAAAAAGCTCACTCTGATGCCTGAATGAAACTTATCTGACAGACATATTTTCTCTCTAATGCACATCGTGACCTCTTGAGTTGAGGGGAACTAAATAGCACTTCAATGTGATATTTGGGGTCATTCTGAATAGTAAAATCATCAATATAAAGTTCAAAAAGCACACAAAATAGACCACTAAGGAGACACGTCATAGCATGAAAGTTGAAACGAGAGAGCAGGATGTAGCCTTACCCAGCTTCAGCTGGGAACATGAATTTCAGGAAACAACTTTTTTTAACCACTCTGAGTATGTTATGAAGATCAAAGACTGATTTAGGGAATACAAATAAATTGTAGAGATCAGAGAAATGTATTTCCATTCCCTGCTGACTCTGCAAAAGTCAATGCAAAGATATTGAGATTTCTTAAAGCTTCTCCACCTTTGGCTATTAAAACATGCAAATCAAAGTAACATTGAGATTCTATCTTATGCCAGGAAGAATGGCTATTATCAATGAATTTAAAAAAAAAATAATTGCTGGGAAGGTTTGGGGAAAAGGAAGTCTTCTATGTTGTTGGTTGAATGTAACCTAGCACAACCGTTATGGAAATCAATATGGAGGTTCCTCAAAAGCTGAAAAAAAGAAATTCAATTTTACTCAGCTATGCTTCTTCTGCCACTCCTGGGTATCTTCCTGAAAGAGATGAAGTCATCATATTACGGTGCTACATCCATAACCGTGTCTACAACAGTGCAATTCACAGTGCTGATTATGGAAGCTGCCCGGATGCCCATCAACAGGTGAACAAATGGGCCAAGAAAACGTGGGATATATACACAGCAGAGTACAACTGTGCCATGAAAGATGATAAAGCTGAGTTATTTGTAGGAAAACAGATGGACTTCAAGAGCCTAATACTAAGTAAAATAAATCAGACACAGAAAGTCATGGTTCCTCCAGTAGAAGAGATCAAAACACAAATAACTTAAGAAATAAAAACAGGTGGTAGCAAACAATGAGGCAGACTCTATGGAAAATGAAGTGATATGAGCTGAGAAGTGGGTGTAAAAATGACCAAAATGTCATACACATATGTACCAGTTCCCCACGATGAACAGAATAGACATCTATTGCAAACATATACTAATAAAACAGATGTTACTGATTCACCATCACAAAAAGTAAAAAGTAAAACTTGAACAGTGGTTTCTTCTTATGGAAGTCCATCGTTACTAAGTCACTCTAATTACCTGTTGGGGTAAGAAAGTGCTCAGCAATCTGCCAACTGCACTTACATCTGGTGAGTATAAAAGCACGTGGCTGTTGTGAAGTTTTGCTGGACGTGAACACCTCGTGATAATGAGTGAAGCTGGAGGTCGTCTAGCCCCAGGGCTGACCCAGGCAGACAGTGTCCTACACCCAAAATAGTGTTTAGCTCAAAAGAGGGTGAAACCTTACCCATGCTTTGAATGACTGACACATTCTCCAGTTATTTCTAGGTCCATGATCTTTCAATTGGAATGAACTTGAAAACCTCATGGACTCTTAAGGAAAACTATATTCACGCAGCGAAAGCTTTCATGCAATGGAGCCTTGCTCATGGCGAGCTGTCTCATGCTCCTCATCATCCCTGCTGGCTTGCCACTCCAGATCCTGCTGGCCACCTTTATGGGAAATTCTGACCCTGTCATCTGAGCAGGCCAGACTCCCACACCCACAGCTGTGTTAAGACCAATGCAGGGGCACCCAGGAAAGAGGATGCCAGCCAAAACCCAGTCTGCTCCCCACTAAGCGGGAGCAGTGCTATTACTCTGAAAATATTTTTCGCCCTGGCCCACATGCTCTGCAGGAGAGCTTAAGGCAGTTCACTTGAGAGGGTCAGAGAGGTGCTGGAATGGACCTTGCAGAGAACCCTGGTCTTGTAGCCCAAGACTGGATCCAGCTCTAGCTTCCTGAAGCAGTGACCTCCTAGTGAAGGGTAATATTCCTGACACTCTGCTGCAGCCAGGGACAGTTCATGACCCGCTCTGTTCTCATCTATGCTCAACACACACCTGGCAGAGCGGGTTTCCTGGTCACCTAAGGTAGCATCTGAAAGCAAGTATTTTGGTCAGCAGACAGAAGTGATCTAACAGTGATCAAATCGTAAATCAGCACTCTGGATCAAAGTGTGTTAGTTCCCTGTATTCAGATCATCCCTACAAAGCTACAGAAAAGATGCTGGTCCTACGCAGACCTCCCACAGCACAGACGCCTGGGGAATCTTGGCCGAGAGGAGCGGCTCTTTATAACCACACTGTGGGAGACACAACTTTATAGGCTCCCACTCCATCCTGCAGGATGTAGGGTCTCAGTCCTCCCTGCAGATCTCACCGACACCCAGACTCGAGTTTACAGAGGCCACACCAAGGAACCAGCAGACAGATAGCAAAGCCATGCTTCAGTGTTTGGTCTACATGACAACACTTAAGAGTTTGTGTTCACCTTGGAGCATACACATATGAAGTGTGATTGAAAATACAGTGAACGTCTAGTTTTTTAAAAAATAAAATTGTATTATTGTGAAAGACACAAGGCCATTAATTCCCTGACGATATTCTCCCTATTCCATCTGGAAATCTTCCTTCATGAGTGTCTTCGGCTGCAGCATCATGGCTGCCTTGATGTCCTGAATCGAATCAAAATGTTTCCCTTTCATGGTCATTTTGACTTAGGGGAAGAACCAGAAGTCACGCAGTGCCAGGCGGGTGACTGAGGTGGGTGAGGACGTCGTGTTTTGGTGAGCCTGCCTTTCCATCGGCTGGCACGTGACACAGCATTCTGTGGTTTTCACCTCTCCTAAGGCACTCCTGACAAGATTTCTAGAACTGCTGCAGAAAGCGGTAGCAACAACCGAGTAAGTGTGCGTGGAGAGAGGAGAAATATCCTGCTGGGCATTAATGACAGAGTGTCTTTTACTGTAACATGTTTTTAATTTAAACATACACTGTATATTTCAGTCATAGGTTGAATCATATATTCGTGGAGTGATAAAAGTAATTCTTAAATTTTGGGATTATTAAAGAAAATACAGCGTGGGGACTATGTGTGCACGTGTGGGGGAGGAGGGGTATGTTTACCACATAGGATTTTAAAATTATTTTAAAGGAGACTGAACTTTAAATCATTCAGTAACTGATTTACCAAAAAATGTTTATTAGTTAGTAAGTCTTTGCTCAAGGAGTTATCTCCTCCTTAGACTTCATAAAAAAGGAAATAGTACCCCTGTCAAAGAACACCTCAACAACCTGACTGTCCTTCTGACTTCTTTTACCCTCCATAAAGTGGGAAGGGGACACCTTCCTTGGATGGATGGATGGATGGATGGATGGAAGAAAGAGGGGGGAGGAAAGGTGGGAGAGAAAGGACAGTAGGAGGGAAAAGATCCTGGCCTCCAGTGCTTGCCCTACTGTGTGTTTCTGGCAAGTCACAAAATCTCTTTTTGTATCTCATTCCTTTTTCTTTGTTTTGTGTTTACTATAATAGCATTTCTTTGCCAAGGTTACATATCGACACACTGAAATTGAAGGTATGAAAATTCTTCGTGTGTTACACAAACCCATCCTCACTGTTTTACACCCTCAGTGAGGCATTATTGATAACATTGCCCGTAAACCTCCCGTGCTCACAGTGCTCAATCTGCAGCGCTCTTACATAAGCACACATCTGGGACACTAATGCCACTGGACAACCGTCACCCCATACCATCCTCGTGTGCACAGCCCGGTCCTTGCTCATCCGCGTCAACACTCTGTGCTGTCGTCTTTTTGCCAGCAGCACAGCTGATGGAAATGTAGTGGAATCTCACCGGGCTCTGAATTTGCATTTCCCAAGTGGCTTATAACACTGAGCTTTCTTTCTTGAGACTATCTGCCATCCATTCATCTTCTGTGGTGAAGTATTTTGGAAAATCATGCTAATTTTTGCTGTGCTGTCTTATTATGAAGTTTTAGACCATGTCACATATCCTTAGTGCATGATTGTTGTGGGGTACATATTCTGTTACAATCTGTCCTTGCCTGTGGCTTGTGTTCTACACTTCAAATCAAAGTTATTATACTAAAATCATACTCAGAGATTTTTTGTAGGTTACATTTTTCATGGGTTTTTTAAAAACAAATTTTCTAAACCCAGGGGTACCAAGAGCCTCCCTCAAGTTTTCTTCTAGTTGTTTTAACAGTTTTAGATCTAATGTCTAAATCCATGATCCAGTTCATGTTACAGTTCATGTACTGTGTGAAGAAAGGGTAGAAGTTTAATTTTTGCTCAAGGTTATCCCATTTTTTCAGTGGCTATTTTGGAAAAGCCTACACTTTCCCCATTAAATTGGCTTTGAAGACTGTCAAAAATAAATTAGCCATATATGTTTTCAACCATTTGTGGACAGTCTGTTATACTGACTGGCCTATATGTCTGTTTTCATACCAATACTGTATTATCTTGATTATTATAGAATTATAATACATCTTAAAATATAATAGAGTATGATCTCTAAGTACTGATTTTTCCATTTTTCTCTGACATTTTTTCTTCTCTTCCTCGCTCCTTTTTTCTAGTATCTACTTGCTACCCTTGAAAAAAATCTTGCTGAGTCTTTGGTGATGGCTTCAATGAGCCTATAGTTATTGAATCTAGGGGATTTATGGTATCTTCGGACCCACAAACAGAATCTTACTTTCCAGTCATGTGGTCCTTCAATTATCTACAATGTGTAACTTCTCTTCATGTCAAGAGGTTGTACATATTTACTCAATTCACTTCTACATATTTCATATTATGATGCTATGTTAAGTGGCATTTTCTCAGTTTCTTCCAGGATATTCCAAGATACACAAAAATACAATTTATGCCTATCTGGAAGCCTCCTGAATCACACTGTCACTAACTTATTCAGTAGTTCTATAGCTGTTTTGGAGGTGCCATAAAATTTACAGCCAACAGAGTCCAGTAAAAACACAGTGTCACACCAGCAGGACCTGAAGTTTTCTTACAGCTACATTCAAAGCGGGCAAAATTAAATTCAATCATTTTATTATGTGATGAGCAAAAAATTATGGAAAGATTGCTTGCTTCACACCTTTTTTTAAATTTGTAAAAATTTTGATCTGATACAGTCATGGTTACCACAGTGGACGACATGCAGGCCAGCAGGTGAAGACAGCTTAATGCTCTATTTTCTTTCTTTTTTTTTCTTTTGCTCTTGTTCTTTTCTTTGTGATACTATGGATCAAACCCAGGGAGACTCTACCACTGAGCTACATTCCCAGGCCTTTATTTTTAATTTTTTGACAGCCTCATTAGTCGCCAAGTTGCCTAGGCAAGGCTCAAACTTGAAATCACCTTGCTTAGCCTCTGTCAATGGTGTGATTTTCTTTCTACTTTCTCACCTAAGCACGCTTGACTCCTTTTCTTGATCTCTGCACTCCTTAACACGCCCAATGTGATGCCAAAGGGTGCTGGTGAGAGGGATCATCTTTATTTCACTCCCCACTAGGAGTGGCATGCACTGCTTCACTGTTGGTCCGATGCTGTATTTTTTTACAGCTGCCTTTATCAGTGTAAGGTACTGTAACTCTTGGGCTATTCCAGATTGCTAAAGCTGGTATCATGAATAGGTGTGGGATTTTATCAAACTCTCCACAGCATTTGCTGACAATATGACCTAGTGCATCTACTAAAATGATCACTAAGGTGGTGGATCATATAAACTCAGTCTTTAATATTAAACCAACATTGCAGTCTTGAGATAAGCTACATTTGTTCATGTATATTATCCTTTATATATATTTTCCTTGCTATGAATACATACATGCATATATGTGTGTGTGTGTGTGTGTGCTTAAACATACGTGTGTGCTGATGGATAAAATTTAACTAAGAATTTTGCATTACATTTTTGTGTAGCAGTTTTGTATCTATGTTCAGGAAAGGTGCTGGTGTATATAGCTGACTTTCTTTGGGACATCTTTGGTTTTCCTTCCAGAGCATCAGCAGCTCTGTGACCTGAATAGGGAGATGCTTCTCTTCTATTCTGTGGAATTACTGTAGTATTAAAATAATTATTTACTTTTTCAAAGTTTGTTATGACTCAACAGAGCAGCCATGTGGGCTTGGAGCTTTCTTGCATAAAAATATTTAACCACTTCTTCAAATCATTCTATAATAATATAGGGCTAGAGGGTTTCACATTTTTCTTTTCCTTTTTTTTTTTTTTGGTGGGAAAGCAGCACTGGGAACTAAACTCAGGCCCCTCACACTGAGCTATAACTTTAGCCCTTTTCTTATTCTTTATTTTGAGGCAGAGTCTCCCTAAGTTCTTAGTTGCGCAGGCTGGACTGGCATTTCCCAGGGTGCTGGTATTACAGGTCAGCGCTGACCTGACTCATAGATCTAGATTATCTTTTTCAAGTCTGTAGGATCTGTACTGATAACCCCTTACCTATACCTAATACTGATACTTGATTTTCTATCTGTATTCCCCACAGCCCAACTAGAGGTTTGTGAATTTTGCTGATCTTCTCAAAGAATCTGTTTCACTATTACTTTGTATCTCTGTTGTTTTTCTGGTTGAAATTTCTATCTCCTGCCCATTTTAACTCTCTGCCTTCTGATAATTTGTGCATCTTTTTTCCAGTTTTTCAAAGTGGAAGCTCAAGTTTCTAATTGCAGCTCTTTCTTATTTTTAGTATAAATATTTAGCATTATGAATTTCCTTCTAATTTCCTACTGTGAATGCAAATCACAAATTTGGACACGTTTTCATTTCATGGAGTTCAATATATTTCTACATTTCCTTGTGATTGCTTTTTAGACTCAAGTGTTATTTAAAGTGGTTTGCAAGTTTCCAGTTATTTACTGACTTTCCAGATTGCTTAAGTATTGCTTTTAACTTGTCTATTTTGGCCAAAAAACATAGTTGGTATGGCAATGATCTGTTTAAATTAAGTGAGATTTTATGGCCCAGAATATGGTCTGTCCTGTTAAGAGTCCCACGCATATTTGAAAGAATGCATACTGAGCCGGGTTGGCTAGAATGTTCCGTCAGTCTATCCGGGCAGTATATCTGGTAGTTCTTTCAATTCTCTTATTTCTAAATTGATTTTCTTCTTCACCTATCAACTATTGAAGTTAGCATGTTAAGATCCCACAATAGAACTGGTTTTTTTCTTTGTTTGTTTTTGGGTTTTTTTGGTACCTGGGATCGAACTCACAACTGCGCGCTTGCAAGGCAAGTGCATATGCCACTGAGCTAAATCCCCAGCCCTAGAACTGGGTTTTGAAAGCGTGTATTTGGAGTCTCTTGTCAGGGGTATGAAATGGACTCTTAGGTGCTCTTGACACACTGACTTGCCTGTCAGAGTTCCCTCCCTGGAACTGGTCTCCCAGGCTCTGTGAGTGCCAGGAATGACCTCCTCTGGAGGCTGCTTCCAGGCCCCGTGGACTCCTCCTACCCTGCGCTGGCTAAACTCTGCTAAGGCCTGGGGGGGTGCTTCCCCACCCCTCCAGCTCTCTCCTCCCTCTGCAGCTCTGTCCTCTCACCTCCTGGATTGAAATTCCTAAGAACTGCAGCACTCTTGCCCCGCCCCAAGACCCGATACTCTTAGCACAGAGCAAGCAATTGCTGGCTCTGTCTGCTCCCTTCTCCCCAGGTCAGGGCAGGAAGCTGAGAGCTCATCTTTTGCTTTCAGTTCTTGTCGAAGTCCATGCCCTGTAGTACCTTTCACTACTGTCTCCAAACCATCGTTTTGCGTATTTTGTCCCCATTTTTCAGTTGTTTAAGATGGGAGGATAAGTTGTGCCTGTATCACTTCATCAAGCTTAGATGTGATTATCCACGATGGTATCGGCTGCCTTTGGAAGGAATTAACATACCGCTGGCTTTAGAAGAATACTTACTCATCCCAGCTTTGAATGAATCGGATAATAAAATTCCTAAAACCAACTTACTGCAAAATTATTAAATTTAACACGATTTGCATCACTACAAAGAGTAATACATGTAGTAACAGGCCCTCCGGAACCGAAGCTGTTCTTTGAAGTAAAAGCTGGATATAAGCAAAGAAACAAAAACCATCACAAATCACGTGTAGCAGAACTAAAACATTTATTTGGCAAACCGACTCCAACCTCAGCGTGAAACAGTGCTGCTGTCACTGCTGCTGTTTCTTCCCCTCCAGCCTCACTGAGCAGAGAAGGGCTGGCACTGTTTAAAGCTGTGCTGTTTTCCTCATCTCCCTGTTCCACTGATTCCCTCTGGCTTGGCACCCTCCATTCTTTAGGTGGCGAGACGCACCCCCCTGCCACCATGAATGTCACTGGACAACAAAAATAAATGGTCTCCGTGTCTCCATCGCTCCCTGCTTATGCCTTCTGTCCCACACACCTGGCTTTAGCAGAGCCCACCTTGCTTTAATGCTCTGCTCTTGCAGGTCTAAAATGCTCAGTACCTTTTAAAGAAGCACTTTACACTGAGCCTCACATCTATGCAGATTCGGGTCAAAGACAAGGGTGAGGTGTAAATTTTATATCTGTCGAGCCTTGAACATTCCCGTGTTAGAGAAAAACTAGAAATAAGATTTCTACAACTCATATCATATCAGTTCCTTCCTATGCTCCCTCTGCCACAAAAGACCTGCTGGAGCCCTAATCCTTCCTACCTTGGGACAGGCCTGATGCAGAGATGAGGTCACTGCAGAGGTTATTACTTAAGATAAGGTCCTCCTGGTGCAGGATGACTGGGAAGCTTTTAAGAAGGACATAAGAAGACAGACGCCCACAGGCTAACTATGATGACAAGAGGCAGAGCCTGGGATGATGTAGCCACAAGCCAAGAGTGCCAGCAAAACCACAAAAAGACAGGCAGAGGTGAGCACAGGTTCCCCTATGACATCAAGGGACCGGGGCCCTGGACCCTGTTATCAGACCACCAGTCTCCAGAGCAGTGAGGCAATGTCTGTGGCTTCCAGCATCCACTTTGCGGTGCCCAGGACATTAGTACAGTCTTAAACCACAAATGCAACCCAGCAGCACATTAGCTCCAGGGCCCTACCTGGCGAAGGTTTGCTCTCCTAAGCTCCATGCCTGGTCATCCACCCGCTGTTCTGAGTGTGGCCACAATCTGTACAGAAGTGAAGAGGACGGACTTCAGCATGTGCCACTGAGGAGGCAGCCACTGACTCTGCTGATAACCCGTGCTAGGGGGCACACGACTCAGGGAGGGGCTCCAAGCACGCTCTGCATGAAAAATACCACGGTCCCCAGGCTTGCTTGTGGTGAAACTATGATTCCAAAGGGTTGCAAACTCTATCCCAAAGCTACCCCCATCGGACTGCCCATGCCCCCCAGACTTCAAGGCATAGCTTGGTCTTTAATGCAACAACGTGAAAAGATGGGGCCTTCAGGAGCTGGACTGGCCCTACAGGCCACCTTCTCATGAGTGGGACTGAAAAGCAGGAAAAGGTCTTCAGAAAGCTGCATCATTCTTTCATCTCCTCTGTGCAGTGACAGAGGACACAGCACTCCTGCCCTCTGGCCCTTCTACCTTCCAACCTAGAGAGACCAGAAGGTGACACTATCTTGGAAACAGACAGCAGTGCTCACCGGGCAAAGAATGTAGCAGCACTTTGGACGTTCCAGCCTCCAAAACTGTAAGCAATAAATGTCTACTATTTATGTTTCCCAGGCTGTAGTATTTCATTATAGAAGTACAAATGAGCACAAAGGTCAAAGACCTCTAACAAGTGGAGGATGGGGACCCCTATTGGCCTAAGCTCTCAGAGAGAGGTTTCACTGTGCTGGTAACCTGTTCTAGGAGGCACAGGACTCCAGAGACAAGAATGTAAAGGAAGGTTGCCAGAGAAGTTTCCAAAAATATTAAATGTCTTTTCCTTAGGAGGGATAAGCCCTCTCCACCTCATTGCTTCTCCCTCACCTTCTCCAGGGTGTGTGTCACACCTGTCTCTCTCTCCTTTTCATGGACTGGGGTTTGGGGACAAGGGTTGGAAGCAGGATGATGAAGTTCCAGCCTGAGGGAGCACACGGTACAGTAGACAAAACAAACATAATGAGTTATGCAAAACCTACACCTCTGCTAACACCTGAACCGCACGTACAAACCACAAACTCAGAGCTCCAAGGACAAACATCCTCACGGAAGCACTGGGAAGATAGAATGGAGAGAAAATATTATGTTGCTTATATACCACACCGCATCCAGCTTCCTTCCTGATGTGTTTACCGTGGATCCACGGGGTTGCTGTAACAACGTCTTTATTGGATTCCTCCTTCCTATACGAGATAGGTGAGGACGATACTAGTAGCAGCTGCTGAGAAAAGGAAATTTGAAATACAGAAAACAGGAGGATCTAAGTGAAGTGTTGCTTAGCAACTCTTAATAGGAAATAATTTAGGTTTTATTTTTTCCTGGGAACTCGCTGCTCTAGCCCAGAGTCTAGCATTCACTCCCCTTCCTTCTGGCAGCTCCTCACTCACACACAGGGCCCATCCAGTCAGCCCCAAGCTGCCAGAGATGGACAGTGCTTCCACCAGTACCTTCACCCAGTCCCCCAGGACAGGACCACAGGGTCCCTCATGCAGAGCCACGCTGGAATTCCACAACCAATACAACCTCCATAAAGTTCCAGGTTCCGGAAGCCCTGGAAACATTTTTCCTCCATGTAAAATTGCGGCTCTTAGCACAAGTGTTTCTGTGACAGTGTGTGGCACCACAAGGTCTCACACGAGGCACCGACAGCACACACAGAGCAAGCACAATGCAGGGAGGAGCTGTGATGGATTGGACTGGACCCAAGCTGGCCCCAGCTGAGGTCTGACAGACACTTCCTACAGGGAAGAATGGTCCATGGCAGGCATGGAGGAGCTGAGACAGGCCAGTGCAAAGAAGCAAAATGCCAAGGACTCTAATAACAAAATTAAATTTCCATTTTAGTACAAAAGTAATCATCACTTCCCAAACATAATGCATGAAATGCACATGGAGGCAGGCATGTGCGCACGCAGACTATTGCTCCCTTGATCAAAAAAAACCCTATTTCTCTTATATATTCACCTGTAGAGTAAAAATGCCTCCAAAGGAGAATACCAGCTGGCAATTCAGCATAGCAATATTACCGAGTTTTTGGTATCTCTGGAAAACATCTGAATAACATTGAAACCAGAAGTGGTTCACAGACAACAATCCAGAATCCTTTGCTCTGTGCCCTCCTTACCACACAGGGATCTTTCATTTCCCAGGCAGGACAAGGCGGGGGGCCCCATGGTAACAGATGACAATGGGTACACAGAGATCACATGTAATGGTGTCAGAAAACCAAGCTCAAATTCTGGTTCTCCTCCTAACTGTGGAACTTTCCAAAACTAACTTTGCTGGATCTAAGCTTTCTCAGCAGCAAAATTCACCACAGTAGTACTCACTTCATCAGCCTGTGCACAAAAATAAGTCATGTATGTAAAATAGTTGGAAGTGCCTGGTACAGACATGACCTTGAGAGTATTTTCCAACATTCTTACAGTTGAGGAGACAAGTGAATAGATACATTATTTACACTCTCATTCAGTTGTGTTCACAAACATTTGTAGAGTAGCTATCTGTTTTGTATTGGTCTGATTGTTAATTGTGATGTCAACTTAATTGGAATAAGAATCACCTAGTCAATTAGTAAAATCCATTTCTGGGTGTGTCTGTGAATGACTGACAGGTAGATCAGCAAACCAAGGAAAAAGACTCAGCTCTGATGTGAACACCAACTAATAGGATTGTCACTTGTGTGTAATAAAAAGGGAAAGAAGACATCTGCCCTTTTTCACATCTGCCCTTTTTTTTCTTCATAGGAGCTCAGATCTTCACCATCACGTTCAAATGTTCATTTCCAGCTCCTTTACGCTTCTCGTACAGACTCTTCAGACCCCTGGGCTTCCTGACCAGGATTTACACCCTGCTCTGCAGTGAGCTCTAGACCCCTGACCTCTCCAGTATGCATTCTTCCACCCTGATTCCATCCGCCTCCTAAATCCCTCACATTATCATACATACATTTTATAGTAAATCTCTTCCTCCAGTGAAACCCAACTGATGCAACTAGACACAGAGTGACCAACAAACAGAGCAACTGCTAAGGCCACATGCTTCATACAGTACTGGTGGACATAGGGGAGCGGCTACGAAAGAACGGGTCTGAGAATGGCAGAGCCTGTTGACCGCCTGATAACAGTTGGATTAAGAAGCCCATCTTCAGTACCAGGCCTTTATCTTCTTAAGGAAAGCAAAGACAAGAACGAAGAAGTGGGAAAGGCTGCTCCAGAAATACCAGCCTAGCAGTCTCATCGAGCAAGCTCGGGGTGGGGAGGCCTGGATGAGGGTCTGCAGAATCCCCAGCTCACTGCACAGCCCTCAGGCTAAGACCTAACAGCAAGAACTCAAAACCGCCACCTCTGTTCCAAACAGCTAGAAATGCGTGGGATCCCAAAATAACTGCGCAGCAGGCTGACTCCGGCACAGTGCGCTTCCTTGAAATTCACACATCTTATCAGTAATATGCTTTTTAAAAAAGAAAAGAATTTTCACATTTGTTGGTCACTGAATTAAGTACTTTTTCATTTTTCTCAGGTGTGTGCGTATTTGTGCAAAATCCAAATGTCCCCCTGGGAAATGGCGAGGCTGTGTGGCAGCCCAGGCACGGCCATCTCTGCTACTCAGAAATGAGCTCCACGGGTAGCATCTTTCTCCTTTCAGTTCTGTGCCACCAGGCTCTTCCTTCTCCAGCTTCCCAAATCACTGCACTGGAGGGAAAGCAAAATGATTCTGCACAATTTCAAAGACTACGCCAGACCTTTATTTTCTTTCGTTCTTGCTCATTTTCAATAAGAAAAGATGTTTGCACAGCAATGTCCTACTTAGGTGGGAAAACACATGTGTGGCACGGCTGGATGTTTACTCCCTTTCAGGCAACAGGGCAAAGAAAGCCTCTGCGTCCTGCAGCAGAACCTCAGGCCTCTGAGCTGCTAGTGATTCACCATGGTCCATGACCGTGCAGCAGGCTCTGGCCGCCACTGGAATGGCCTCGTCAGAACGAGCAGTTTTAGTCTTGCTCTGTTCAATGAGCTCTTCGTATTAGGGATGTGTACTAAACCGGTGGCAGATGCAAACAGGACTCAGTTCCTGGACCTGCAAGGATTGTTTCCAGCCCAGCTCTCAGGCAGGGTATGGTAAGTTCCAGCTGTTCTGGCCATCCAGCCTGACCGAAGCGCCCCTCTGCACCTTCAGCCTTCTGAACGGTACCCCACCTCAGAAACCATCTCTGGAAAGGAACTTGCCGAGAGTCAGCAATCACCCACGAAGATGAAATGAGTTTGCTTTTGCTAGAAATTCATTCAGTAAGATGCCACTCAACAACCTGGGATTTATAATGTAAACTGAAGATATTTTAAAAATGTATCCAGCAAGGATGTACCCAGGGTCATTAACGTACGAATCAAGAGCCAGCCCCACTGCTGGGCCAGGCAGAGGTCAGTGGACGGCCTGTACCATGCAGGCTCTGCTGAGCTGGCCCGCATATTTCCATGGCAAATGTGGGCAGGCAGGCTATTTCCTGGGAGTATGGATTCATTTCTAAGTGTGGATTCATTTCCAAGCGACATTCACACACAAGAATAAATGTCTTAATTCCTGGGAGACATTGGTTTAAAAAAAAAAAAACTCGGTACGTCCCTGATGCTCACCAATTTCCTTCCTAGATGCATTTGAAGTCTGTCAGAGTGGGATCAGATCCAGGAAGGGGCTGGGAGCAAGAGAGCAGCAGGCCACAGGACAGCAGCACCTGTCAGCAGCTCAGGGGACAGCACGTCTTAAAGCAGGGAAACCTGTTAGGGACTGAACTGTGCCCCCACAAGATTTGTTATATTCAAGTCCAAGTGACTACAGCTCTATTTAGAACCTTCTAGAAAGATCTATACAGATATAATCAAGAATGGCCCTAACCTAAGACAACTGGTGCTCCTGTAAGAAGTGAGAAGACACACATGGGGAGGACACCAAGGGACAATGGGGGCAGAGACCAGAGTGAGGGACCTGCAAGCCCAGGCAGGAAAGGGAGCTCCCTGTCAGACAGTGTGGCCCTGTCCATGCTAACTTTCAGGTTTCTGCTTCCGGGTCACAGGGCATTTCTGCTGTTCTAACCCATGGAGCACACAGTTTGGATGTTTCCGGGTAACAGCAGCCCAAGGAAAGCAGTGAGTACCTACCCTGCTGCAAACAGCTTTCTGAAACTTTGCCATCCCCTGACACACACACTGCTCCGGCCTCTGGGCAGGGCCTCTACAGCTCTCAACAGAGGCTTCTTTCTCAGCACCATTTGTCAACCTTGATGAAGCCTTTTCCAGTGGAATGGACTCTCTGGACACTGCAACTCCCTCCCTACTGCCACCTCCAGGCCTGTTCTAGAGGCCCTCAGTGAGGGCTAGGCATCACAGCAATTCTGGGATGGGGCAGAGGAAACAGAGATATATATCCTCTATACCTTGTTACTGTTAAACATAGAAATGATCCTATTTACATTAGGACAGAGAGATCGCCTTCCATATTCTTCTAATTTAAACTTATTCAAGTATTTGTAAATCAAAGGTGAAAGGCAACTACAGTAGCATGGTGTAAGGCTCCAGTCTGCTTTCTGGTGAGAGGCAGGAACACAGCCAAAAGGCAATGCTCAGAGTCAGAGGAAAGCAGGAAAGACTTCTGTGTGAAATGCAAACACCACCACCAAGCAGGTGGAGACAAGCAATGTGCAACTTATGGTCCAGACTTCACTCACAGTTTCTGGAAGCACCACTGAGACTCTCAAATACTCTGCATTCAGGAAGCAGCTCGGGGAACCAGCTGGCTGAGAGCCCCAGAAGTACAGAGGGAAGGGACCTTCAAGATGGGGCTGACGTGTGCTGAATGAAAACAAGTGTCAGGAAGTCCCTAACAACTAGTCACATGGTCTTTTTTTTTTCCTCTGTTCTCTTATTTTCCCAGTTACTCATTCACGCCTTGTTGCTCACCAAGCCCAGCCTGCCGCCCTCATGCTTGCTCACACTCTCCAGGGTCACACCATGCAGAATCTCCCCTCTTAGCAAGATCAGAATTATAGATGACACTCTTAAGTCATGTCCTGGACACTCCCAATGGTTCTGCTCAGTGAACACGGTTCAAAAGGGTACACTGAAGCATAGACGGTGTTGTATAGGACAGTACTTCTTGGACTTGGTTCTCTGTTATCTTGGGGTAAGGTCAAAATTTGCGGTGGGTGATTCCTTGTGCATCCAAGAATATGAAGTGCATCCCTGGCTTCTGCCATCTAGGGCCAGTCACTCCAGCTGAGAGCCACTGGTCTTATGAGTGAGGCTGCCCTCTGGAGTCACACCTTTGGTTGCAAGCTCCTCATTGCACCAGCAACTTAGCCCTAAGTCAGGCCACCCTATAGCCTGGTCTCTACTCTTGCAAAGCAGAGGAGGGTGGTGCCCAGCCTCTGGAGCTATGTGGGGAGCAGATGAGGCTACTGAAAACACTCAGTGCAAGGCCTGGGGCGTGTTCACACCATGCAGGTGCTGGCTGTCACAGTCCAGGTTCTACACTGGAAATGCTGAGGACTACATCAGTCAGCTTTCCCATGGTTGGGACAAAATATCCAATACCTATGACCTAAAGAGAAGAGGCTTATTTTGGCTCATAGTTTCAGTGAGCTCAGTCCAGAATTGGCCAGCCACAAGGCAGAAACGGCATGGCAGAGGACAGATAGTCACCTCATGGCAGCCAGGAAGCACCAAGAGGGAAAGGAGAAGCAAGGGAGGGAGGCATGCCCTGTAAAGGCTTCCCCCAGTGCCATACCCACCCCACCTCCTAATAGCGCAGCTAGCTGTGAACCCCTTAACAGATCAATCCTCTGCTGGGTATGGTGACCCCATAACCCAATCACCTTCCAAAAGCCTCACCCCTGATCACATAAGACCTTGGGGCACATTCTAGATCTGAACCCTAACAAGGACTATAAAGCTGCATTCAGGGCTCAATGCACTGTAGGTGTCACCTCACTCACAGAGGTCTCACCTGGCCCTCAACTGCTGGAGGCTGACCCAGGCCCTTGGAACATGCTGCCACACACAAACATCTTTGTTCACCTGTGCTTTGGCCACTGACTACCTAAATGTGATTTGTGATTAGGGGTGATGGCCTTGAGTGGGGAGAAAGCAACTTTTGTAATTCTGTGAGCCCTTCTAGCAAATTATCCCTCAAGGGTGGTCACGGGAATGCCACAGGTCCAACTGGAGCAGCAGTTATGTGGACATTCGTCCTTAACTAAGCAGCAGGCTCCCTGTCTTTACTGCATAAGAGCATTGCTGATTTCACACCCTTGGGCAGGAGCCATGCTGCTCTAAAGGACAGGAACAGTTGCCCAGTTCCTTATGGATAGGAAACCTCTTGCAGCTCCCCTGTGTGGCCAGCAGTCACTGAATGGCCCACATCTCTGGCATCCACATTATAGGTTGCCAGACGGTAGACTTTGGATTACAGGAGACAACAACCTCATTTTAAGTCCCCACTCCTCTGACCCAGCAAAAGGAGGCTGGAGCACTGGGCAGGATTTCAACCTCCAGCAGAGGCACAGGGCTCAAGGTGCCCCTGTTCTGGCAAAGCGAATAAATAGGCCCATAGCATGGGGCACACACCCTGCAAGCTCACAGTAGGGAACAGCGGTCCAAAAATAGCCACAACCACGGAGCTGGGCCATGGCATTTCCTGAACATCACGCCAGTGGGGAGAGGAATGAGCAGACGCAGCTGTGCCCCCAGAAACATGCCCAGCACACAGGCAGGCTGGCCACCTGACTCAAAAGGTCAATACAGGAGAAATGGGCAGAGCCTACACATATGAGCTGGTTTTTCCTGAATCCAGCAGCCAGAGAAAGACATCCTTAAAGAGGTCAGAGTCCTGGGTAGAGTCAGAAATTTGTTTTAAAAAATCCAATTTAAAATCAACTTGGAAAACAACTGACAAATGCCATGGGGAGAGCGAATACCAAGAAATCCAGCCAACACAACCAACACCTGGGAGAAATCAGTCTTGGGAAATTGGATATAAAATGACTATGAAATAAACAAGTTTAAAATCCATGAACGGAGACTTTTTTTTCTTAAAGCAAATGTGTAACGTTTTAAAATGTGCATTATAAAATCAAAAGGTAGGCAAAGAAACAGACTAAGTGGACAGAGACAATAACAAGAACAATAAACTGGGAGATGAAAATACAGCCATCCTCAAAGGACCACGTCAGGCAAGTGGCGGCTGGCCTGACCGTGACAGGATGGCAGTGCCCTGGGAGGAAGGTCCAGCAGAGAGGACCAGAGAGGGCTGAGCTGACGATGCGCGGTGCTACACGTCACCATGTGCACG
This sequence comes from Hydrochoerus hydrochaeris, assembly GCA_004027455.1. Lineage (NCBI taxonomy): Eukaryota > Metazoa > Chordata > Mammalia > Rodentia > Hydrochaeridae > Hydrochoerus > Hydrochoerus hydrochaeris. The sequence continues at coordinate 260,701 of PVLA01000663.1, forward strand.
CAGAGCACCTGATGGAAGGGGAGGGACGTGACCTAGGGGTGGCACAGGGAGGTCACGGAAAGGTTTTATAAGGAGAACGCAAACCTGTAGAAGGACATTCCACAGAGGTGGCCAGGTTTTCCCCTGACTAATCAGTTCTGTTTCTATTATTAATCATGGCAAAGCAAGGCTTTATATTACAGATGACTTTCTGCCTGTTCCAATAAGGTAGCAATGGAGCTGGTGTCATTTGTACTCTGTCATTCACTCCTGCAAGGCAGTCCCAGCTAATCAACTAAACACTGTGCTACATAAAAATAGACTGAGTGAAGGATGAGAAGGGGACAACGACAGTCCAATAATCTTCAGAGGTCAACATGAACTACGCAAGTTAACCAAGACTCTCAAGCAAACACAACGATTAACAGGCTGGCAAGATCGCTAGACACAGACCAACATAAAGGCAATGGTATTCACATGGTGTCAATGATGTGCACCTAGTAGAGGAGGTAGTTTTTAAAAGTTCTGTTTATAAGAACAACAAAAAACTTTAGGCATCTAAGAACAAATTTAAGAGACATAGCTACTAATTTTTTTTAAAAAAGAAAGTATCTTTAAAAAAAAAAAGCCACAGAAGATAACCAAATTTCCTGGAGAGAGATACCGTTTGGTAGAACAGCTCAGCAGAGAAGAGAATAAATCTCTGGACTTTTTTTATATAGTATCCTTTTTTTAGTTCAGTTTTAAATATCTTTCAAAGTAAAATTTCAGAAATTCGATACCATGTAAAGCCACATCCCAAGTGGACTTTTTATTGAACATGACATACTGATGCTGCAATTCCCATGGAAAAGTAAATTATGGAAATTCCAAACGAGGACAAGGGACTCAGCCTACCAGGATGAGCGGCCTCTGATGCGGCTGCTGACTCACCCCGTGCAAAGCTGGCTCCTTACCTCGTGCCGGGGAGCACCATTGAGTTAAAGCTACCAAACAGCAAGACAATGCTCTTTACTGCCCCCTGTCAACCAGAGGGCACTCGAGCCCACGGGCCATGGTGGGTACCCAGGAAAGTCAAAAGCTCAGGGAGCCAAGAGAAGTTGCTGGCAGGGACATGGAGCATCTTTATCCACTTCTGGATCCTGATACTCTCTCAACCACTGACTCCATGTCTCCAGCAACCCTGGCCCTACGGGCTGCTCAGTTCATGGATGGCCACAAAATCCCATGGCTTCAATTATGAGCCCTCAGCTAATAGCTTGATCACCCACATCGCTGACCCAGACTTGTATCCTACAAAACACATCATTTCACCAAGCCATCCCATGGATTCATGGGAGGAATAAATCATGTAGCAGCAGCACTGGGGAAGGCCCATTGGTTAGACCGTGTTCTCTTAAAGATAGGATACTACCCAGATGTGAGCATTCCTCAGCCAGGGGCCTCACCAGGAGCAAAACAAACTAGAGGTCCCAATGGGAATGTGCAGTAATCCTCTTTCAGGGATGTGATCATGGTGACTGATTTGCTATGGAAGTCTGCCTGTCAATAGAAAGACGTTAGCCATGGAGGAAGAATTTTTTACAAGTGCTGATTCATTTTACAAAACACTGGCTCTTGACATGCATCCTATATTTTGAATTTAATGGCAGAACCCAGTCCTGGAGGGCTGGAAGTACCCGGTAAGGCTCTCAGAAGAATAAAACCTGGAGAAACCAGGTTGGCACTCAGGAAACAGAACTGAGTTACTGAAACTGTGATGGAGACACAGGGAAAGAATTTATATTTATTTCCTGTTTTTTTGCAGAACCAAGCTACATTAATCACTGCAACTTACAGTGTGACTAAGTCTGGGATTGTGATGCCACTAGCGATGCTCTGTTTACCCAGCACTGCTTTGGCTATTCTGTGTCTCTCTTAGGATTGTTTTCTCTAACTTTGAAAGAAATAATGTTGGTAGTTTGAGTAGAACTACATTAAATCTCTATGTCAGTTTGGGAAGTATAGCCATTTTGATTATGTCTATCAAGGAACAGGAGATATTTTTCCATTTCTGATGTCCTCCTCAATTTCCTTTTTCAGTCTGATACAGTTTTCACTGTAGATATCTTTCACTTCCTTAGTAATACCCAAGTATTTAATTTTTTTGATGTTATTGTGAATGGTACTTTTTCCTAATTTCTCTTTCAGTGGATTCATTATTAGTGAATAGGAAAGCTATTGATTTTTCTGTATTTATTTTTGTATCCTGATACATTGCTCAATTTCATTATCAATTCTAGGAGTCTTTTGGTGGAGTTTTTGGGTTTTTAAGTAAAAAAAAATCATGTCATTTTCAAATAATGGTATTTTGACTTCATCCTTTCCTACACGTACCTCTTTCTTTCTCTTGCCTGACTGTTGTGATTGCTTTGAAGACTGTGCCAAACAGCAGCTGTGGAGATGGACATCCTCACTGTGTTGCTGATTCTAGAAGGAAGGCTTTTGGCTTTAACATCACGTGTGCAGTAGGCTGGTCATACATAGCTTTTATCATGTTGAGAAAAGGACCTTCTATAGCTATTTTTTCATGGTTTTTTATCGTGAATGGATGTTGGTTTTGTCAAAGGCCTTTTCTGCCTCTTTTGAGATGATCTTGTGATTTTTGTCCTCACTTTTGTCTAGGTGAAAAATGCATTTATTAATTCACACGTGTTGAGTCACCCTTGCACCCCTAGGACGCAGCCTGCCTGGTCATGGTGTGGGGTCTTTCTGATTTGTCTCATTCTATTTCCCAGTATCTTGATAAGTATTTTTGTATCTAAGTTCATTAGAGAAATTAAGTTATAGATCTCTTTGGGGATCAGAAGACTGTTAGCTTCTGAGAGTGATTTTGGAAGTGCCTCCTTCCTTTCCATTTCAATAAAAAGTTTGAGGTATACTGGCATTAAATATTCCTTCAAGTTCTTATAGAATTCAGTTGTGAATCTGAATCAAGTCTCAAGCTTTTCTTAGTTGGTGTTTTTTTATTATTATTATCACTGTTTCAATGTTATTGCCTGTTATTGGAAAGCTCAAGATTTTTAAGTCTTTTTGGTATCTAGGAATCTCTCCATTTTTTCAGAGTTCTTCAATTGATTGGCAATTGATTGATTGTGAAATAACTGCTATAATCTTCTGGACTTAGGCAGTTTCCATTGCAATTTCACCTTCTTTGTTTCGAATTGCATGAATCTATATCTTCTTTCCTGTTTTGGTAACCCCAGCAAAGGATCGATTTTATTTATTCTTTGAAAAAATGGCTTTCCAATTCTTTGATTCTTTGTATTGTGTTTTAGTCTCCAATCATTAGTTTTTCATTTGATCTTTTAAATTTCTTCCCTTGTAAAAACTCTGGATTAGGGTTCTTCTTGCTGTTCTCAGACCTTGAAATATATCACTAGGTTATTTATTTGGACTCGTTATATTTTTCCAATATGGGCACTCACTGCTGTACAGTTCCCTGCTAGGACTGCCTTTGTTGTCTCATATATTCTGGTATGTTGTATAGATGTTATCATTTAATTTTATGAACTGCCTTTTTTTTCCTTAATTTTCTCTGTGATCCATGGATTATTCAAAACTGTGCTGCTTAAATTCCATGTGCAGCCAAAAACAATCTGTATTCTGTTGTTGTTGGGTAGAATGTTCTATATATTACATTGATTTGTTCAAAGTTTTGGTTCAATTCTGATATTTGTTTGTTGACTGTTTTGTTGAGTTGCCCTGTCTATTTGTGATAGAGGGGTATGAGATCTCTCTATCACAGATTTATCTGATCTTTTGTGTCTATCAGAGTTTGTTTTATGAAGTTGGGTGCACCATAGTTTGGTGCATATGTGTCTGTCATCATTATCTCATACTATTAGTTCCTTTGTGAAGAGTTCCATCAACAAGTATGTAAAGTCTCTCTTTACCTCTTTGATCATTTGTGGCTTAAAACCTACTTTATCGGAAAATAGGATAGCTACTCTGCTTGTTTTCAGGTTTTCATTGCACAGAATGTTGTTTTCCATCCTTTGATTTTTTTTTTAGTCTATGAATTACTTTTTGTATTAAATGAGTTTCTTGTAAGCAGCATACTGTTGGATTTTTCTTGATACATTATGCTAATGTGTGTCTTTTGATTGGCAAGTTAAGTCCATTTACAACCATAGTTACTGACCCATGCCTGCCATTATATTAATTTCCTTAAGCTGTCTTGCTTTCTTTCCCTTTTATTTAATTACTATCCCTACCAGATGTATTCATTTTATTGGACTTTTTCGCATTGTTAGCTTCACTGTTTCCTAGGATATCTTTGAGAATTTTAGAGTGTTGGTTTGGTGGTCATGAATTTCTTCAGGCTTTCTTTATCATAGAAGTATCTTATATCTCCATAACATTTTTATTTTATTTTAAACAGAAAAAAAACCCAAGTTTCAAAACATGGTAATTAGAGGGCAACAATGGTTAATAAATCATGTATTGTTATCTTTAAATCAGTTACTCAGAGTACATTATATCTTCATTTAATTGTCCCAAAACTATTAGCACAAATGACTAAGAGGAAATTAGTAGCATAATTACCTTATCTTTTATTTCAGCTTCTCACACTAGGCAGACAATAAAATATTTATACATGCAAGTCTTATTTATTTCACTTATGAGTATGGTCTCTAATTGCATCTATTTACCTATGAAAGTAGGTAAAGTTTATCCTTCTTAATGGCTGAGTAATACTCCATTTATATAAAAATGCCACATCTTTTTTATCTGTTCTTTGGTTGATGGGCATTTAGCTTGTTTCCATGATCTACCTATTACAAATTGTGTTGCTATAAACATGGGTGTGCATATATTAGTGTAGTATGATGTTTTTAATTTTTATGGAAAGATATTTAGAAAAGGAATAGCTGGGTTGAATGGGACGTCCAATCCTAGTTTTTTGTCTAATCTCCACACTGATTTCTAGAGTGGTTGCACCAGGCTACACTCTCACCAACAGTGGAGAAGGGTTCTTTTTCCCCACAGCCCTCCAGCATCTGTTATTGGTTGATTTTCTGATAATAGCCATTCATTCCAGGGTGAGGTAGAACCTCAGTGTTGTTTTAATTTGCACCTCTTGAATGACCAGTGATGCTGAACATTTTTTCATATGTTTATTTTCTGTTTGTATTTCTTCATCTGAGAAGTGTGTATTTTTTGGATTGGGTCTTTAAATTTGGGAGGTATGATTTTTTTTGAGTTCTTTATATGTTTTCTACAGTAATCCTTTGTTTGAATGACAATTGATGAACATTTTTATTACATTGTGGGTTGTCTTTTCACTCTGCTTGTGGTTTCTCTTGCTGTGCAAAAGCTTTTTAATGAGATGAGATCCCAATTGTTGATTCTGTATGGCAGTTCCTGTGTGATTGGGGTTTTATTCTTAGTCTCTGCCTATACCAATGTCTTCAAGAGTTTTACCTGTATCTTCCAGCAGATTTAATGCTTGTTTTACTATTTAGATTTTTGATCCATTTCAAATTTAATTTAGTGCATGGTGAAAGATATGAGTCCAATTTTAATCTTTGGCATGTGCAGAGCAAGTTTCTCCAGTACCATTTATTAAAGAAACCATCTTTCTTCTGGTGAATGATTTTGGCATCTTTGTCAAAGATAAAGTAGCTTAGTATGTCTTGAGTTGTTTCTGTATCTTCCAATTTGTTCCATTAATCCTTAGATCTACCTTTCTGCCAGCACCATGCTGTTTTTACCACAGAAGCTTTGTAGTATAATTTCAAGTCAGAGAGTGTTTACCCACTGCCTTGCCTTTGTTGCCCAGAATTTCCTTTGCTCTTCTGGGTCTCTTGTGGTTCCAGATGAATTTGAGGATTGTTTTCTTCTACTTCCTTGAGATATGCTTCTGAAATTTTGATCAGAATTGCATTAAATCTGTGTAACAGTTTTAGAAGCATGGCCATTTCCACTATATTGATTCTTTCTACCCAAGAGCAAAGGATGTCTATTTTCTAATATCCTCTTCACTCTCCTTTTCAAAGTACTGTAGTTTTCAACATAGAGTTCTTTTACATCCCTCATTAGATGGCCCCCATAAATTATTAAAAATAATTTTTCAGGACACAGTAGCCTGGGCTGAGACTTGTTTCTTTAAGAGCATGAAACGCTGGATGCTGTGCTCTCCTTGACTTCTAGTTTTGTGTTGAGAAGTCCCTTGTAGTTCTAATAGGCTTTCCTTTAGAGCCGATTTGTTGCCTTCCTCCAGGAGCCTTGACAATTCTGTTCTTCTGTTTCTATACTTTAAATGTTATGTGGCATGGAGTGGTGTTTGTTTTTGTCATGGTTAGTTGGGCTTCTGTAGGTTATATGTTAAATTATTTTTCCATGCCTAGAATGTTCTCTGCTATTTCTTGTGTAAAAACAAGTAATAAACAGATTTTTCATGTCTTTTGTGCCGTCTTCTGATTTTTTTGCAAATTCCAGTTACTCTTATATTAGACCCCTCTGAGTTACCCAGGAGCTGTTGGATCAATACTGTATGTTCCTTTGCTGCTTTTAAGGTACAGCTATCTCATTAAATGATCATTGTCAACAGTCCTATCCTCTAGGTCTCTCACTTTATTGTCACATGAGTCACTTCTGCTACTCATACTTTCAATCATGGGTTTAATCTTTCAGAATTCTGTTTGGAACTTTCTCATGCTTTACTATTTTTATGCTTGGGATTTGTTTTTGTTTTCTTTAATTTCCTTCTTAGCTTCACTAGCAGTTTGTCAGTGTCTCTTCTAGACTCACAGGTCATTTGTTTCATTATGGTTGCTATTTGATTAGTTTTGTTTTGTTTTTTAATTTGCCAAGAACCTTCCAGAACTGTTTGACCTCCACTGAACTCTTCCAGATCTATTTGCTATGTAGCTTATGATTTCCTCCCTCTCTTTGCCCTCTGCACTGGTTTTGGAGGAGTTGGGAATTTGGAGAGGCATTTTGTTGCCTTGTTTTTTCAAAATTTCTGCTTTTTGTTTGTTGTTTGTGCTGGAGTTTATAAACTCTTGGGCCTAGTGCCCCATTCTGCAGGATCAAGCCACAGGGTACTGCTTATGCCCTCAACCAAGCAATCCAGGCATTAGTGCAGAGAGAAAACAAATTGCTGACCACTATTCTGTTGCCTTGCCTGTGTTAGTAAATTCAGTGACAAAAAAGGCATCAGATGACAACTGGATATTGAGGAACCTTAGGAACCACTTCACCAAAACAAAAGGGACTCTGACTTTAGCAATGACAGTTAGGCTCCCCTTTTACTGACCTATAGTAATTTAGATCACTGATTTCTGCTGGATGCTGGCAGCAGTGCCAGTGCTCTGGAAGGAACTTCTTTAGGATCTCACTGGCTGATAACTGCTCTCACCAAACCTGGCCTCCCAAACAGGACACAGGCCCTACGGTCATTCTAGTGTGGGCTCAGGCACCCAGGGGATCCCTGGAGATCCCCGCTTCACTCTCACCCTCTCCACGCCCATCTCCCAAGGCTGTCTCTCACGCACTCTCTCTGCATCATACATGAAGCTACTTTCTTCTCAATGTTCTTCAGTCAGCTCAGATTGCTGTTGGTCAAATCTGTTACCCAGTGTGTGGAGAACCCAGGGACGGGAGCGGCGAGCACCTCACAGATCTTCCAGGCTCCAGCAGGTGTCCTAGGTCTCCTGCCACTTTTTCAATCAGTTATAGAAGTTCTTTGCTGTAGGCATTCTTAATTGGGCTGCCATGGCTGCTCAATGTCCTGAATCAATTCTAAATGTTTACCTTCCATGGTCATTTGGGGAAGAGCTACAAGTCACATGGTGCCAGGAAGAGTAAACGACAGAGATGAGGACACAATGTCACCTTTTGATGAGCCAGCCTTTCTACTGGATGGCAGTTGGCAGTAACATTCATTGTATTTTTTTTTTGTATCACTCCTCGTAAAGATGTGGAAAAGGACTTCCAGAACTGCTTCATAAAGTGGCAAGAACAAGGCGATAAATGTGTTCAAAGCAAGCAGGATCATTTAGATGGGATTAATGGCCATCTGTAATAATTTTAAACATTCACCATATATTCTGACTGCATGCATCAATCTCCTTTTTAGTCTAGGGGCAGGTTTGCAGAACAGAGTATGTCACAATTCACAGAATGGACAGGAAATACCAGAAAAAAAATTTTAGTATCCTACCTGGTCCCAGGGAGAGACGGTGCCTCCAAAGCACATGAACAAGTATCCCATGGCGACGAGACATATCCATATCACCAAGGAGAACACGCGGAGCAGCTTCTTAAACACAGACTCAATGCAAACAAGGATGAATATCGCAAAGAAGATCGCCAGGGCAGTGGGCACTGTGATTAAAAATGCCACGTGGTCTTCGACTTCCTGAGGAGAGAAGAAAAACATCTTGAGAAGTTGCAGTTGAGGGGCTCTGTGATACCAATGGTTTACACGTTGCAATGTTACAAACGTTAATCGATGTCAAAGTACACAGGGTTTAAGGAAATATTTCAAAAGTAGAACAGGAGGAACTTTTAAAAACTTAAGTTTCATATTAAGTATCTGTGTTTTCCAGTATTGGTTATTCAAACTAAGCGAAAGAGCTAGACCCTCCAATTCACATGTCCCCTGAGAAATGGGGTGAGCTAGGGACAAGGTACAGAAGCAAAGGCCAAGGCAGAAGTGAACACAAGGAAATATTCAAGCCAGGAGAAAATACAAGCAACAGCTTCACTGTCTGAATCAGGGGATCATAAACACCCCAGCTTTAGAAAAGCAGGTCTTCCAAATGGCTTTGGAATATTAAAAAAACAAAACAAAACAAAACACTAAACTATCTCGGGGTCTAAAATGGCCAGCCTTTATTTTCATGCATGGTAATTAGTGTTTAAATGGGATACAAGGTTAACAGAAAAAGGTCAAAAGTTCTAAATACAGAAAGAGCAAGAGTGGGAAATGCTTGGGCCAGGGTCCTATTTGTTTTGCTTCCTCCTCCTCTCGATGGCTCCAGCAAAAGGAAAATGGGCATCTATACAGCCCTCTTAGTGGTGCGTTTTTCTAGATCCATTTTAGCACACTAATACCCACTTTGTATTCCCAGCTGTCCAGCCACACACACGGTGTCAGCTCACGTCCTAAATGCCACCCTCTGATCACACAGGCATGGACGGAGGGTGTGTCCTCTGCAGTACACTAAGCTGGGGTTTGGAATGGATGTGTTCGGTGGGGAAGGGAACACCACCCAAGGTCTTCAATCCTTACCCACACGCACACAGCTACTAAAACACACAGGCAGTGTCAATCCCAAGACATACATGATCAGAACCCAAAACACTGCTGTGGAGGTTTTAGAATGTTAATAGTAATGTAAAACCTACGACAGTAGAGCAGCTGCCTTTTCCACTAGAGCCAGGTGACTCCCAAGCTTTGCCAATGAGGACAGGGTCTTCCATTCCATCAGCAGCTCTAATTCCACACCAGAGATTGAATCCAAACATCAAGCAACCAACCAAAGGGAGATGTGGAAGCAAACAGCTCAGCCCCAAGCCCATATCAGGTCCAGGTTACCAATGAAGGATCAGAACCAGGACCCAGCTCCCCTTTCAACTGACTCTACGTCCCACTCTTTGTCACATCTATGTGTGTGTTAAATGACACCTGGGGAACAGGCGAGCGTAACAAGAGTCAATGAAACGTTTTTTTTTTTTTTTTTGTCTCAAGAACTCTTATTGGTATTAATCTCCTCAGTCCTTACAATCACCCCGCGGGGAATCCTAGGGTTAACACCATTCTGTGGCTGAGAGGCACAAAGAAAGGCTCCAGGGAAGTCGTGAGGCAGGACGGCCGCCCGGGAACCATCTGCAGGGTCTGGGCTGGTAGGTGCTCACCCTCCGCAGAGCAGAATGGACCTATCCTTGCCTGGATAAAAGAATACGACGTTTCAGAACTAGCATAAAACAAGAGGATTGAATGAGATCATCTTACTCTCTCCTTCCATCAGTTAAGTCCCTAACTTATTACCCTGACCCTCAGACACTTCTATGATCATGGCAAAAGAGTCTTAAGACACCTGCTAGCTGTGAGCGCTCTCTGGCTCCAGACACCGTGGATTAATCCACTTGAGCCACAGGGGCATGTCATCAGAGGCCATCAAATTATAAACTACAAGTGCTATGTACTTGGAGCCATGAAAATCAGTTTCAATGTAAACCTCCCAAAATGAAGGTAGCTGAGCTATAAATAAAAAGCTAGCCAGTAAATAAGCTTTTTGACTTATTTCATTAATCCAGGAGACTAGAGACAATCATCAGCTTTGCTAGTTTTTATATCTCCAGAAAAACTGAAAGGAGGCAAAAATATGCATAACTATGAACTGAAAATTGGTAGCTGTGTGAACAGAAAGATTATGAAGCAGGCTTTCCAGGAAGTGGGAGAGAAGCTGAATCGCTTCTCCTTTTCGGGCTGGGAAGGGTTTGCCACTGTCAAGGCAGGTGGAAGGCAGAGTCTAAGAAGGTAGCTCTTAGAAGGTGTGCTAAGAAGGTAGCTCTTAGAAGGTGTGCTAAGAAGGTAGCTCTTAGAAGGTGTGCTAAGAAGGTAGCTCTCTTAGCACAGAACCTGTCACCTTGCAGATACACAGTGTGGATGCAATGCAGACAGATAAGAGACCTGGGGTCCCCACAGCAAGCTGGCTTCAGAGTCAGGGTTACAGCACTTGCAGGCAAAGTCTCAGAATGCTGGAATCAGAAGCCATCATGAAAAGGGCCCATGGTCTAAACTTGTGCCTACATTCTTCATCTCTGGGACTCGGGACCACTCTGCCGCATGGCCTCAGAAGGCAGTTACTTCATGTGACAGTCTTGGCTGAGAGGAGTGGCTCTGAGAGGTCTACACAGTGGGAGACATGGACTGCCATGTGGAGGACAGGAGAGGAACACACTTCCTTCTACACTTGAAAGTCAGTTCAGGGTCTGCTTTCTGGAACCAGGAAGTGAAGAGCCAGAGCTGGTAGTGGGTTCCCATAGGAGTTGGGTCAGAGGGCAACACACTCCAGGGAACCCACCACTCTCCCCCTGGCCTAGGTATTTGGGGCTCCTGCTCCCTTCTTCTCTCAGAAGTTTCCAAACACATGCCACAAAGCCAGCCTGCAAACCAGCATCAGAGCACACTGTCTAAAATCTCCAGAGAGAATCCTTGCTTGGCATCTTCCACATCCTGCAGGACCTTGTTCCAGCGCACACAGCAGCCAGGAGGAATTTCTAAAAGCTTCGACCATAATTATACTGTTAGTCACCTGGCAGGAGCCACTACGGGAGCAGTCAGGGGTGAAAACCCTGGACCACTGCTGTGTGCATGCAGCACACAGCCCAAGACCTGCAGACAAGCTTCCATCAATACAGGTTGTGACCTTAAGCTCTGCTCCTGCATCTGAGCACTCAGAAGAGAAATTTAAGCTTTTTTCCTGTATTTTATTTGTGTTTAGCTTTTTTTTAACCTTTTTCTCCTTTAACCTATTTTTTACCCAGTTTTCCCTTTTCTTTTCCTTCCCTTCATTTTTGTTTCCCTCTGACTGGATACTGAATACAGGACTTTCACACTGAGTTGCATGCACAGTCCATTTTTAAAATTTTTATTTCAAGACAGAGTCCTATTAAGCAGCTAAGTCACCCAGGATGGGCTTGAATTTGTGATCCTCCTGTCTCTGCCTCCCAGAGTGCTGGAATTACAAGTGTGCACCACCCTCCCTGGCTTCCATTTTTCATCTTTTGGTTTCTTTTTTTCCTTAACAATTTTAACTTTTTTATTTTCCCCCTTTCTTTTCTGTTACTGTTGGTTTTCTTCTATCTATTTTCTTCTCATTTTGTTATTATTTTGCAGGGCTGGGATGAAGCCAAGGGCCTCACAGATGCATGGGGGTGCCCTATCACTGCACTATACTCCCACCCGGCTGAGAAGAAATAAACTCAGCTCCGACTAAAACCTAATCCCACTTGAACCTTGGAAGATACTTCAATTTAAAGAATTGGGGGAGGGAGTAAGCTCCTGGCCATTAACCCATCCCCAAATGGGCACAGCTGGAGATTCTGAGGTTGTACTCCTGGACAGATGCCCCACACAACACAGAGGGATGAGCAACATCTGTGGACACTGTCCTCTGTATAGGTGGACACTCACACCAATCAGATCGCACACTGATGGTGACTGATGAGTCATCACAGAGTGGGAACTGTGATCCTGACCCCTACTAGCTGTGAAACTCAAGGATCCTCACTAGGGTCAACAGGATAGCAGCTTCGGATTCATCGTCACAGCTGTAGCAGCCAGTGTCAGATGGCTTGCAAGTCATGCAGCCCATAGGAACACTGCCACTGGAAGTCACTGTCATCTGACAGAGGTTTTGCTCTCATTGTGAAGTGACCACAGACTGTACACTCCATGTCACCTGTGTTTACTCAGCTGTCTACATCATACCCGTCTCTGTAACAAGAAGGTCCTCATTCTCGAAAGATATAGTGGGTCCCTCAGACTCTAAAATGCTATACACTGGGTCAAAGCCCACCAATCACCGCCAAAGAAACCACGAAGACATTATATACAAAGTCAAGCTGGAAATAACTCAACAGTACACAACAGACTGATAACCCAAGATGCAGTGCCAAGAAAAAGCTCCTCAATGAGAAGTCATCACAGAATACCCATCCCAGCTAGTGAGCAAGTCTCAGCCCAAGAGAGTCTAAAAAAAAAAATAGGGGCACGAGGAACATAACAAAGCAAGGTAACATGACACCTCCTAAAGTTCCCAACTCTCTCATAACAGAGTCCAAATGTACTGAAATGAATGAAATATGAAAGACTTTAACAGAGTGATTTTTAAAATCTTACCAAAATTAAAAAATACAAATTGTTGAATTAAGAAAGACAATGTAGGGTGTGAATATTTGAAAAAAGCAGCAAATAGAAATCTTGGATATGAAAAGTTCAAAAGCCAAATAAAGAACTGAAAAGTAGACAAGACTAGGCAAAAGAAAGAATATTAGAACTTGAAGACAAGACTTTTGAAATATTGTAGTCAGGCAGAAAGAAAAAATCTCATGAAGAGAATATAAGATTTCTGGTTGCTATTAAAAGATCAAACATCCACTCACTGGCCTATCAAGGGGAAAAAGCTATGGTGTGAGGGCACTGAAAATTACTCAATTAAATAATAGCAGAAAATTTCCTAAATCCTCAGGAAAACATAGTTATCTAAGTGCAGGAGGCATTTAGATTTGACCAGAAAGGGACCTTTCTACATACATTATAATTAAATTGTCAAAAGTACAAGAACAAAAGAATTCTGAAACCTGCAAAAGAGAACATCCAAGTCACATTTAAAACAAATTCATTAGACTAACAGATTTCCTAGCATCCAGTATTGTTGTATTGAGGAAGATATAACATTTATAAATTTATGTGCACCAAATAACAAAGCACACAATTTTCTAAACCAAACACAACTAGACATAGCAAGAGAGACAGACTTCAATGCAACAATACTGGATGATTCCAATACCTTATTCTCACTAATAGCTAGTTGGCTCAGGAAAAAAAAAAATCAACAGGAAAATATCAAGTAGATCAAATGGATTTAACAGATATTTATGGGATATTTCATCTGACAGCTGTACATGATTTTTTTCTAAAACAGACCATATATGAGGCCACAAAGGAAGATTTAAGAAATTCCCAGACACTGAAACTATATTTCTCATCTTTAATCATAGTAAAGATTATAAATCAACAGCAAGAAAAAATGCAAAAATTATACAAACACATGAATATTAAACAGTAGTTTTGAATACACAGTGGGTGACTGAAGTCAGAGGTAAAATTTTAAAACTCCTTGGATCTAATGAAAACAGAAACGCAACATAACAAAACCTGTGTGATACAGCTAAAATGGTGCCAAGACACTGTGCAGCAATGAGTGCCTGTATCAAAAATTAGAGATATCAAACAAGTAAGCTAATGGCACATCTCAATGTCTTAGAAAAATAAGAAAAAATAACATGAAAATCAGTAGAGGGAAATAAAGATCAAAGCAGAAATACATAAAATAGTGACTAAAATACCAATACAAAGATCAGTACAACAAAGAGTTGGTTCCTTGAAAAGATACCCTGAACTAGAAACCTTTAAATTAACCAAAAAAATAGAAACAATACAAGTAAATAAATTAGGGATGAAAACTTAGATATAACAACTGATATCACAGAAATTCAAACAACTATTAAGGAATATTTCAAAATACTATAATCCTATAAATTGGAAGAACTAGAAGAAATAGACAAGTTTCTGGACACACTCAATGTAAAGGACCAAATTTGAACTAGAAGAATATAAAAGTGCTAAGCAGATCAATGAACAGTAATGAGATTAGATCAGTATTAAAATTCTCCCCACAAACAAAAGTACAAGGCCACATGGTGATAGTGCTGAATATTACCAAAGAAGAATGCTAATACTTCTCAAACTCTTTTACTCTACAAAAAGGGAAGGAATCCTGCCAAATTCATTCTACAAAGTCACTATTACCCTGCTACCAACATCTGACAAGAAAACAAAAATGAAACCTATAGACCAATATTTGTTGTAGACATCATGCAAAAGTCATTACCAACATACACACAAATGAAACTTGTTATCACATTAGAAAGATGATACACCCTGATCAAACTGCTGTCACTCCATAGCCTAAACAAAATCAATGTATACATTTCAATCAACATAAAAATAGCACATAAATAGAATCATTAATAAAAATCACAAAATCACCTCAATAGATACAGGAAAAGCTTTTGATAAAATTCACTATCACTTCAGGATAAAGTAGTGAATGAACTAGATATAGTAGGATCAATCCCAAGGAGTAAAGGCAATGTGACAAACCTGTAGTCAACATCAGCCTGGATGAGAGAATACTGCAAGACTTTCCTTTAATATGATAGCTAAAATAGGATGTTCACTTTACAACTCCTAGTCAATGTAGAGCTGTAAATTTTAGTCAGGACAATCAAGGAATGCAAAGAAAAAAAGTTACACAAACAGAAGGAAAGGAAATAAAACTTTCCTGTTGTAAAGGATATGATTCTGAACACAGAAAATCCTTTAAAAACAAAAACACCAAAATACTATTAGAACTGAAAAAACTCAGTAAGTTGCAGGATATAAAATCAGCACACTAGAATCAGTAGCTTTTTTATGCACCAGTAATGAGTTCATAGCAAAAGAACCCAGAAAAAAATCCCATTCCTAAAATCCAGAAAAATAAATAATTAATTTAAATCCAGGAATAAACCTAACTAAAGAAGTGAAAGACTTCTATAATGCAAATTACAAAGTTCTGAATAAGGAAGTTGAAAAAGACATTGAAAGGTGGAAAGACCTCATGTGTTAAAAGACTTCACATTATTTTTAAATTTCTTTTATTTTAAAAAGCAAAACAGAAAAAGGACACTACAGAATTTCAAAACAATAGGAAACCAACACTAGTTAATATATTATATATTGTTATCTTAAGAAGTAGTTGTTCAGGTTACAAGATTTAGACATAAAAATGATCAATCAAACAATGAAAGCACGAACTGTTCTTTTTGATGAACAGAGATTAGTAGTATAGTTATCTATCTTGTGTATATATATACATGGCTATGCTACCCAAGGTGATCTACATATCCAATGTAATTCTCATCAGAACATCAATGACATTCTTCATACAATCAAGGAGAAAAGTTCTAAAATTCATACACAAGCACAAAAGACTCTGAATAGCCAAAACAGCCCCAAACAAGCCAGAGCAATGCTGGAGGCACACAGACAGGACAGCATTTGCATAAAACAGACACTGGACAAGTGGAACAGAAGAGTGAGCCCAGAAATAAATTCATGCATCTTCAGCCAACTGATTCTTGTCAAAGGCGTCAGAAACATACGCTGGGTGAAAAACAGCCTCTTCAACAAACAGTGCTAAGGAAGTTGCATGTCCACATGCAGAAGATGGAAACTCAATACAGAAAGTCATTCAAACTGGATCAAATACTACAGTAACACCTAAACTCTGAAAGTATTAGAGGACAATAAAAGGGAAACACTTTAAGATATTAGCACAGGCAGTGATTTAATGGGTAAGGCTTCAAAAGCACAGAAAAGAAAAGCAAAAATTAACAAATGAGATTATATCAAATTAAAGAGCTTTTACATAAAGATCTTTTACATAACAAAAAGATCTTGGTGGAAAGCAAGGCATCCAGTTTAGAAGAGAAAAGAAACAGCAAAGAGAAAACCTACAGAATAAGTCAGAATCTCTGCCCATTATTTAGCAAACGAACGATTAACATCCTGAACAATTAAGGAACAAAAAGATCTTAGTGAAAAGCAAGGCATCCAGTTTAAAAGGGGAATAAACACTTTACAAGATGATAAATACAAATGACCAACAAACACATAAAAAAGTGCTGAGTATCTTTAGCCACCAGAAATGTGAACCAAAACCACAGTGAGATTCCACTTCACCCCAATTATCAAGAAACAAAAACAACTAATGCTACCCAGTTTGTGGGGGAAAGCGGTGCTCCTGGGCCAGGTGGGTGAGTCATCAGGGAAAGCCCTTGCAGGATCCTCTGGAGGCTCCTCAGGCAGCTGAAATAGAGACCCCTATGATCCAGTAACCCGCTGCTGGGTACAGAACCAACAGAGTGGCCATGCGAGGCACCGCATGCCCACTTGCCGTGGCTCACTTCCTAACAGCTAAGCCCATCGACGCGTGAATGGATAAGGGGAATACAGAACACCTGAGAAGGGGAACGAGCCCACAACCACGCCATCTGCAGAGTGCGCCTTACTGCACTAAGAGAAACAAGCTGGACACAAAAGGACAAGTAGTGCGTGTTCTGTTTCCTATCTGGAAGCTAATAAATAAAACAAATGGATGACCTCAAAGGAGAGGAGGGACTGGCAGGCTGAGAATGAGGCCTGGTGGGAGGAGGAAGGGAGGGAAAGACAGGAGAAGGTAGAAGGTAGGTGGATGCGATCAAGAAAAGACACACACAATTATAGAAACAGTGCAGCAGATCCCATTCATGGATGCAATTAATACGTGTAAATAATTCAATAAAATAAGCAAGTACTGGGCTCTCTGTCCTCCCGTTTTTGTATTTTTAACATCAGATTGCTGAGAAGTAACTTTTCTGGGCCACAAACTGGTTTTCCCATTAGGCATGGGGGCATCCTGCCTGGCCCCCATCACGCTCTTAGTGGCCCACAAAATAGTTTGCTTTCTTTTAAAATCAAAACAAGGAAAACACAAGTTTTCAGGATCAATGATGACATATGTCTTTATGACAGCACACTTGCACACTATCATTTTTAATGTACTGTATTGTTTAGGGAGGAGCGTCCTTAAGCAGACCCTGATGGTCAGTGGCTGGGTGCCCTCCTGTTCCCCAGGTGCCAGTGATTACCAGGTGCTCTCTGCACCCCAGAAGAGCAGTGCCACCTCCCACGCTCTACAGCAGGTAAGCCAGAGCCCCACATGAGTGATGGCTCAGGACAGTCAGCTGCTGCCCATGAGGCTGTGACCCCACCTGCAGTAAAACCCAGGGCCCAGGGAAAACCAGGGACTTCTCAAAGGATAGAACAGCCACAGATTTATTCTGCGCCTGCTTCTGAACTCCCACTCTGAACAAGGTCTAATATAGATGTCTCCACAAAATAGAGCCTTTTATATGGATGTCAAAGGACACAGAAGAGTATTCATTAAAGAACGTCTAAGCCTATAAACAGCTTTCTGCCACAGCCTTCCCACTCGGATCATGCATTTTTCTTAAGGCTAAGCAAATGAAATAAAGCCATGCCCCCAGCCCAGAATTCC
Organism: Hydrochoerus hydrochaeris; assembly: GCA_004027455.1. Classification (NCBI taxonomy): domain Eukaryota; kingdom Metazoa; phylum Chordata; class Mammalia; order Rodentia; family Hydrochaeridae; genus Hydrochoerus; species Hydrochoerus hydrochaeris. The sequence goes on from PVLA01000663.1 coordinate 278,607, forward strand.
AGGGTCCTCTCCCTCCTGCCCCGTGCCCAGTGGATGGGAAGACAAATAAAGGCACTGGGGCACATCCCGCAGCTGTGTGCTTCTGAGCAAGCTGAGTTCTTAGACTTCAGAGTATAAAGCAAGCAGAGTCGCTCATGATAAGCAAACAAAGACATTAAGAGTATCATAACCTAAACTCAATATTTTATGTTTCCCAAGCCTTCCTCTTTCTAGAAAAAAATGCAAACTAAATGAAATGTACTAAAAGCCGCCAGTAGTACTAAAATGCCTTTAAAATGCCTTTGAGAGGTTAAAAAAAAAGTTACCATATAATGCATGGAAGATGAAATGCACTAAAAATGCCTTTTACAAGGGAGATTTTTCAGCCCAGTATCATCTACTGTAATGATAATGGATTCCTATTGCTCTCCCTGTGCATTTTATCCCTTCATTTTTGAAGCATTCTCTGGTAATTTTGTACAACTGCTAATTGCCAGGCCTATTAAAGACCCACAGCTTTTATTTATTATGTGACAACTCCTTTGTCTCTTAGAGCCTTTTCCATGGAACAACAGTTTATCTGAGTCTTCACTCTTTCTCATGTGCACTTTTTTCTTTTCTTTCCTTCTCTTTTTAATTTTTATTAGAACTATGCTTCTTTTAGAGTGGAAAGGACTAATGTAAACTAATGCTTCTACATTAAAAACTATGTTTTTGTGAAGTAGTTTGAGTCAAGCACACTGAAGGTCGAACCCATTTCCATCACTTCCTGTGGGTACCTGAGGAGGAACTGCCATTAGGGGCCCTTGTGGGTACAGTGATGAAGACTGCTTCCTATGGCACAGGTACCCCCCAGATGGCAGTGACCACTGGGGAAAAGGCAACCTGCAGTTAGGTTACAATACACATTTGGAACAGGTGTATCTGCAGAGATACACGTATTTTCACATGCACAGCTTGTTTTGATTTTCTCCCTGTGTAGATACACACACTATTTTGCCATAAAGTTCAAAATTAATACATAGGCAAGTATAGTAAATACTTCTAAACCTAATACGATGGGCTTGAAGTACATAAAAGAAAAACTGTACAATCAGAGGGAAATTTTAACTAGTTTACCAAGAGGGGAAGATTTCAACACCTCCCTGAAGCTATTGATAGGCCACCGAAGCAAGAAAGAAATGGAAACAAAAAGAGGGATGGGGTGGGGAAAAGTGACCAGCATAATTACCAAGCTCAGCTTAACTGAAAAACCCAGAATTCCACATGCAAACATCAGAGCTAACAACATTCTCTTCCAGTGCACACAACCACATATTGGGGGTGACTCACAAAAATTTTCAAAGAACAGGTATCTTAAAGCTCCACATTCTTTTATCACCATATATAAAGTAGTTTATAACAAAAATAAATTCACCTACATCACATACTCATAAAATAAAAAGCACCATGATTGATTACTTGGATCAAAGGAGAAATCACCCTCACAGGCTTCTAAGAATGAAGGAAGCAGCACCCACGGGCCCTTGCTGTGTGCAGCCCCAGCAGTGCCTGAGGAAACTGGCCAGCTGAATGACCAGTGCTGGTGACCACTGGGCACCAAGAAGCTGATTCCCAGGACCCACTTTCCACTGGGGTTGCTGCTGAGAGCTGAACCAAAGAGGAATCCATCCCAGATGTGAGGGACAAAAGTGAAGCAAGTCCTCCCCTGAAGTCTTTGCTGTCCAATGGCACGGCAGCCCCAGGCCACTTGTGCTGACCTCACCATACCCTTCGCTCTCCAGAGTCTCCTCTTCTCCCCAGCTTCTGCTCACTGATGGGCAGGGGTGCAGCAGACGCTTGGCGGCGGAGCCCCCAATCCAAAGCTCGGTGAAGACTTACGGTGGTGAACACTGTCACTCTCCAGAGAAACAGCCCCGGACTGCTCACGATCTTGGCAGGCATTGAGCGCTGCTCCGCTGGCGTGTCCACTGACCCGCAGACGTGAGCGTGCACTGAGAATACCCACAGAAGAGAAGCTCAGAGTCAAGGGCACACCAAGACGGTGACATGGGCAAACCCTGTCAACCGAGCAAAATGGCTCAGGGAAAAGAAAATTTGAAAAGTGTATTCTTGATAAAGGCTCCAAGTACAGACAAAAGAAAGGGAAAAGTTTGAGAAAGGGAAGATAGGAGTTAAGGCAGAGAAATACAACAAATCAAAGGCGCGTGCCGGGAAAATAACTGAGGCTTTCACTGCAGAGCCCGTGTGATGACTAAATGACAACTGCTGATAAGTAAGGGCCGGGCACACACCTGGAATCCAGCACCTGGAGACAGAGACAGGAGGATTGCAAGTCCCAGCCCAGCCTGGGCCTTGGGTTCAATCCCCAGTACAAAAAAAAAAAAAAAAAGTAAATTTGAAAATTTTGTGCTTCCAAACACCAACTAAATCTATGGAGGTTCCAGATTTCAAAGAAACGTTGTGTTACTCTACGCTGTAGCAGCTAATGGGCTGAGGGAGCTGCTCAGTCCCCAAGAACAGAATGTCCCCAAAGTCCATACAGACATGGTCAAGAGGGTAATAAACAACAAAGAACTGCAAGAGGGAGGATTCAGGAGCCACAGGAAATAAGAGGTTAACACCATGAAGTCTGAGTGTAAAGAGGAAGCAACTCTCAACCCCAGGGCCAGGGACCCTCAAAGTGGCTCCAAGGAGAGGAGCAGAGGGGCTGTGAAGCAGACAGCAGCCTGTGCTGTCCTTCCCTTGGCGGAGTGGTCCTCTGTGTGTGCGGCCGACAGGCAGATGTCTGGGAAGACATCTTTTTGGTTCACAGATACCCAGACAGACAGAAACCATACCCAGGCTCGAAGAGGAATTGACAACTCATTTCTTCTCCTTGAAGAAATCAGTGTCACTCAGATAGATCTCTAAGTCTGAGCTCGCTGTCTTTGTGTGTGTGTGGGGGTGTTGGGGATGTTTGTCTTGAGAAAGTGGCACTCAGATTTCCTTCAGCAGGGAATACACGAAATGTGTGGTGACCAGGCAAACGGACTACAGTAGCAATTATTGTGTTAGACATTCTAGTTCACCCCTCCGTGAAGGCTTTGTCAGCAACACTGGCCATGGTAATTATTCCCTTTACTCTGTCCATGCTGCTGTATAATTGTTTCCCACACTGACTCTGACCCCAGCCATGTAACTCTCTTTGGTCAGTCTAATGACATCTATGTCACATAAGCAAAAGCTAATATTGCTTGGATAGTAGGGGTTACAACACAGTTCTCTGCTGTTGTTACAGTACTTTAAGTTCAATACAAAGCAGCAGAAGGGAGCCTGTTAAATGAGGGTAAACTCAGCCTGGTAACCTGTCATCCTACCAAAGAGTCATGGCTGACAGATTGTCATCTGGCCACATATGCAAATAAAGTGACCCAACAGCTATTGACTAACCCACCAAATGGCCACACAAACATGAAGTAGACCAGCAGAGATCAACTGGGCAGCTTCAGCCAAAATCAAGAGCTTACTTTTCAGAACTGTGAGTTAAATAAGAGTAGTTATGCCAATCTGTTAAGTTTGGGAGTGATTTGTTACACAGCACAAACTAACTAATACACATCATCCTTCCAGACATTTGGGAGTTTGGCATGGCTATATGACATACTGTGGCAAACTGCATTTCCACACATGAACCACAACACATCCTATCCTATGTGTAACCAGCACTCTTATCTTCAAACACAGTCTTTTGATTCTTTTGACTGAACACAGGTGGGTTTTTGTGATACTCATCCAAAAGAGTGTGAGATAAAACTGGTTCTCAGAGACAGAGTTGTTAAGACACTGTGCACTCCCACCATGTTCTTTTAGGGTGAGCACTCCTGGCAGTCATCTACCACACTATGAAGCAACCAAGTAATCATGTGGACAGACCACGAGAAAGAGTTCCAGCCAACAGTCCCACTGCAGTCTCACCACCAGAAAGGATGGGGACCAAGCCTTAAACGCTGCTAGCCCCCAGCTGTCAAGCCACCCCAGCTGATGCAGGAACACAAGTGAGGTACCACTGCCAAGCCTGCCCAAACTACAGATGCAGAAGGGGACAAACGAGGCTGCTGTTTAAAGTTTTGCATAGTTTTCAATACAAGAAGAGATAACTGGCACATTTGCTCCAGTCAAGAAAAGTGAACAAAAATGATATGTAGTTTCCATGTGTAAGACAATGACTGGCAGTGGTAAGACACTGCCGCGTCCCTCCTTTCCCTGGTGCATTGACTGAGGCAGGGAACATGCTCCTGAGCACCTTCCTTCACACTACATTCCTAAGCGGTGGCCAGGAGGGAGCCCTCTCCTGTGCATTTGAGCAAATTAGTAACATCTGTCATGTTAGCTCACTAAGATTTCAGAGATTTTTGTTTTCAGGGCCTGATCTAAAATCATATTTTCTATTTGAGGTAATAGGAAATACTAAAGATAAAGATGAAAATTAGTGTGAAGGAAGATGAACAAAGAAGAATGATGGTTTTTGAAAAAGTTAAAACCAAAATGTAAGGTTGACATTACGGATTAAAATCAAAGATGAAGTATCTGTAATCTCAAAATGAAAATAGTACTATCAACTGAATGCCAGTAAATTTGAGAATTTGGAGGAAATTCAAAACTTCCTAGAAAAATGTCTTAATTTGACTCACAAAATTAAAACTACTAAATGATCCTCTTACTACCAAAGATACTGAAACAAAAGTTTTTAAATTTCCTTACAAAGAAAGCATCAAGCTCTTGTGATCTTTCTAGGCAAATTGTATCAACTTTTTCCAACACAGTAAAAACTTTTTTTTAGAAAAACTCTTTTAGTATATCTTCAAAAAAAGAAGACATACTGCCTGACTTATTTTTGTAAGACTATAAAAAGTTTAATTTTAAAAAGAGACAGTAGTATCATAAAGAAATATTCCAAACTCATCTTACCAAAGAATACATTTGCAAAAATCTTAAAATGCTAGTATATCACCTCCAGCCTTGCATGAGGTATCATGAAAATGGAGCTTGTCTCAGGACTATAAAAATTGTCTCTGTTAGAAAGTCAGGAATATTATTTGATACTTTGACAGATTCAAAAATGCCTCTTAAAGCTCATGATCAACACAGTCTGACAATATCCAATCACTTTTTAACATTTTTGCAGGTTAGAATAAAAAGGTATCTCAAAAGATATTTACAAAACCTACAAACAAAATCATCCTAAGTGAATAAACTATGAGTAAATTCCTCTTACATTTGGGGAAAAGACAAGAGTACCTATGAACGCCAATTATGTAGAGTCCATAGCTAGCATATATTAAAAGAAAATGAAATTAAAAGTCTTCATGCTGGAAAACAGGAAATAAAGCTCTGATTACCTGTCGGTGACATGACTATCTACAGAGGACACATAATCTGCAGTCCCGTTATTCAGAATAAATAGGATGGACTACCAAGGTGTTTGGATATAAAAACAACATTCAAAATTCAGTCATACTATTTTACACTAGCAATAATAGAAATCATATTTTGAAGAACACCATTTACAAATACATAACACTCTATAAAACATTTTTAGTTTGAGGAGCATGAACAGTTTACAGAAAACTATAAAAATTTACTGAAGCACACAGATGGAAGGTCTAAATGGCAGTGTTAGGATAGAAAATCTTGATGTCATAAATTATCAATTATCAACTATGATTCAGATTCATTGTAAAATAAAAGGAAATATCCCAAGATAATTTTTAGATGGGGACTAAGTTGGCTGTTTATATGGAAGAAAGGTTAAGAATAACCAAGGCAATTTTAAAACAGTTGTGTAAGATATTGCTTCCTCCACACAATATACTTAATATAAATCTTTAGTAGTATCTAGAATTAAAAATAAAAGCAAAATCAAAGAAAACAAAACAAAACAGAAATACCTTAACCAACAGAACAGAACAGCAGTTGTGGAATTTTGATATGTGTGGACAAAGAGTAACTGAAATGTATCAGTCATAGCTGAATCTGTACAAGAAAAAATTTATGTAAGTATATCTCAGTTTCTGCATCACAGCACACATACAGAGATGCACTTCAACTTCTAATGAGGCTACATCCTAATAATCTCATGCTTAATTGAAAATATCATCAATGGAAAATTCATTTAGTGCAGCTAACTTCCTGAGCCTCAAAGCTCTGCCACAACCCAGGGTGTATGGAGTACAGCTGTTTCCCTCAGGAGCATGGGGCTCACTACCACTGCATCACAGGAGAAGAAATAAAACCCAACAAAGGGCTGAGGGTGTGGCTCAATGTTAAGTCCTGGGGTTCAATCCCCAGTACTGGAAAATAAAGGGGAGGACTGTGCTACATACCATTACTCCAGGAAAAGATCCCAACACAACATTCAAAGAAGTTTTTCTCCTAAATGGGCCTCACTTTGATACCACCCCTAAGTTAAAATATCCTAAGTAGAACTATTGTAATTTCAGAATTGTTATGTGTATGATTTGTGCATGCATGTGTTTGTATGTGATAATTTAAACAAAAAATCAAAATTATGATAAAATAATTTTAATCATGAAGTTTACTTGTGAAGACAGATGGGGAAAGGAATGGGTAGAGCATACAGATAGAAATGCATCATTGGAGATATTCTAGTTCAAGCTGAATTCAAACAGGTTTATTTTAATATGAATAGATAAGTGAGCCAGATTAGAATCAAGGAGGATTTTGCCTAAGAATCAAAGACTAACCAAATTAATCAAAGATTAATTCCACTCTGTACACCTAAAGTTCAACTCTAAAGAAAATCAATGTTATGTGTTTGAATTCATTTCAAGTGGATGATGAGGAACAAATAAGGCACTAGGGTCACCAGATCTATGAGTTATATTATTATTTCTCCATTTTTCATTTTGCTTGTATTCACCTGGTCTCCTTAGTAGATTTCTTAACATCAATAGCTTTTGTTAGTTGTAGTAATGGATTAATCTAAAATTTTATTTTCTTTATAAAGTATATAAACAACTAGTAGGTTGAAATTTAAACACTTAGACTTTCATTCTTTATATAATTCAAAATAATACAAGACATGAATACACACATTTGAGAGTCAGTACACAGGGATAGAAGTCAGTGCCTTAACTCTAGTCTTTTCATGGGCAATGGATCAACATCACTCCCTCTAAGGACTCTGATGGAATTGGGCAAAATTCTTCCTTCCAAGACTGAAGTTAGCATCCCTGGAGGTCTTCCCTCTTCTTCGCTAGGAACCTTCCATCGGGCAGTGAGCTGAATGACTTGATTTACCCTCAGGATTGATTCTCTCAGGCAATAATGGCCATCTTGAGAAATCTTTGGAATTCCAATTTTCTACAAAGAAACTATTGGACTTTATACAGGCATGTTTCAATTGCAACAAATTATTCACTCAGTACATTTGATTGCACTAATAATTTTTTTAAATTTTCATTTCAAGCACCAATTTCCACCCAAGTGATTTGATTGGACCCTTACACATTCCTAGTGGCCATGAACTGTATTCTCATTCATCTCTCTCTCTCTCTCTCTCTCTCTCTCTCTCTCTCTCTCTCTCTCTCTCATTGCTCTACAATTTTAGGTGGAGGCAGAGAGACCTGGCTGCCACCAAGGTTCATGACGATTATCTGAGGTTGAGGTTTTACTATTCCCACCACTCTCTCACCTGAGTCTGGTATCTGGAGACAGATGTAAGTTCAGTTAAAAAAAAAAAAGGAACAGAATTATTTAAAACATTGCCCAAAATGAGCAGTTGAAGGAAGACATTTTCCAAAGATCTTATTCCCTTCTTTGAGCTTTTTATCGTATCCTAACAAAAACAGGGCACTGACCCTACACACATTTTGTTCTGTCAAGGTGACTCAGTAATCCTTTACTCTCCACCCAGAGATACCTCACCCTTGCAAACCTAAATCTCCAGGTATAGTTTGATACCACAAAGCCACATGGTGAATAGCATTTTATTATTATTGATAGTTGTACATAAAATTATCCAAACCCAAAAAAAATGAAAAATACAGAAGAAAATATAAATGCCAATTTGGCAAGAAGTTTCATGCTGGAGAATGTTAAACCATCATCAAAATGTAACTTTTAATTAAACCTCTCTGATTCTCCCTATGTTTTTTTCAACAATTCAAAGTTTTATGCATAACATTTATCACATAAATCAAAATGCATCCCCACTTTTTCATGCACAGAGTCAAAAATTTTAGTGCTCACTTTGTGTTCTGTCTAAACACATCTACTATAAAAGACCTTAACAAGGATATACCTTTATGGTATAAATTTAATAATAGCAAGCATTTACTTTTCTTGTGTGTAGACTGTGTCTAATATTTTATTAAATGTTCATGAGATCTATTCATTCCCAGCAAAGCTCTGGAGCCTGGATTTGTTATTCATTTTATTGCATGAAGAAACTACACAAAAAATAGATAGCAATCAGGAACACAAACTAAGTGGCAACACTGAAGCCCAGTTCCAGGCCTATCAACTATGTTTGTGTTTTTCACCAGTAGGTATAGGATGAAGATGAAACTGCTAAGTAAAATGTAGCTGTACCATGCAGCAGGAATGTGCCAGCTAAGCCCCTGCTACATAGTTAGCGCTGTGTTCAATATGAGAAATGCTAAGTCTCTTCCTGAATGTACTGGCAATTAGTTGGAGACACAGTGAATCCACAGAACTACTCTGAATTTGAAGTGACAGTAATGTAGAGGTTAAACTATTCTGCATAGCTCACGAGTTTTGCAGGCATCAGAGGGAGAAATCAGTACAGCTAAGACTGTTCAACAAAGGTTGGCCTGTTGCGTTCAAGGAGGTGAATGTGAATCTGAAAATAGAGGACAGAAAGGAAGAGAGGGCTCCACTGAGGGGACCAGCCAGTGTTCCTACCCAAGAGAGGAAAACAACAGTTTGGGATCACACCACTGTCTGAGGTGAGGTGTCAGGTACAGTGCTACCGGCAGTGAAGCTGATCACAGCACCTTCCAGCAGGTGCTCAGGAAATATTCAGGACTGGGTCAAGTTCAATGACTTGTCCCAAAGTTATACAGCAGACCAGAGTACCCAGGGATTATGCCCAAATATCTACTAACGTGGACTCTCCTCTTACATAATCTCTGATAAACACAGTTTACCAATGTGATTAGCACAACCGTCAAGCACTTTTTTTAGAGTAATATATCAGCTGTGGCAGTGTTATATTTTTAATAGAATATATGATTTTGAAATATCAGAAGAATCACATCCCAGTAGAAATGACCACAGCATTTCTTATTGCTCATGCCAGGGACTCAGAAAATAAAAACAAAACCACAGGCAGGTACTCTGACAGACAGGGAAGAGGCCGGGCATATTTAAATGATGTCACCAATTCCATGAGGGGATGGTAAGAACCACTCTCTCCTCAATTCCTTTATCAGTGAAAAAAAGGGGGAAAATAATGTGTAACTCCTCTACACAAAATAAAGACTAAGGTGTTCCTACCAGTAGAAATCTCGACCAGATTAGCAATGTTCTCCAGATAAGTGGCCCAAGAGAGCCCCAGGATCTGTCCCTAGCACTACAGCTGCATGACCCTGAAGAGGTGAGTCTACCTCTACGGGTCTGTTTCCTCATTTGTAGAGGTGTTGTGGCCCTCCTGCCTCTGTGGCAATGTGGCTATCCTGTCTTTTCCCGACTCCAGAGGACCTGCTGAGAGCTAAGAGTCCTGGGCTTACTCAGTGCTGGGGGCACTGTTCTAAGGGCTGCTTATCTCCATCAAACCAGGAAACGGGAACAAAGGTTGAAGGCTTTGCCAAACATCACAGAGTCAAAGGCTGAAAAGGACAAAGCCAAAACTCATATGCAAGCAGACACTATCCTCTAGCACCTCGTTAATCAGGGGAGGGCACACTGCCATGAATACATTTAATCACACATTTCAATGTCCAAAGGATGCTTCCAAATGCTTTCTTGCTAGTCCTCTAAATTGCAACCACTTTCCTGAAGAAATCACAGTTTTTCCTTGGCCTTTGTTTACACCACAGGTAAATTATAACTCAAATGACTTAGTGAATTACTGGTTGCAAATTACAAACACCTGCAGAGGAAGAGTTCCCTGCATATATAGAAATGCACAAAAAGATACAACTTTGGCTACTTTTTCTACAGTACCCAGGAACACACTCTGTTCCGCCATCAGATTGTGGGGACTACGGCAGGATTACACAGAGTCTCTTGCTTTTTAGACATTTGGGGCAGATCTATCCGCCTTGCCAGCCTTCAAACCTCCTAAAAACCAAGAAAGAGTGACTTCTTTTGCCCACTGGGGGCGCTGAAAGATTGGCCAATTTCTCTCTTCAAATGATCTGGTCTTTCTGTTTGTTTAGGGAAGAATATTCTTTCGCCATGTATAGATAAAAGAAAGTCTGATTACTTGCCCTTCGAAAAATACTCAATACTAGAAAATTGATTCGTCATGAAAAGCACTTGTACATATGGTTATTGTGACGTGGCCTACCACATCACCATACAAGAGCATGAATCAGATAGATATATCTCCTATTTTAATAAAGTGCATATTTATATTGCGGGATCTTGCTAAAAACAAAAAAGATCTGTTTTATTGAAATATTTGACTAGTTAAACCTTATAGGAATCTAATTTTTCCACTCAAATTGAAATACTGACTATTCCTAATCATAAATTGTAGACAAAACAAATCCGGCTGGAGCCAGCTGGTATTTTGACAAAAAAAAAAAACCTATCAACCTTTCCTAACAATGACAGGCAAATTTTGAGAAAAAACGAGAGGATTTCATTCTGAAAAGGGGTTTGAATGCATTCAGTAAGTAGAGTCAGTTAAAAAGCAAAGTGGGGTGGTCAGATACCCAGCTCAGCCTGGTCTTACTAGTTGTGATTTTTTCAGCTGGGGTCAGACTTACACCCCACTTAGGCTGTCCTGTGCTGACAACAAGCTCGTGTTGAAAAAATATAACTCAGACTTCTCATTAGACATTTCCATGATAAACAAAAGGACAGAATTTCATAAGCAGAACATGAAAATTAAAGAGATACCTCCATGAGTTCTATTTACCTTGTTTCATGGCATCAGAGAAGGCTTAACAAGTATGTGATTAAACCTGTTTTGTCAATTTTTGTGTAGAAAATAATCAATTAACCAAAAACTGAAAAAGTTTCAATTCTGGATTTGTTTTTACAGAGTAATAAAAATGCTTTGTGAATCACTTTATCTTCATGGTTAATAACACAGAATCACAGATTGATGAGAGATTGAAATTAAATCATTTTTTGAACAATGTCAAGCAGGTAAGTATTAAAATAAAGCTTGCTTTTTCCCTTTTTAATATTTATTTCGCGTCACCTCATACAAAGGCAATTACATATAGTAAAAAAAAAAAAAAAAAAAACTCTGTGTCCTTGGGTTTCAATGGGGTCATTTTGTGATCCAAATACTCTTGATGTCCGGGGCTGTGTGTAAAGAAACTGCCAGAATTTTCTACTACGTGAACTGATGAAAGTCTAATGGAAATCAAACTGGGCAGATTCAAGGGAAAGAAGGAATCGGTCCAAGATTTCAGACAGCAAAAATAGATGTGCTGTGCTGGTGAACAGCACATCCCAGAAAAGTGCTCCACGGTGGAAACCTGGCAGGCTCGAGGCAGCAAGAGCACATCTGTCCTGGGGGAGACCTCAGGGGAGCCAGGCTGGGCTCTGTCTGGGGCGGGACCTTGTCCTCACCTGTGAAAACACTGTTCTATGTGCTGCCCACCTTCAAATCCTCCTACCCTAAGCATCTCTGGTGATCCAGATGGAGACCTCTGTCTCGGATGGCAGCACTGGCTATAGGGTTACTAAAAAGAGCGTGGACATGGGCTGTCTGGAGCTCAGCATCCTGAGTCCCTCCTATGGTGTGGTTCTGCAAGTCAGTGCCTGTTCCTCCCAAGCTCTTCCCACTTCCCACAGCCCTGTGGTTGCCATCTCCACCTAAAAGTGGCCTTTCCACCAGGTGCAGTCACCCCCACCAGAACACTTCCGCAGATCATCACTGTTAAGGGTGTCACGTAGCAAGCGTGAAACCAAGAATGAGATCCATTTCACTGTCCGTGGACCTCACCCTGGTGACAGTCATGGTATGGGAAATGCCCACTCTGTGCTCAAAATGATTCCGCTGAATGCCAGGGAAACGTGGACATGACTGGCACATCAAGGACTGGCAGAGCTGCCTAGATGAATCTCTGAAAGGCTCCGCCCCCGGCAAGTGTGCCAAGTGGAATGGAGCGTGAGGGACTTGTGTAAAGAAACACAAACGCGAGGAACAAAGACGAATCAGAGCCTGGACACCTCAGACCGACATGGCTAAGTCTCTCCCTGAGTCACTGGAGAACATCTGCATCACCGCAGCTTAAGAAATGAGAGGCTCTATCACAGAAAAGAAAGTAATGCGCACCACTGGGAGTGGGAACTTCACACTTGTCTAACTATATTAATGGCGCTATAAATAGGCAGTCACCTGCTCCGCCTTCCCAGTGAGAAGGGAACAAGCCAGAATGGTTTGAATTACAGGTTCAGGAGAATCACACGCAGAAATGTCCTGGCAGAACAGATTTCCAAAGGAAAACTCTGACATGTTTTCTTCCCTGCAAGTAGAGGAAGAACAAAAAGATGCTTTGCCAAGGAGGCTGGGAAGAAATCTCTCTCCAAGTCCCTTTCTGTACTAAAAGCAATAGAGAGAGAAAAAGATGCCATGCCAGGAACCTTCCAGGCTGGCTGCAGAGGAGCGGCAAGAACTCCTGCCCTTAGGAGGAGACTGCAAGGGTTGGAAGGTCCCTCTGTTCTGCGTGCTATGGTGCTGGGACCAGGTGGTGACAGCACGGCCTCCCACATTGATTTTCTCTCCTTACCTCATGGAATTCAATCAGAAGACAGCACCCACTGAACAGTGTAGGGGGAAAAGAAAACATTATTAGAAAAAAAAAAGGATGGTACAATTTTCCCATGCATAATATGAAGCACCATCTGGTTCTGGATATCCAAAACGAATTGTCAAATACCAAAGATAGCTATTTTGGGCACTTGGTAAAATTTAGGCAAGATCCATTTCTTGCCTAAATTTTGGAGGCAAATAAATACAGGCTCATATTCATCCACTAAGCTAACTATGTCCCTGAGGGGACATTTCCAGATCAACACCCGGCCAACCATCACCGCCACCACCAGCTCATCCACCGCGGGATCATCTAGGGCTCACAAACAATCCCCACACGCACACCCCTGGGCGGCGCAAAAGTTTGCAGCACACACAGGAGAGAGACACCAGTAACAGGAAGTTACTGCCATCTACAGATTTCCTCTCGCTGCTCAAGGGAGCGAGCCGAGGATTTTTCTGCTTGAACAATATACGCCGGGAAAACGGACCTCAGCTGTTTCGATGCACTATGCTCCCGGAGATGAAACGCGCTCCAGAACCCCGCGCAGAACCGTTCACACGCTGACCGGCTCGCCCAGAGCCCCGAGGGTCCCCGCCCAGCGCCGCCTCCCCCCGCAGCGCGGGGTAACTCAGCCCATCACTTTCTGCGCGCGGGGCTCCACACAGGCAAGCTAGCTCAGAGGCGAAGACGCGCAGTGCAATCTTTTCACAGGTTCCTGGCCATGAACCACTTTCTCCAGGCAGGCTTTTTACAGAGTTCCCTGAGCCCCGACCCAAACTTCCCCGCGAGCTCGGGGCCCCGGCAGACACAGGCCAGGGATGCGGGAGGCGCCGGCGCGCCCGGGAAGCCCCGGGCTGAGCCGGTTCCGACCCGCGGGGCCGTGACCGCGGGCGGCGGAGTTCGCCAGCGGGGCGCAGCGGGGTCCACCCGGTGCACACCCCGGCAACTTCATCGCGGGCAAGGCTTCCGAGAAGGAAACTTTTCCCCGGCCGGGCCGGGCTCCGGCCAGGCCCCGGGGACCCCGGGAGGCCACTCACCAGCCCGAGCGCGAAGAAGACGGCGAGCAGGGCGAGGCAGGCGCCCATGACGATGAGCAGCAGGAAGACGATGAGCGGGTGCTGCTGGCTCATGCAGTAGTAGGACTCGTACAGCCAGTCCCGGGACCGCTGCAGCCCGTCGGCGCCGCCCGCCGCCGCCGCCGCCGCCGCCGCCTCGGCGCGGTCCCGCAGGTACCGGCGCCGCCGCATCGCGTCCTGCCACATCGGGCGGCTCGGCTCGGCTCGGCTCGGCTCGGCTCGGGCGCCCTCCGTGCGCCCGGCCCGGGCAGCGCCGCTCCCGCTCCCGCTCCCGCTCCCGCCGCCGCCGCCGCCGCCGCCCGCCAGGTGCCGCCCCCGCGCCGCGCCCGGAGCTGCGCAGGGGCCTCGGCCGGGAGGGCGGGCAGGGCCGGGCTGGGCGCTGACGCCGCCGCCGCCGGGCGGGCGGGGGACGCGGCGGCTCCGCAACGACACCGCCGCCGCCGCCGCCGCCGCCAAGCGGGAGGGCGCGTGCCACGGGCCCCCGCCCCCGACGGCCGCGCGCGCCCCGAGGGAAGGGGCGGCCCGCTGCGCCCCGCCGGACCCCTTCCGCCCCCGCCCCGGCCCTCGCCCTCGCCCTCCGTGGCCCAAGCGGCTGGGTGGGGTGGGGGCGACCCCGCCTCCTCACTCACTCAGAGCGCAGCGAGGGCGCATGCGGGGAGGGGACCCCTTCTGCCCTCCACCGCCTCACAAACTTCTCCACCTCAGAGGGCGCATACTGGCGGGGAGCAAACCGCCAGGCCCCCGTGTGCTCTGCTGGGTGCAGGGTCGGGCCCCACACACTGTCCAGAGCTCCTAGCAGGAAGGCCTAGGCCCAAGGACTGCCCCACCCTGGGCGGAGATGGAGGGCCTCCTCCTCTGCACTCTCGGGGGCGCCCCAGAAGAGGGTCTCCTGCCGTCCCTCTTCCCCGCAGTGGCAGGAGCTCCCTGTCTCCTCTTCTGGCCTGGGACGCAGTGTGTGTCACCTTGCCTAGCTCCTTGTCATGTGTTCCTTGCAAGAGAGCGGGCCCCAGGGAGGCAGTGTCTTGCCTGCGGTCCCCCTGCCTGGTTCCCCTGCCTGTCGGAGAGCAGGCTCCTGAGGTCCTGCCTTGAAGCCGCAGGGCCACATGGGCTTCAGTTTTCAGCGCCGGAGGCCTACTCGGTGCTTTCTGCATAGTCCTGCCTCATTGAGCCTCCTCTGCCCTGTTGGGATGGCAGTGAGGGCACTAGGGAGCTTGGCCCAGTGCTGGTGTGAGGAGTGCTCTAGAGCTCACTCCTCCTGGTCCCCTTGGGCAGTTGGCCGGGGAGACAGGAGAGACCCACCTAGAACCCAGGGCCAAGCACCTGTGGGGACAGTGTCCCTCCTCACCTACCTGGGAGGGTAGGCTGCCTCATCCTGGAAGCCAGGAGGTCTCATCCATGACCCCCAAAAGATCACAAATTCAGGGCCAACCTGGGCTACTTAGCGACTTCACAAGACCCTGTCTCAAAATTAAAAAGTACCAAGGGGTGTGTGTGGTTCAGTGACAGCTCTGGGTTGGATCCTCAGTACAGAAAAACAAAACAACAACAACAGCAGCCTTTGGGCGTCTGACCTTATTCCGGTGTTGTCAGGGCAAAAGACTCCCAGACCCCTCCTCCTTCCCACAGCCTTTTCACAGGATCCAAGGCCAGCTGCCCTAGCCTCTCCCGGGCTGCTCCTGTGTCCTCTGCAGCAGACATGGCCACACTGGACTGCGCTGTCAACAATCCTGGCGCCTTCTCTCCTCCCTGTGCCACCTAGGCTGCCCTGTCCCCCTCGCAGGCAGGGACAGGAAAGCTGAGGACCCACAGCATACATGGAGACATAGACCTGGAACCTTCCGGGGGATTTTACTTCTGGCATCTCTTGAGCACTGCCTGATCCAGAAAGAATGGGGGCTGGTGGCTCATCCCCCTCTGCAGACCCCAGAGACCCCCGAGGAGGAAGAGGAGGAGGGCAGGGAGGGGAGGCCGGCGAGTCCAGTCTCAGACACAGGGTCCTGGGAAGGACCGTGCTGCCTGGCCACCCTCCTCCCACCCCCAGACCTAGGTCTTTCCTCCCTCCAGGGGGAGGGAGAGGAGGGGGAGGTGGCTAGGGATGCTGGCTTCCCTTGGTGGCCCCAGGGTCCTCTGTCAGTGTTTGTCCTCCAGCCCTGGCGGCCAAGTGAAACTCTTTTCTGCTGGGTCTCTTGTCTGCAGGACTCCCCTGGCCCTCCCTAAGAACCCTCGAACAACACCCACGCTTGAAGTGACCAGGAACTGGTCAGCCTTTCCTGGGTCTCAGCCTTTCCTGGGTCCCAGCCTTTCCTGGGTCCCAGCCTTTCCCAGACCCTCTCATCAGACGTGGTGCTCTCCTTTGGCTTAGAGAATGTGATTACTTACTGCCAGATTTTAGTTTTTTCGGAGGTTCTGGGAGCGAGCTTCAGTAACAGACAACACTGATGAGTCGGACTTATAAATATCCAGAGCCTCGTCCCTCCGAGGAAACCCAGTTGAGTGGGCAACCGGCCGCTGTCTTTGGCTTGGATTCTCTCTGGCCCGCACCCTGTGCGGGTCCTCCGGGTGGGTGGAGTTGAGCCTTTCTGGTCCTTTCTCCTGCTCCCAACATAGCATTATTCATCTCTGCAACTCTTGTTTCCTCACAGCTTGTCCTGATTAATGTCTGCCCACACAAGAAGCAAAAAATACTAATAATAATAACTTGTAACTTAACTGTATAGGGAAAAGAACTGGAAGACTTAGGGGGGAAAGAAAAGTAAGCCCTTAATTACTTTCTTCTTTCCAATGAGAAAGGCAAATATTTTTAATATTCACATCTGCATCGCACACATGCTGACCCTCTGTGGTAGGTGGGGTTGTTGGAAGACTTTTAGGTGATTTTGTTAAATTATGATGGCAAAATTAGTGACCCTCTGCATGAAGATTTTACATTTGACTCTTACGGGAGTTTTTTTTAACACTCATTCCCTAATTAGTTTATTCAGCAAATAATTATTGTGTGCCTATCATGGACCAGATGTTTGTTCAGGAGAAAAGGACAAGGATTCTAGAGCCCTCGAAGGAGTTTCCAGTGTCTTCTGAACAGCAGGACTACACAAGTCAAAACAGAAACGAAACCCAACACTGCTTGCCCTCCTCATTTCTGCCCTGCAGTTTAAATGGTGTCATCATAGACGGGGTCCTAGAAGAAAAATATGATGTAAACACCAAGGGTGTGTTGGGCTCCTCTGAATTTATGTTCGAATTTTGCTTTGTTTTTGATGCCTGTGTTTATGGGGGTCCCTGTCAGTGTTTTATGTGTCATGCGAAATATATGTGGACTAGCGTGATGGTCACTGTTATTCTGTTGGGGATTAGAATCAGTGAGACCAAGTGTGCCTTTTAAAATTTCATAGCACTTTCCATTTGGATAGAGGATAAAAAAAATAAAAATGAAAAAGAAGAAAGAACAGTAACTCCTAAACAGCATGGAGTAAAATGAAAAACATCCTTTCATGCCCAGGCAAAAGGATGAAATATATGCTCAAGTCACTAACGGGGCCCCAAGGAGTCCTCAAGTTTATTTCTGCACCTTTGGATAGCAGGATTGCTACCAAGGAAAAGGAATGGGGAATAAATTTACTCTGTCCATTTATTTGTGACAAAACACACAGAAAAAAACAGCAGTGGAAGCTCTGAGTCAAAGGAAAGAAGTGAGCATTAGGAGAAATTGTTTCCCCTCTAACGCTAGAGGGCAGCGCTCCACCCTCAAAGTGGCAGGCCCAGCTGGTGTCACTTGGTGTAGGATTCTGCTAGCACCACCTTGGAATTCCTAACAGTTTTTGAACAAGAGTCAAAAGGATTCTCATCTGGTCTCCGGGCCTGCAAATTAAAAAGCCGGCATGCTGCACCCAAGAGCATTCACAGGCCCACCCTGTGGGCCGTCTGAAGCCTCCCAATCTGGTCCTCTTTCACTGGACTTCCATGCACTGGACACTCCTCACTGATCATTAATCTAAGTATTCACATTGCAGGACGGGTGGATGCATCAATCGGTTTTGGTTTAAAAATAACCCCTCTCCTAGTTCCTATTTCAAACTCAGTTAGATTAGCTCGGTCAATAAGGCCACTGCCATGTTCCTCCCGGCGTCCACAATGCCCTGATTGGTTAACTACAGGCAGCCCACAAACCACACCAAGGACAGAAGCGGGTGTGTGCCGGCCGACACGGGCATGTTGGAGTACTGAGCACCGAGAACCTCTCTCTGTGTGTTCATTTTTCTCTCTGGCAAATGTATTACTAAAATTTACATAATTAAGTATGAACACTATGTCAACAGATTCATTATCACCATGAAATATGTCTTGTGTACTCAGATAACATTTACATTTTTATTGAACCGGAGTCTAAGAATACAGAATCCACCCAACCAAAGCTAGCTGATGGCTCCTCCCAGTCCAATTAACTCTTTCGGCTCGGTCACACAATCGTTTGCTCCTCAGTTTGCAGAGCAAACGCTGCGGAGTGTAACGGTGCTTTCCGTCCAGCCATAAACAACACCCACATGCCTCTGAAAGCCCCAGCTTGCTTGGCTTCTTTGATGAAGCATTTCGCCAATGGTAAAATGAATTTATTTTGTAGCATCATCTTTAAAATCTGACTGCAGGTGAGTTACTGGGATTGTCCCTTAATCCCATGTGTGGGGACACAGTTCTGGTGGTTCAGAACCAACCTCTCACCAAGTGCACTTCGGCTGAAAGGTTTGTTACCAGTGCTGATTAAATGTGCACCAGACGCCGGGATCCTTCCCTGAGCATTGGGAGCTGTAGGGACAAGTTAATGACTGGTGGGTTTCCAGATGGCCTGCCCCCTCTGGCGAGACATCCGTGTCCCTGTTCAGATGGGATCTGTGATGCCGGCGATGGAGAGATGTGGCAAAGGTTTGCTGCCTAGAGAGGCTGAGAAGAGGAGCACAGGTAGATGCTAACGGGACAGTTCGGGAAACTTGGATTTTCCTTTCTACTGCTGTGCGTATCCCTTAAATGAACGTGTTAAGTAGAGGGACTTAGTTATACTCTAACATTTTAAAAAATGCGTTGGAGGAACAAGAAATGGCTTCATACGTAAAGCAGTGCTGTGACACGAAGCACGTAGATATTCCATCCCATTCCGCTTCCTCACTCCACTCAGGTCGCGCAGCTTATGATCTTCAACCACTCCGCGCTTTGATTCGTGCTTGTATTTTTGAATTTGAAAGTAAATCAAGCTCGCCGCTGGTATTAGTTCACACTTGGTTGTGATTACTATCAATATTCTGTTAATAACTTCTTTAAAGTACTGGAATCTTTCCCATCTCCAATATCAACTGTACATTTTGGTGAAGTCATGTAAGGTCTCTGTGCTTCAGTTAATTTAGCCTTTAAATTCAGAAAGACGGACTATTTAGCCTGAAGAACTTTCAAATGTGTGTATTTTACTCAGCCTAACAAAGGGATGGATTTTAATCCACTGCTTTAGAGCAAAAAGAAAAAAAAACACTTCCAATTTTTAAAGATGATGTGAGTGATGTAAAATTGAACTACGCCAAAATGTATTATTTTTTCTAAGTATTTATGACAGGTGTTTCTTTTTATATAAAGAAGGAAAGTAGGGGCTGGGGATTTAGCTCAGCAGCATAAGCGCCTGCCTTGCAAGCAGGGGGTCGTGTGTTCGATCCCTGGTACCGATTAAAAAAAAAAAAGGAAAGTGTATGTATTGACAGTGTTTCATGTGAATTTAATAGTCACACACAAATTTTACTGTATAAATGCCATCAGTTTTCTCACTGGGAGGTCCCTTTAGTAAATACAGAATATTTTCTTTCTTTTTTTTATTTTCATACTCTTTGGCCCCTACTTCTACTTGAAATTTGCAAAACACACTGTGGAAATGAAGATGGTAAAGATGGGTGGTGCACAAAAGGATGAACGGATGAAGAAAGACAAAGCCTACCTAATCCTTTTCTAAAAAACCACAATTGACAAATAATGGCAGTAAATTCTCTAATTGGAATGGGATTTAATATAAATGTTTGTGGGCCCTGAAGACAATATATTTATATGTTTTCTACTGATACTATAGTAAACCAGATCTTCCACTGTGTCTTTGAAAGCTCCATCATACCTTCAAATCCTAACATGGTGAGATTTTCATGACAGTTGACACACATATTGCTAGCAATTCTACTTGCTCAGTAGGACAAAGAGAAACAGCATATGCAAGGCAAGATTGCAGAGAAATAACAGTAAAACGAAGTGAGTCCAGGAAAGGAGGTCTTCTGCAGAAAGCATCATTTGAGGTTGATTTTTACCAAGAGAAAAAGGCACTGAGCACAGGGATTTCCAGTAACAAATCGTGGGCAACAGGATCGCAGGCAGCATCAGTGGAGACCACAGGCTATGTGAAGGGACCAGTCAGACTCACGTCTCTCAGTAGCTTTAACCAAGTTGAGCTTTGACAGAAAGTGAGCAAGGGTGGGAAGGGTCACTCGTGACCTCCCCACGGCCACTGGTTGTCAAGGGTGAATACCAGGTTTTGGGGAATAAGATGCAGAACATACTTCTGAATCAGCCTGCTGGAGTTGTTGACTTTTGTGTGCTTTTCTGGCATGTTTGACAAAAGCAATGTATTCTAAATGTGAAATTAAACACATTTGTGTCCATGAACCTAGTTATAGATTTCCTATTATCCATTCAGAATTTTTTTCTTTTGCATGAAAGTCTTCAAAAATAAAGCTCAGTGAACTTGGGGTGATTTTATTAGCACAGTAAGTGCTGCTACATATGATACCTATGCGGATCTTCACACTGGAGCAAAGAGGCGCTTCCTTCTTAAATGGAACCCAGTCACCACCATGGTGCCTTCATGGTGCCATTGACATCTGTCCCACTCTCTGCTCACTCCAAAGCCATCGAAAACAACACAGCTGAGTTAGGCTGTAGCTTGCACTCCTCTTGCTGTATCACCTGCCTACTCCAAACAACCCTGGCTCCTGCCAGCTTTTCCAACCTTTTATGCAGCCTCCCCATCTTGTGTCTCCCATTTGGCAGCTGCTCTACTTAGCTCCCTAATGCCCTCCACCTCCTGATTTGGGCTGCAGATAATGACCTGCAGGGAAGATCCTAGGTTCCTGCTGTACTCACCTTACCCCAAGTGCTGGACCTGTATACCTGCTTCTTCCTCTGTGTGACCACGCAATGCACACACACGCACACACACAGAGGCACACCTACACTCACACATACACACCATCTGCTTCCTCTGCTGGGAATCACTGTGTGCAGCTGGGACTCCTGCTGACCTCCCCTCTCCACCCATCCTCAGCATAATCTGCTGAATCTAGCACACTTTCCGTCCTGATCTTTCCTAACATAAAAGTCACTGTCACAAAACAATATTTTGGGGAATATTGGGAAGTTTAAGTATAAGACATTTTGAAAGGTTGCCTCTTCAGTGTCACATTATAATGGATCACTAGTACCTGGGCTTATTTTGTTAGTCTAATAAAAGCATGATAATTTATATCAACAGGGACAAAGATGGATAAACACTGTTTTTTTAAAAATAGTATGTTTGACTACATAGACACACAGAAGCTAAATTTTTGTGTAAGACTAAACACAAATATCTTCATAGTAAAATATGATAGTGCAATTGAAGAATCAATTGAAATTTCCTGAAAACTACTGAACCTCCTCTCTCCAGCACATGAGCTCCCAGAGGTGCCTTCCTCAGCTCAGATTTCACCCAGTATGAGGTGTGCCAGGGCCACGGAGCGGGTGGTGGCTGGGCTCACCTGGCTGATTGCCTTAGATTAAATAACCTCCAAATGGCCAGAGGCTAAGGTGCCAACTCCATCCAGACGGGCTGTATTTCTGTTGTTACTGGGAAACCCTAAAGACATTTTCATGCTCAGCAGGCTAAAGGGATAGAAAGGCAATCTTAACCCTACAGACTCATGATTGCATTACAGGCCAATCACTAACACACTGAAAAGGTCTGTGCTCCCTGTTACGACAGGACTGCTTTTTCCTTCTAAGCAGATTCTCCCAGAAGCTGCAAGCTGGAAGAGTTATCTTTAAAAGAAGGAGGAGAAGGAGGAGGAGGAGGAGGAGGAGGAGGAGGAAGAGGAGGAGGAGAAGGAGAAGGAGAAGAAGGAGAAGTAGGAGAAGAAGAAGAAGAAGAAGAAGAAGAAGAAGAAGAAGAAGAAGAAGAAGAAGAAGAAGAAGAAGAAGAAGAAGAAAGAGTAATAACAAGAATAATAATAAATTTTAAAGATACTAGTCTGAGACTTGAGACTTTGTCAATGAAAATATAGGAAAGAGACTTCAGGCTTGGAGGTTGCTCGCAGTTGGTTCTCATTGCTTTTATGCCAGGCCTCGCTAGAGTGCTAAGTATTGTTCCTAAGACACAGGCTCTGCAGCCAGGCATCTGCTGGAGAGCTAAATCTACAGGTAAAGATGTGTGATTGCAACAGGGGATCAAAGCCGACCATGAATATTTACATTTAAAATGTTTTTAAATTTATTACTGTCACAACACATTGCCATCAGTCCTCAAGGTCCTCCCCTCATGTCAAACACCTTCATCCCACTGTCCTCGCCACTTTCGGAAGCAGGTCTGGAAGTCCTATGTCTCGTGTTGTTTTTCAGACATATAATCAAACTGTGCTGAGTGCTGATGCCATGTGACATTCTGCAGAAAAGCAGGTTGGTATAAAGGTGTCAGTGAACCCTCGTCCAGCCGACTCACCAGATCCGTGACGGTGCCACCTCAGGCAGGCTCGTCCCAGGTCAAAGTGACCACCAAAGGTCAGTGTTTTGCACCGATCCAGGGTGTGGCCGCAGCCACCACTGCACGGCTAAGGACATCATGAAAGAGGACCTCAGGAACCGCTCGGAAAATGGCAAGAACAATACAGCAAGTGCACAGCAACTGGGCGTGGGGTAATTTGAGGGACGTTAGTGACAGTTGCTTTCACTGTAAGCAAAACTGTGAAATGGAATTTATAAAATGGTCTCTGAACTTAGCCTGATTCTAAGCTTCCCTTCTGAGCCCAGAGATCAAAAATCGGCTCTGGAGAGCAGAAAGAAAATAACCACAGATTGGTTAGAAAGGCAGAACTGCCACTGGGTGCTGTTTCTCCTAAAATCTATGATCAGATCCATCTCTTAAGTGTCACATTATAATGGATGACCAGTATCCTGGCCAGAGGAGACTGGGTCCACCCAACCCTGGATCTGAGCAATGCTCGGATGAACAAATTGTAGGGATGCTTAACATTTTTCAGATGTTTAAAGGATGACTACATGTGATTGTTTATCTTATTAGTCATTGACTCAGCATCATAAATTCACAAACAAGCACATTTTATAAGAATGTTAGGGAAGGGCCTCTACCGTTCAAGCTACTCAGACCACTGGATGATCCAGTCGTGAAGTCATTCTCTCTCTCTCCTGTTTTCTCTCCTTCGTTTATATCACAGTACTTGTACAGTCCTATAATACCATTGTTTCCTTGTTTCTCTTAACCATCTGGGGGCCTTCATGTTCCCTCATTCATTGCTTGAAACCCCTCCTAATTTCTAAGAAGGATTAGCAGATTAATCGCGGTCCTTTCATGGCTATGTTTTAAATGGTGCTTTAGTCGAAGATATTTCTAACTCTCTTGCAAATAGAGGGGAGTCAATTTCAATTAAATAATAGTTCACAGGAGACAGAAACTGGAGATAATTAAAGTATTGCTAGTTTTAAAATGATTAACAAGCACGCACAAACGATCCACTGGATCGTGTTAGAATTCACAGTGAGTTTGGGGACACAGAGCAGCTCGGTCACCATGAGAACCACGGCCGGCGGGGCCCCCGGGTGCTGTGTGAGCGCTGGGCAGATCCTCACAAGGCAGCAAGGCAGCCTCTTGCTGGGCGACGGCCACACAGCTATGCAGAGAAGCACTCTGGGCCCTCACAAAGCCCCATCCCCAGCATGGGGAAGAGAGAAAATGCACAGGTACAGTGGCATTGGTGTGATTCTGTCACTGCACAGCCCCCATATGAGACCAACCTGAGGTGACAGGCAGTGGGGTTTACCTACCTTTCCCCAAATTCCCTGGAGTGGCATCTAGGAACGAGGAGAACTGGAGGTACATTCTGCAAGAAGACGGGGGACTTTGCATCCGGGTGCTTCTGGGATCCTCACTGTCAGATTTGCTCACCCCTGTGGCCTCTGTGTGGGCCCGCCCTGTCATTTCACTGACACTTGCTGAGTCCACTCTCATTGACCATTTGCTATGAGCCCTGCCTTGGGTGACTTTGCCTGGACTCTGGCTGACCCAAGTAAGATGAAGCGCTCTCACCTTAGATACCTACAAGGTGACTTTCAGAGGCCAGCAGAGAATCCTGGGTCCTATCTCTGCCACATAAGTTGGCCATGCTCATTGCCAAAATGTTGACTATCACACTGCCCTGACTTCTCCAGCACCCTCTGTCCACTGTGGAGGGGCTACCAGAGCACACATGTCCTGCCTCAGTCCTCCCAGTTTCTCTCCCCGCTCTTGTTTCTTATTGTCCAATTTTGAGATTCTTACCACTGATTTTTCACATGCTCCTTTTCCCTGTCCTTGGAATTAAATAAAAGCCTTAGGTCTGGGCTCCCAGGTCTGCCTTCCACATGCTAAAAGTGTGTCGTTAGAACTGCTTTTGGCTACAAGAACGTGGCTTCTGGACTGGCCATACCTCAGTATCTTGATAGTTAATTACCTTACCCTACAAGAAATCCGGAGGCAGCAGGTAGCTCCTGGGGTTCCACATTCCCAGCACCATTAATCCTGTGCTGGGCCAGCCTTGGTGCCCTAGGTGTTTTTCCCTAAGCATGGCACCTCTTGGGCATGAGTAGGCACTCCAGCTATAGGTCTCCTCTTCTCACAGGCCAGGATTCTCAATAGGAAGGGCAAAGACATGAAAGGTCTTTTCTTCTAGGTCTTCCTCCTATGCTGACTTGGAAAATCTGTTCCTATCATATTTAGCAGGGCTTTTGTTACCTGGAACAATAACCTCTGTCTATCCTCGAAACAATCACAGGAGATTCCCATAAGGATAAAATCCACTGGGATTCACTCCCTAGATCCCCGTTCCCCAGAATTTTTGTTGATCAGATGCTTCAACAAAATTAATGTTGGTCAAGTTAGTAAAGAAGAGGAAAATGTTGGCTTAGTAGGCAAGCAACTCTCCACCCCAAGTGATGAGGTGGAAGTCATCATGAGCGCTCTTCCCTGACAAAGCCTGTCTTCTACAACTCCTGCCTTGCTGAAGACATTAAGGTCAACATCACAAGAAAAAGTAATCGACATTCTCTTCATTCCTAGCATCGCATGTCTTCATCTGCAATGGAGGTCCAATGGCATAGGGCTCCTGGGGATGGAAAAACTTCTCAGTTCACTGTGTCTAAAGTTAAACAGTTCTGGAGAAATATTTTAGGCTCTTGGTCCCAGCCTTTATCTGGATAGCCGGTGAACACTAGAGACTGGAGCTGAGCTCTGGGCCAATAAAGCCCTTGTGAAAGCAAACTGAGATGAAATTTAAAACAATACATTAAAGCTAGAGTTATATTTTGGCTCAGAGTAAGGCAGAACTTTTCTCCTACTGCAAGTTGTTTAAAATAAAACACTATCTAAAAATTAGTAAGTTTGAAGGATGGTATCTGCAATGCTTAGCTATAGATCAGGCAAGATCATTTCTGATCTTCTGTTGCTAATATTGCAGTACATATTAATCAAGATCTGATAAGCCTGGGCACCACAAATTGGCAACCAGTAATCAGTACCATGCTTTTCTATGTGAGTACTATTTGTTAAAATTCTGAATATGATGCCATGAACTTAATACACTCTTATGCTTTGCAATACTGAACAATCAACTGACAACGTATCTTGTTTTATGACCACTTAGTCTTGGAAAATTCACACATGGTAAACGTCTAACTCTCCCTATGCCCTTCAGCCTGCCAGCCTCCCTTGACTTATCTTCATGGACTTTGGCCTTTATGCAGATCTAATGGGTATCATGTTGTGAAACTTCTTAAAAAGTAACTAATCTGCCATAAAGAGGGGTACACTGGAAGCATTTGTATGAAAATGGGTGCACCGTGAGACCATACATTTGTTGTTTTGGATACCGGAAATCAAACTTACAACCTTGGGCTTGCCAGGCAGGTGCTGTGCCACTGAGCTACATTTCCTAACCCAAGGCCATAATTTTGAGTGAAATAAATCAGACACACAGCTTAAATAAAGCATGGTTCCTCTTCTGTGAGAAGCTTTATATATACTGTTAGTATATATAAAGAGCAAAAATACAAAGAGAGAGAGAAACAACAGGAAACAGGGAGGTAGATCTTCTGCAAAAGGGAAGGAGACCAAGAGATAGAGGGAGGAGAAGGCTGGGAGGGGAAAGGGACAGGAAAGAATTAAGATGTGTTTTTTATATGGACCAAGCCCCCAGGATGAGCGGGATCATTATTACTGCAAACATGCACAAATACAAGCAGTAACTTCTCCCTAGCGTCTCATAAGAGAGTGTGTGTGTGTGTGTGTGTGTGTGTGTGTGTGTGTGTGTGTCTTGTTTTGTGTTTTGTATATTTGGTGCCAGGAATCAAACTCAGGATCTCCACTTGCCAGGCAGGTGCTGTGCTGCTGAGCTACATCCTCGGCCCTAAAGAATATTTTTAAACAACACCAGCGCCTACTTTAAACTAAGAGCTTGGATGGTAGAATCAAGAGAGCAATGAGATGAAAGAAAAAGAATATATAATAGAAATCAAATATACTCTGCATTTTGTAACATTTTTGTTTTCTTTGACATGTTTGCAGAAATTCAGGTAAGCTACTTGGTTCAGTTAAAACTTACTCAACCGTACTTTGCAATACTAATTAGTATTGAGATACTAATTTGCCTGTATTTATTAATTAGATTATTTCTGTTGACAACTTTCCCTGTCAACATAAGCATTACCTTCTAAAGCCCATAATCTTATTTTCTTGACATGAAAATAATTTAAGCTAATAAAGTTATTGAAAAATATTGTTAGGTGGATACAAATTCTAGTATAAGTTAATTAAAGCAATCTTCTAAAAATTATTGCCATAATTATTGAATCTAATGAGTTAACAATAAATACCTTCTTTATACTCATTTTAAATTTCTTTGTACTTCTGCTTGTTATTTGACACGTATTTGGAGGCTGACACAAGGTTTTTCTGTGATGCCCGCTTTGGTCTTGAACCTCTGAGCACAAATGATTCTCCTGTTTTAGCTTCTGCAGTAGCTGGGACTACAGGCATGTATCATCCTGCCTAGTTTGAATACTATTTTAAAATAGTAATTTTTAAAAAGTTGTGATCTCTGTGAAAGACTGGTTTTATGGCAATGATTCTGTTCAGATAATAATGAACAACTCTGGAAATAGATATGTGTGCATGCAAAGAATACATGTTATATTATGTCTTGAAAAATTTTACATTCACTGTAAAGAAATATTTTGCCAGGTTTAATGGACAACGATACACCAAGAGTGCATATTTTCATCCGTAGCCTAAGCACTGACATAAGTAAGATTTAACACTAAAAAGATGTATTTTAATAGATCGTGGAGGTGTTTGCTGTCTTGTTGGATGTGCGCATTTCTCCATCCTGAGGGACTGCCCACTTAAGACCTGCATGTGAAACAATATAAGAAACATGTAATACATTGGATTATTTATAGAGAAATAAATTCAAATGAAACATGCTAAAACAAAAAATAGAAAATAATGAATCCGAGATGTGAAGGTTCAAGAAATTTTGCAATGATACATGATATTGAACATTTAAAATTACATTTCAAAGAAGTATTCATTTCAGATTTTCTTAAAACACACTTTTTCCTGTATTCCGTGAGTATTTGTATTTTGAACATAAAACTATATGACATTTTAATTCTTCAAAATTCTGGTCTGAAATTAAGCTATAGTATCAGCAGGAGAATCATATTGAAACCTCTGTTAAAAATACAAACAACTCAAGTGTTCAGTGTAGTATATACAACTCATGAAAATAAAGTGTGCTTCTTGTAACTCTCAAAGTAAATGGAAAAGCAAGGTAATAGAAAGCTAAAACATCAATAGAGATCAAAAATGAAATAACCTTTCTCGGTAATAAACTTCTATCATATTAAATATTCATTCAACAAGTCCCATTTGAAAGTAAATATTTAATTTAGTTGTTCTGGGTAATGGCCCAAAGTAGATGCTATTCTCATAATGAAGTCATAGGTCCCTAGTAAAGTGCTTAAGCTATTACACTTAAGTCATTAAACTCCAAGGCCTGTGAGTTTTCTTTAATTTCACTTTCTGGCCCATTCTCCTTCCTGGCCAGGATTGTTCTCCACTGCACAGTTGTAGAAGGTGCCATTCCCAGTCCTCCTGTCCTCTTCTGTCCCTAAGCTTTTCTCCTTGCAAGCAAGCTGCAGACTGTGGGTGAAAGACCACACTTCTCCCACACTTCAGGCAGCAGCTGCCTCCAGACCCTGCAGCCCCTTCCTTTCCATGGACACAGTGCAGCCCAGCCCAGCCTAAGGGCCACCAGATGTCCCATGCTGCCACTGATTCCGTAGCAGAATAGGAGCAGAGGACAACCTGGAGTGCTTACCTGTGGTGCCCAGTCATGGCCATGCTGGATCTGTCTGGACCTTTCTACTGCCTCCCGGTAGAAGGAGCAGGGTGGAACCGCTTCTCCAGACAGGTCTTCCCAGGTCACGTTCTGTCTGCAGTCACAGAATCACAAGAGCAAGCACTGGGCTTATTCTCTCTGATTTTATTTACTCTGATTTTATGTCCTCATCCGCTATATTATGGCACAATTTTTTTGGTGTGTATGTGCACATGCATTTGATAATGCTTACCCAAATCATTCGAGAATTAGAGTCTTCAATGAAGCTGTATTTTTTTAATTTGGTAGAATTTTGACATTTGAAGGACAAAACAATCAATCTTATAATACAACAGTTTCAGTAGCATTTTCCAGTTCCCCGGAAGGTACTGTCCTGCCTATTAAAAATCCTTTCAGTGCACTTCAGGTAATTTAGAGAATTGCAAGGCTGACATACACGTGTCAAATACTAAATGAGTGTGGTGTGCCTACTTTTATAACTTCAGAAAAACATAGTAAACCTAGAATGTCCAACTAAGGCCATAAAAGTCACACACATATTGGGAAATGGTCTGTATCCCTCTTTGAATGCAAATCACAATTCTTCTGTGGCCACTTAGATTTGTCCTTTTTGTATCAAATTCGATATCACTTTTCCATCCCTGTCATGGCAAAAGTGATACATATTTGAGAACAATGCCTTAAAATTATTAAGATATGAAGCTATGATCGTGTGAAAAATGGAATGTACCAACATGAAACTTCTCGTCTTGGCACATTGCTTTGAATACTAGACCACTGGTGGGATAGAATCCAAGTGCATATCATGATACAATATTAGCGCCTTTGAGAAATCGACACTGCAGGGACAGTGCTCAGCCTCATTTAATTCCATGAGCCCTGGAAAATGACAAGAACCTGATCCATGATGTTGATTGAGTCTTAGTTGGTGGAGGGGGATACCAAACAATGGAGTGAGACAGGTTGGCAGATGACATAGGTCATCAATTCTAGTCCATGAAAATTTATCATCAGTGAACATTCCTTAATTAAACTACTTGCAAGATATCCAGATAGTTCCCCTTCCCAATAGGACTGCACGGTGGCGTTCTTGTCTAAATATGAGTGGGCCAGTGCTTTTGCATTTGAAGTGTGTGTAACCAGAGTTTGTTAGAAGAACTGCATAGTAGCAATGAAAATCCAGGAAAGAAGGCCATTCTGTGAGATTTTGGAGTGATGGCAGCCACCAGGGGTTGGAGGAAGGTGGGGAGAGGATAGAATAAGACGGGTTTGGAGATGTGAGCAGGGAAAATGCCAATGGGAAGGTAAATTTAAAGCTCTTTGCTTATTTCCTCTCTTTATCCTTCCTTGCTTCTCTGTCCCAAGAAGTTACTGGCACTTGTCCTGCTTCAAAGTCCAACTTCTGGAAATTTCCTCATAGGTTTGAAGCTTTACCTGGGCACTATGCTCAAGAGTCCCTGGGAAAATGGGTGAGAAATCACATGTCATCATGATTTAGGAATTGTTTTTTTGGTAGCCATGTTGTATTTTTGGTCAGTGTTAGGACTGATTTTGCTCTTTCAGTAAAGTAGCATTCAGGGGACAAAAGGGTTAGGGTGAAAGAGGGAACGGACATATCCCAGGGCAGCTGAGCATTACTGCCAGAAAGATGACAGAACACTGCAGGGACAGGTGCTACAGAGAAGGCGTGTTCGCATGAAGATAAGACGGTCAAACCCAGCCGGGCACAGTGGCTCACGCCTGTGATCCCAGCACTCAGGAGGCAGAGGCAGGAGGATCGTTGCGAGGTTGAGACCAGCCTGGGCTACAAAGTGAGCTCAAGGCCAGCCCAAACTGCATAGCGAGACTTTGTCTCAAAAAGACAAAAAAAAAAAAAAAAGACCTTCAAACCCTGAGAACTGTGTGGGGACTGCTCAGTAGACAGGAGTCAGGTCAGGCAAATGGGAGTTGAGGGGACCAGAGGGGCTGGTCACTGCTGGCTTTAGTGGAGGGATGGAGTAATAGCAGGTCACTGGCAGAAAAGGACTTGGGCAGGATTCTGTTTGTGATTTGTCTCCATCTCTCCAGACCTCAGCTGTGAATTGATGTGTTTGAGTATCAAACCTCCTACAGCCAGGAAAATAGAATAAGTCTACCTGAACGGGCGGCATGGGACAGTCACTCACATTCTGTTGGAACACGTGGTTTTGGTCTGACCACTTGTCCTCTTCTTCCTGTAGGAGCAGCGTAGTGAGTTGGCCCTGGCATACAGCTGAATCCACCATTCCACTGCCCACAACATTTTCTGCAGGGTAAGCAGGACCCAAGCCAGCCTCTATTGATTGCGCAGGATTACAGCCATGGGTACTTACAATCAACTGCCAAGCAGGGTCTTGTCTTAGTGAATTGCACCTGCTTGCCAAGCCAACAAGACAGAAATTTGTCTTCTCAGTGCTGAAAGAAAGAAAAAATAAAAGAAAGAAAAAACCTGCAATAAGAGTTGAATCTTTGGGCCGTGATCCAAAGATGGCTTTTAGCATATTAAATCTATAAAATATGTCTATTTCTTTCTAATTCTAAATTACCTCAACCGTAGAAGGCAGCCCAAATACCTTTTAACAGATGAAAGTTGCCAAAGTTCACCCTCATTCTCTGCTGAAACGCAATAGGGAAACCCGACTGTAATAAAGTGAGAAACAAAAAGCTACGTCTACAAGGTGGGACTGTGCACATTTTTGCAGGTGCAGAGTGGGGTGTGTGAGCCTGGGCACTGCAGCCCATAGGCCAGCGCAGTCCCACGTGCTGGGAGAACTTGCTCTGCGAGAAAAGGAGGATGTGGATTTAGCCTCAGGCAGCAAAAGGGGGACTTTTTAGTTAATTCCTCCTCCCATTCCATGCCCATCTGCGGGGCTGGTGGCTCAGGAGGGTGGAGGTCCCGGGTCACAGGCATCACTGAGACAGCTGGGCCAGGGAGCCCTGGGAGTGCTGAGGACATTGTCTTCAGCTTGGGGACACTGTCAGCTTTCTAAACCTGTACCACCACATGGACACTGACAATCAAGTTTTGAGGTTGCCTGTAATATTTTTATTTTTTCATCATTTTTGTCTTTGGAATAATGGTAGCTCTGTACCATGAATTTCTCTGTCCCCCTACTTATAAAATAACAGATAATACAATCCTTGAGCATTTAAACAATTCATGTCAGCTACATTTTAGCACCTGCCTGGTGTGTGTCCTAGACTCTCAGTGTCTTCTACTTCTGTGTGGGTCAATGTAATTTTTTTCTGTTTCTAGAGAGAGAAAGAGAGAGACAGAGACAGACAGAGAGAGAGAGAGAGAGAGAGAGAGAGAGAGAGAGAGAGAGAGACACACACACACACACAGAAAGAGAGAGAGAGAGAAAGAGAGATTCGTGCAGGTGTGTACTCTGGGCACCGTGGACTTCACGAAAATAATTTCTATGCCTTGAGAGGAGGTGTCTCAGCTAAGCATGAGCAGGAAAGGTGTCTTAAGTGGGGATTCAGGGTGCCTGGGAGCTCAGCAAAGCTGGCGGGAAGGCAGCAGGCTCCACAGAAGGAGTGAGACTGGGCCAGGTGGACGCCCTGTGCCCAGTACTTTTGCATAGGCAGTAATGGAAACCAGATTCATAATGGACAAAGTTGATACGAGGTATGATTTTAAAATAAAACCCTAAGGCTGGGGATTTAGCTCAGTGGCTCAAGTACTTGCCTGTTAAGCACAAGGCCATGAGTTTGATCCCTGGTACCAAAAAATAAATAAAATGCAGTAAAACCAAAGACACTCACAAAAGAGGACTTTCAGAATTGTTTCAGAAAGTTACTAAAAAGACAGAACAGGTGTAGTTAAAGCAAGAGAAAGTATTTTGAGGGCGCGAAGGGCACTGTGTGTGTTACTGTAATACATTTTTTAATTTAAACAACTGAATGTCAGGCTGCCGCAGTGTCTTAAGTAGATTCCAAACATTTACCCATGATGGCCATTTTGACTTTGGGGAAGAGTCAGAAGTACCAGACCCAGGGAATAAGGCTGCAGAGGACACACTTGCCTGCTTCTTTGTTGGATAACACGGGGTAGCTGCTTCTATGTTTTTTATCACACTTTTTAAAAGAACAGCCATGAAAGAGGACTTCCAGAACTGCTTCAGAAAGTAGAGACAGCAATGGTATAAGTGTGTCCAAGGAGACAGGGTGTATTTTGAGGATTCATGACAATGTGCATTTTTACTGTAATAATTATTTAAATCTAAAATTTTACCATACTTAGAGATCACATTTTAGTAATATTGGAAAACTAGAAATCTCTAAATATTTGTTGAAAGGGATTATGGGGCTGGCAATATAGCTCAGTGACATAAGCACCTGTCTGGCAAGTGTGAGGTCCTGAGTTTGATTCCCGATACCAAAGAAGGGGAAGGGAAGATTATGAATAGTAAACCGTGGTCTCCTATAAGGAGGTTTTATCAGAACTTTTAAAGGCATAACATGGATGGACTTAATACATTTGACTAAACTTCAGAATTTATCATTTTGGAACAGAAAAAAAGTGCTACATCAAGAAAAAAAAAACCAAAAATGTTAAAGTTGATCATAATAGAACTATGAATAACCAAGACAAAACTTTCTTACCAAAAGACTGTTTCCAACCCAACAATATAAAAGCAAATTGTCCAATAAAATTTGAGCAAAGAGTAAATAAAGCCAGGTCATTATAAAAGTGGAAATGTTTAATAGCCACAAATAATAGCCTACCAATGATTACACAAACATTTACAACTGAATGTACAGTGTCACTTTAATATTTATGTAGAAAAACATTTAAAACTGGTAAAATAGAGCATTATAGAGAATGAAAGAAGACAGCTCACTTTTGACAGAAGATCATGAATTGGAATGAAAGTTTTAGAGAAATAATTTTGTAGTATCTGTCCATATTTAAAACTTACATAAATAAATTCTAAGATTATTTTTAAAAGAAATATCAGCCCATCAATATATATTATAAAAGTTACTTATGATAGCATTTTAGTAATACTGGAAAACTAGAAATCTCTAAATGTTGTCAAAAGGGGATTATGAATAGTAAACTGTGATCTCGTATAATGAGGCTTTATCTGACCTTTTAAAAGAATGG
The DNA here is from genome assembly GCA_004027455.1 of Hydrochoerus hydrochaeris. Taxonomy (NCBI): domain Eukaryota; kingdom Metazoa; phylum Chordata; class Mammalia; order Rodentia; family Hydrochaeridae; genus Hydrochoerus; species Hydrochoerus hydrochaeris. The sequence continues at coordinate 312,478 of PVLA01000663.1, forward strand.
CATGTTAGATCTGTGCAGGAAAACGCTGAAGTGATTGCAAAAGCAAGGGGCAGAGAAGGGTTCGTTTTGTGATTGCCTACTGTGAATACTTGAGTGTGAAATATCTATTTTTCATTGAAGCCTCAAGCATCAGAAAACACTAGCACTGGTGAGCAAACTGGGCAGCAGGTCTCCGGGGGACACTTGTTGATTCAGATTGAAAAGCGCATTACCAAGCCACGGCAAGAGTGAAAAGCAGGTCACGGTACTGCAGCGAGGTTTGACGTGTCAAAAGAGGTTGTAATACTTTTATCTCAGAGTCCCTGAGCTTTTACTCAAGGGAAGAAAAGTGTATTCACAGACCAAAGCTGACTTGTGCTATTACACAGCTTTTTAGTTAAGCTTGTTGATTTAAAATTTAAACGACAGGAAATACGAGAAAGTGATTAAGGGAAAACTCATACTTTCAAAGAAAATCTTCAAAGTTTGCATCAGGAATTGCTGAGTCCTATTGACTATGCAAAATAGGAGCAGAAGAGCAGAGGGGAGACAGGACCTCACTCTCCACCATGACGTCTTCCCACGGTGTCTGAAATGTACGCCGGGAGCCAGTAGTCCATGTCTTCAGCAAACGAAGAAAACGTAACAAGATGAACAAGTATGAGAACATGTTACCTTGTGCAAGATGTCAAAGACTAAAATAAACTGAAAGAAATCTGTCCCCAATAACCAACTCTTAATATAAATGTAGGTACTAATAATAGAAGAAAATAAAATGAGAGACAAATGACAAACTCAGAGAAATTTATTCAATACTATAATGGGGAAATTTTTAAAGATCACAGGTGGGTGGGTGAGTGCATAAGTAAATGGACAGCCAATTTGGTATTTGTGCTGAATACTCAAAATCTAGGATACCTCTATGGATCACATTTTCAATAAAAATATAACATTGGGGAAGTCACTCTCCAATTCTAAATGAATACTGAATATATCTACTACTCATTATTGGATCAAAATTTTATGATAAATTTATAAGAAAATATATTTTCTGTGATAACCCATAGGCAAGATGGCTTTATTTTCTTCTGCTTATGTTTCTTTACTATAATATTTTATAAGACTTTATTTTCTATTCTATTAATAGAATATTTTTAAATTCCAAACTAAATAAAGGATTCCAATGTTAAGTCAAAGTCTAAAAGCAATAACAATTTTCTGATATTTGTGAAAATATAGACATAACATTTTAGCATCTTAGAATATTTCTCAAGTGTTTATTGATATTAATGAGGAATGGGTCATTTTTTACATGGCTCAAAGAACATCTAGCAAGTATTTTCAGTGACTCTAAGTCAAGTGCAATAAGGAACAAGATATATAGTTTTTGTGGGCATATCTTTGGCATTCTTTGGGGAAATCTCTCAGTCTGAAAGATAAGGGATTTATAACATAAAGCACTTAAATCCAAATGTAATCCATAACCAACTGTCAGGCAGAAGTTAAATGCATTAATTACATCAGCAAGTGAGTAGGTAATGACAGGTTCAGTACTACCACCTTTTATTTCTCAAAAGTTATTTTTTAAAATAAGAACTTAGAGAAGCCCTCTGAGTCCTAAAACACAAGAAGAACTGTTGGATGAATCTCTGCAAGACACATCTGTGTTTGCCATGGGGAGAAGTGAGTCACAATAATTTCTTCATCCTGAGTTTCCTGGTAGCAGGGGCTGAATGTTGGAAATTTTATGAAGTGCAAAATTATGATCTTCTGCCTTTACAATCTGACCCTAAGCCCTGGTTCTCCTTATGTATTCAGGAAGAAATATGTCACCTGTGACCACTGACAATTTCTCCGCAGCCCCCTCGGCTTTGGTTGTAGTTAGAGGACATTTGCATTATGTCAGCATAACGCATTTTGAGGTTAGGGAAAATGATGAGCTTGCTTAATCTCATTCATCCCCAAGAGTCAAATGCGTGATCATTCAGTGAATCCCAAATTGATACAGCTAATACAGTTAATATGGTGAGTCACTGGATTATTCTTTCATAACCCATGACCGCAAAGAGAACATATAGAGAATGAGCTATGTATTTCCATTTAAGTCCACTTTATAGCTTTCCATTTTAGCTACAGGAAAGAGTGGTGATGTTTGTATAACTGTTACTGCATGATCTGATGTACTAAGTTTAATAACTGACTACGTTCTTTTCCTAATGTCTTTTTCAAAGAAGTACTACTGTTATTTTTGTTCTATATTGTCACTTTTATGTAAGAATTGATTTCAAATTAGCAAAAAAGTTATCATCCATAGACAGTTCTAGTACAAACAGTTTGGCTGGGTACATCTTTAAAGCCCCACAGTGAGAGGACACGGCCTTGGGAGTCCTGTAGGAACCAAAAACCACACCTTTCCCCACTATAGGGTCATCCGCATTGTGAGTCTCCGCTTCTCTCTCTGCTTCTGTAAGGCTTCCTCCTTTCTAAGCTCATGTGGCCCTCTCTGGTCACTTGTGCCTGGTGCAGATTTAGCCTCTCAGACTCTTAAAGGAAGGGTTTGGCAGAAAACTGGCATGCCTTAGGTAAGATGAGCAATCAACTGAGTGGTGAAGTTGGTAATGATGGTGGTGATGCCAATGGAGGCATAGGTACAAGAAATGGTAAGAGAGACGGAGGCGACAGCAACAGAGGTGGTGTTGCTCTTGGTGATGGTAGAAGCTGAGGTGACGCTGGTGAAAGGAATTACAATGGAGGACTGGAAGGGATGAGGATGGTGGTGGTCAGACGGGTAGTAATGGAGGTGACATTGATGGTAATGATGATGGGGGTGAATAGTGGAGGTGAAGGGGGTAGAAGTGGAGATGTGGTGGTGAAAAGTCTTGTGATTGGACAATTGTCCATTCGGGGGCATGGGAGGATGGTTTCATTAATAAGGCACATGGGAGCCAAGAGGGTATTCGGGGAATCTTTGGAACAGTAGTGACAGTGTCTCAGATCTTAGCGATTCAGACTACACTAGCTAGCTGCCGTGTAACACTCAGGTAAGGCAGCACACGTTAATTAAAGTCAGATGAGGTCTGTTCATCCCTAAGACCGAGTACTAGGCATGTTTCTACAGAGAGACCGAACCAACAGGGTAGGTGGCAGACAGGAGAGGATTTAGAAAGGAAGGAAGCTGGTTCCCATGATTATGAACACGTGCCCTGTGACATGTGGCAGATAAACTGGGGGGAGGGGGGTGTCAGTAGCGTGACTCTGTCCAAGGAAAGCTGCTAGCGTAATTCTCAGTCCAGGATCAAAGGGCCGGAAGCCCAGAAAGCCAACAGTATATGTCCTGTAGAGCACAAGCAGCAGTGTTGGAGGTCTGAAGTCTGGGGCAGGTGAAACAGAGAAACCCAGGGAAGGGAAAGAGGGGTCTCTGCCTGTTTTGTTCTACCTAGGTGCATCCCCACCCCTACCCCACCCCGCTGAGTGGGTGGAGCCCCCCATAAGGAGGGTGGATGGTTCCTATTCAGTCCACCAGCTCACAAGCCAATCTCAAACACACCCAGAATTAAAGTTTCCCCAGTTCTCTAGAAACTCCTAATCCCATTAGAATGACACAGTGTTCACAGCTTATTTCTCATTTCTGGTTTTATCAGTCATATCCATACATTAATCATGTTTTGAGTCAGGTTCCCTAGAAGAAGGTCATAAATTATATCACAGAGCCACCCTGCTTTAGGCACAGAGGCCTTCGTTTGAGGCGCTGTGGCGGTGGGCCATTGCCTACTGGGTGCTCTACTTGCAAGGTCAAGGACCTCCAGGACAAGCGGCTCCTAACCTGCAGAGCGCAATGGGCAGGGCAGAAGAGGCGATGCAGCAGGCACTGAGCCACTGAGATCAGCAGTGAAGAAATGGGCGAGCAGCTGTTGGGAGTGCACCAGAGCTAGGTGCTGAGGGGCCTGCACAGCCTCACAAACTTGTCTCAACCTGCACTAGAGGAAATATGAGGTCCAGTGTTGTGATTTGCTTACTGTTCCCCCAAAGACTCATTCAGTCCTAGAGGCGACTGAGTCTAGTGTTTGTGATTGGTTCACTGCCTAGCGCCAGGATTGGTGGTGTGAGAGATGCACCTGCCCAGGAGCGGAGCCAGCATATAATTTAAGGGAGGAAGAAGGTGTGTTTTTCCCTCTTTTGTGTCCTTTTGCTCTTGTTGCTGGCTGCCGCCATGAATGGCTGCCCCTCAGCTACGCCACCCTGCCTTGGAGCCAGCTGAGTATGGACTGAAACCACCACATACTGTGAGCTAAATAAACCTCTCCTGCCTTCATTTTGGGTATCAAATATTTTGTCTCAGCAAGGAGAGAAAAGTAACCAAGACATCCAGTTAGATTATCTCAGTGCTTCACCCTCACTGTTTGGCCCAGCCTTGTTTAAGAAGCTCTCCACTCTGGGTTCAGTGTCATGATCATGGCATCAAAACCTCCTATGATCTGGTGGCCCCCTATTTCTCCCAACTCATTCCAAGCTCCTCCACCTCTGCCCCTCCCATGCTCCCCAGGGTACCGGCCTTTTGTTCCTTCCTGGACCAGAGTCTGTGCACACCGAAAGATGCCCAGATGCTCTTCTGGTTTTTACTGTGATCCACCCCTCCTGCTTTTCAGACCCTGGCTTCTTGAACCTTTGATAGCACACTCGAAATCTCATGCTTACTTTGTGATCATTCCTTCCATATCCTCCTCTGATCCAGCCACAAAACCAATTATTTTTAAACTGTTGGTTTATGATATATGAGAAAAAGACACACACTTGACAGATGCTTTTTTAAAAATTACAATGCACTGGAAGAAGATTGGAAGTATTAGTTTGTATCCAGCTTTGCAAAAATAAGTATTTGGTGTGAACTTCATTCCGGTTTTGTGCTTCTGTGTGCATGTGTGTGTGTGTGTGTGCACGCGTGTGCATGGAATCCCAAGGTTAAATATATTCTCTCTCTTGGGTGAAAATCAAGTGCATCTGAAATCTACTGTATAAAATTGTAGGTTCCATCTTTTATTGCATATGACTTTCAGCACATAAATTGATCGCCAGGATCGCTCCCTGATAGATTAATTACAAAGAACAACTGGGCTAATATTTGTAAGGTGTTTGGAAGAATGCTTGAAGCCTTTGGAAGCACTGTGTGAGTCATAAACAGCATCACACTTATTTATACTTATATGCTTCTGTTCACTACTTTATGTAGGTAGCAATACTGATACCTGTCTTAGACAGTATCTGGCACACTGGCTCTCAGCATTTACTGGTTGAATAAACAGAAAGGACTCTTGACATAAGCTATCCTTAATCTTCTTATAGGTGATAGAAGGAGGATTATGGGATTCAGCACATTTCATTAGCAAGAAGCCCCAGAGGAACTGGGAATGGGGACTGTTTGGGGACACTACATTTGTCCTTCCTGTCTGCCAACCCTGCCTTCTTTTTCATTCTGGGCCTATATATTTGTTTAAGTATATGGTAACCTTTATGGAAGTAATAAACTAGTAAGGGAAACCTAAGATAATCACTGTGAACTTCTGCATCTGTGAATGAAATCAAGCAAAATCTAAACATTCCCTCTATTCATTTCCAGAAGAATCCTTCTTTGAGGGAAAATCATTGGCTGCAGCAGGAGGAGTACAGCATGCTTGATATAGGCTCAGCTGAATTGTTCGCTTGACTGTGAAATTTCCTTCTCCCATACCTGAGGAGACCCACAAAAGGGCTGTGTGAACTGTTGGCATTGCCATAACCAGGTACTGTAATCAGAAGAACAAATTAAATGTCTACCCTTCTAAAGAAAGGAGTGCTGTCTGAGTCCATTATCATGGAAATAGGTTAATGATCCATTTCCTGTTTTACCACGGCCAGTGCAGGAATGATCATTTCACTGCCTCATGGGGAAATGGACCCAGAACACACTATTGGTTTTGCTGCCTTTTCACCTAAGGGAATAAAGGTAGAATTTACATGAAAGCAGATTTAAATTATTTATAGGAAGTAGAATTGGCCAATAAGGCTGTAACCTAAGGAACCAATGACTAGCAGAGTGGCAAAGGTCCATCACCAACATTGTTCTCAGAAGGACCAGATGACCATTTCTACCTGTGAGAGCCACTGCAGGGCTTTCCACAGTGGGATTCTAAGGTTCTTGGTCTCTTCATGGTTCCCAATGCTGCAGAAATTCCATCTACCTCATCCGGGCACTTGCCACCCCAGCAAGCCCCTGAGTTCCCAAGACTGGCCTTGGTGAGAAGTTGCAATTGCACCTTCTCACACTCAGCCCTTGACCCGATGCATCCGGGTGACAATGCATGTCAGATATGTTTTAGATCCAAAGTCCACGGCTTTGTTTTTTCAGGCCTATATGACAATATTTCTTTGCAATCTGTCTCTGGTAGGAAAATGGCTGTGTGCTTTGAAAAAATATCAGCCTTCCAAGGTACATGGAAATCCAAGCTTGTAATCTATTTCTACACCAGAGACTGCCACTCTCACTTTTGTGTGGGAATAATTATTATATCTTAGGCTTTCCTTTGTACAAGTGAGGTTGGGTTTGCAAGAAATGTTAAAGGCCTTTGTAAAGCTTTTCTACTGTGTGAAGAATGTGACTCTGAACCTGTGGGTCTGGATAAAGGATATAATTTTGTGTAGGACGGTGACTAAGTGAAGAGGTAGACTTGTCACGTTGAGTAGGCGTAGAATTTGTTGCATAGAAACCCTTTTTATACTATAGATGGTTTACTTTCCTCAGCTTTTCTATGCATTAAAGCAAATTTTTTAGGTATAATTATATATTTATCCATATAAATCCAAATATAGTCTTCAGATAAATCCCAATAATTACTCTGCAATGTTTCTTGAATAAATGAATTTACACCAAGTGTATTTATGTCTATCATTTCTAAATTTTCAGAGTATGGGAAAGATGGAAGGATGACTGATACGAATACATAAATGTTGCCTGAAATATCCAAATTACTTTAGCACTTATAAACTGAATTAAACATTATTTGGCCTTTTCAACAATTGTTAGAACAGAGAACAAAGAAATTGTTTTTTTTGGGTGAAAATTTAAAGAGAAGAGCTATTGAGACTATTGGTTTCATTTTCTCAAAGTTAGATGAAAATGTTATTTTGAATTTAATAAAAAAATTCAGGAATGAGGCACATGGTCATGAAAGTGAATTACGTGAATAGGATACATTTGATGAAATAATGAAGAAATGTATGATTCTGGGGAGCTGAGAGGGCTGTTAGACCTGCTAACGTGACATAACACTCCTCCTTAAAACACAGCCATTAGAAAGAAGCTCCTGGAAAACTACACTTGAGAATGTACTAAGGATTGTCAAAATATCTTTAAAAACCACATGATCATTGACTGATATGTGGGTTATATCTGTCATAGTTTTCTACTTGAGAAATTAAAATGAGAATTTAAAAAAACATGCATTTTAAACTCAAGGAAAAGAAAGAAGGGAAAAAACTAGAAAAGAAGGAAAAATGAAAACAAAGTTTTTGTAAATAAGGAGGGGAAGAGAGCTGAAGGGAGGGCAGGGAACGGGGAAAATATCAAGATATGTCAGGTACAGGTGCAGGTACAGATTCCCTACGATGAATGTGGTCCTTATGTATATCTAAACTGTACCATTAAATTAATTTTAAAACATAAGTTACATGGATTAAAATAGATTTTAATGAAAACTACACTTTCACCCCCCAAGTCTGTTGTGATATGTCATTTTGGTTCACATATATAAAGAAAATATGGCCTCAAACAGGTACATGGGTGGAAAAAGAAGAAATGTTTTAATAGCTTTCTAAAGTAGCTGTGAATAGTCTTAGGACCTCAGAACTTGGAAAGAAGTAGTTCCTTAAAGATTAATTGCAATGTGAAAGTTGAAACCATTGCAATGAACTTCATGTAGCCTGTGCTCTGGTGAAAGAATGAGATTGCACAGTGAGCAAATAATGATTTTCAACCAGCAAGGAAAGATTAGAAGCTTCAGTTCTCCATGAACTATAGCTTGAGAGATGTTGCTTTAGCTCACTCTTGGTTTAATTGCTTGGAAGGTAAGTAGAAAGGAGAGGAATTTGTAAAATACCTATCTTAAAAAATTCAGTAGGCTTTATTTTTGGAGACAGTAAAAAAAATGTTAAAGCTGATACCAAAACAGATAAGGGAAGGTAAAAAGTCTAGAGTAAGCAAGGCAACCAGGGAGAGTAAATTTGGAGCAGGGCGTATATTCCTCACGCTAAGCATTTCCATAGCACTGCTCTAATATCCAGACGGCAAGATTCTGCCTTCAGGACAGACCAATTCATGAAACATAGTAAGAGTCACAGACAGATCTGCAGATGCGATGGGGAAACTATTTTGACAAATGCACCAGGGTAACTCAAGGAAAAAGCTCAGTCTTTTTAACCAGTGATCACTAAATAATTGAATATCTGTATGCAGAAAAAAGAAAGAAAGAAACTTGAGCTATAACTATCATGAAAATGGACAGAAATGGATAGAATATGGGTGAAATTTAAAAGCTAAAATTGTGAAGCTTGAAAAAAGAAAACCTATAAAGCTTTTTTGGGGGTGACTTTCGTAGTCAAACATTTCACAGAGAGATTGCAAATCACTAATTCTAACAGGTAAAGAAAACTGTAAACTGAATTTCCTAAAAATTAAGTTTGTACTCTTCAAAAAGCTGACAACAGTATCTTATTGAGGAGCTTTGTGTCTGTGTTCATTAGGGAGATTGGCCTGTGGTTCTCATTTTTGGTTGGGTCACTTCTGGCTTTGTTATTAGGGTAATGCTTGCTTCCAGGAATGACATTGGGAGTGTCACTTCCCTTTCAATTTCATTAAAGAGTCTGATGAGTAATGGCATTAGATCTTCTCTAAGTTTATTGTAAAATTCAATGGTTAATCCATTAGGACCTGGGATTTTCCTTGTTGGCAGGTTTTTAACTACATTTTCAATTTCGTTGACTGATATTGAGTTATGTAGAATTTTCATATCTTCTTGATTCTTTGATAGTTCATATATATCTAGGATTGTGTCCATTTCTTCTGTGATTTCTGTTTTTATTAAAGTAAAGGTTCTCTATGTAGGTAATGATGATCTTCTGTATTTCCAGAGAATTAATTCTGCTTTCATCCTTTTAATTCATTACAATTATAGTCTTTTCTTTCCTTTTTAAATAAGGTTGATAATGCCAATCAAAATACCATTGGCATAATTTACAGAACTAGGGAAAATATTCTTAAAATTCTTTGGGAACAAGAAAAGACCTAGAATAGCAAATAATTCTGGGCAATGAGGAGAAGACAGAGGGCATCATAATCTGTGAATTGAAATTTTGCTACAGAGCTACTATAAAAATTATATGGCACTGGTTAAAAAAACATACCCAGAGGCTCAGTGGAACATATTAGAAGATATAGAAACAAACCCAAACACACTCAGCCACCTTATCTTTCAGAAAGGGGCCAACCACATCCACTGGAAGAAACACAGCCTCTTTAATAAAGAGGGCTGGAAAAACTGGCTTTCCACATGCCAAGGACTAAAATTAGATGCATGTATATCCCTATGCACTAAACTAAAAGAAAATGAACCAAATACATAAAACAGAAACATAAATTTTCTGGAAGGCAAAATAGGTAGAACTCTTGAAGTTATAGATGTAGGGAAAGACTTCATGAACAAAATCCCATTGGCTTGGAAAATACTACAAAGAATTGATGACTGAGATCTCACCTTATTAAAAAGATTTTACACCTCAACAGAGTGAAAAGACAACCCACAGAATGGGAAGAAGTTTCAGCCATTTGTTCTTCAGACAAAGGACTAGTATCTAGAACATATAAAGAATTGAAAAAAATCAGACCCCGTCCCAAATTTAAAGACCCAATCCAAAACAAGGCATCTGAAATGAGTACATGGTTCTCAGATGAAGAACAAACTGCAAATAAATACATGAGAAAATGCTTAACATCCCTGATCACTTGAATAATGCAAATTAACACAATGCTAAGATTCCATTTCACTCCAGAAAGAATAGCTATTACCAAGAAATCAAATGCTGATGAGGCTGTGGGGGAAAGAAACATTCTCCACTGTTGGTGGGACTGTGGTACAACCACTGTGGAACTCAGTATGGAGAGTCTTCAAAAAAGTAGGACTACAGGTGCCATTTCAACCAGCTATTCTCCTTCTTGGTATCTTCCCAAAAGAATTAAAAGCATCATACCACAGTGATACATGCACACTCACGTTTATAGCGGCACAGTGTATGATAGAAATCTTGGAAACAACCTAAATGCCCATCAACCGATGAATGCACTATAAAGTTATGGATTTTTTTTATACAGTGAAGTACAGCTTGGCCATAAGAAGGACAAACATGAGGAATTTATAGCTAAATTGATGGACCTTAAAGCCACACTCTTAAGGAAAGTAAATTAGACACACATGTATAAATATTGCATTGTCTCCCCATTATGACAAACTGAAAGCATAAATAAAAACCAAAATGTACAATCAAGGTTGCAAAATAGGAAAAAATTGTTCAAAATGAAAGGGGAACCAGAGATGGGATTACAAAAAAAAGTATAAAATAGAAGCAAAGCTTTGTATATAAGGAAGGGAAGAAGGGTTAAGGGCAGGTAAGGAAAGTGGAGGGAAAAAGAACCAAGATAAATCATGTCCAGGTCCAAGTTCCCTATGATGAATGTGATCATTACCTATATTTAAATTGTACCAATAAACTTATTTTTCAAAAAAAGACTGACAAATAAAAATGCAAATCATAGACAAGTAATATTTATAATCTGCATATATGACAGACTTGAGGGCAAATTGTATTAAAAAACTTTATATATCAAAAATAAGGCAAATAATCCAGTTAAAATTATCAAAAGAGATAGATAATTTCTAAAGAAAGGATATAGCAATAGCCACGAAAGACAGGAACAGATGTCTGCCATTATTTGTTATCCTGGAAATGCAAACTGAAGCCAGAAGGAGATACTGTTGTATAGACAACAGCCTGAAATGGCTTCATCGAAATCGCCTCCAACACCAAATGCCAGCGAGTGTAGAGTGGGGCTGGGTGTATCACACTGGCTGGTAGAAGTGAAAAAATGGTACAAACATTAGCCAACTTTTGGTTCTTCCTTCTAAATCTGTGAGCAACCACTTCGTGATCTAACAACCCACCTCCAAGGTGTTTCTACATTCAAGATGGAAACACAGATCCACACAAGTATTTGTACAATGTTTATTGCAGCATTACCCACAAGAGCAAATATTTTCATCAGTCAAAATTTCCATCAACAGGGCATTTATGAATGATGCTATATTCTTATAATATCATAATAGCAACAGGAAGAAATGAGCTAGGGATGTACACAACAGAGAGAAACATTAAAAATATTATGATGCATAAGAAAGGAAACTTAGACATGTATTGCATGTTTCTTATTTTTATGATGTTCAAGAGCACACAAAGCCAGTCGGTGGACACATGGGTCAGCACTGTAGTGTTTCTGGGTGTGAGGGAAGGGTGTATACTAAGAATCACCAAGTCTCTAAGTTCAAGCTCTATGCTTGATCAACTGTCGGTTTCATGGTATGCACACTTTTGTCTCATCATACAGTGCACTAAAAGCTGAGTATTTTACCATACATAATTAGACCTCAATAGAAAAATAAAAATACATACTATAATTATTGCTATAACAGTTATGAATATTTTCTTGGTTTATTAAATGAGATGTGCAATCAAATGTGCATTTTGATTGCATAATGAATATGAAACATGCTGATTACCAATTCATATTCACTTGGAAACCTACAGGCAGAAGAGAGGACTACTGTGTGTCACAGAAAGATGGACTTACTCAACCCTCTACATTTCCAATCTCTTGTCTATTAACATAGTAATTGCCTTTAATGACTTTGTTCTCCTCAGTGCAATCAGACAGGAAACTTCAGATGGAAAATGCATAAATTATTCTAACTCCTGCCAGGAAAAGAATGCAAGATTTTAATCAGCTTCTATGCATTTTATTCTCCAAGTTAGGAAGCTTTCTTCGTGATCCCACGAGCTGATGACTCCTCTGGCCGATGATACAGCTCATGTCCTTTGCTCCCTTCAGAAGGACCATATCTCCAGCCCAGGGCCCCAAGGACCAACCATGCCACTAAAAACTGCACAGACTCCCTGGGTCTCCTTTCGGTTCCAAAAGAGCATCTCACAACAGCAGCAAAACTCTCGACAGTGCTGAATATTTATGGTTCTTCTCCGTTTCTGAAGTATTAGCACTTGAAGCAAACATCTGGGAGGGACAGGTGTAATTGTGTCTATTCTACAGAAAAATAACTTGAGTTCATCACATTTAAGCTTGTTTGGTTTTCCATGAATGGATTTGGATCCATCCATTACATCTATCCTAAACACAGTGAAAACTGACTTCTTTCCTGAACCTTTCTGCCTTGAAATTTCCCTACTTCTCGTCACACCTGTGGGACCCACGCTGTCAGCATTTGAGGCCTTGAAAAGAAGCTGCACTGAAACCCTCAGTCTAACAGAGTAACCCTGGCTAGGGGCTGGGTGGGCTATCTCAGTCCTGTCCACTTGTGAGCCAGGGTGGATAAAACGCAGGGTCAAACTTTGATGGATCCTGCTTGCAGAGAGGTTCACCAGCTGCAATGGTGACATAAGCAATAGCATTCCAACTGTGCTAAACTCTAAGGGAAGGTCTTCTCTTTAACCGTTCAATGAACACCCATCCTTCCAATTTCAAAATGAGCCACATTTTCTATTGATTTGTCACCCAGTGATTTTACTTTTTTGTACTGGGTGTCAAACTCCTGACCAAGAATCACAACAAGGAGATAAGAATGGAGAAAGGCAGGGATATAGCTCAGCGGCACAGAGCCTGCCACCCAGTGATTATTAAAATAAGGAAGGCATTTTATTTGCTTTTGAGCCATGGTATTCTAAATAATAATTGCCAGAGACAGCCATTACACAGAATAGTTTTAGTGTCCAAATGTTTCCAGAGGAATCCAGTGTTTGAATGCGTTGCAGGCAAAGAATTAAAATTGTACACGTTGCAGAGAAAAGCACTTTCACCAGTTTAGAAAGGATGAGGGGTTAAGAATGAAGGTCCAGGTGTCAAGGTGAAAGCTCCAGCCCTGATCATAACCAGGCAAACAATACCTGCCGGCTTCAGCATCTTCCTCTGTAACATGAGGACAATAATACCTGCTGTGTACTCAGTTTACTGGGGTCCTCCAGGGAATTGGCAAGTAAAAGTGAAGCACTTTTCTGTAGCTCAGCACTACATACACCCCTAACTGCGGTTTCCATGACTGTTTAGCACTGTTTCTGAACCTTTCTGAGACCGGTGGCAGACCTAGATTCTTTTGGATGCATGCATTAGGTTACCTTCATCTTCATAGCTGACAGAAACTTGTAAGTTAGGTTGGAGGGAGATTGCTGAACTTTTCTTCTTTTAGGTATTTGTATTTTACCCCCATTATGGATTTTTACTCTGTATATAGAATTCCCTTCCTGGTGGAAAGGGGATTTGTGTATGTGGAAAGGAGGAAATATGCATTGGCTCTGTCTTATAAGGATTCATAGGTGCAACTGAAACTATAAGTGCAGTGTCATGGTCCACACAGCTGAAGGGGGGCACGGGGGTTGGGGGGACCAGCCATGGCAGGACCCAGCATACGATAAAGCATTAAAATCACATCACCCCAATTTCTTCCTCTTTCAGGTCTGCTGTCTTAGGTGCTGGATTCATTTCACGAGGACTCAGGTTCTCCTCTCACAATGGCCATTCCCAGCTCCAGGTTTAAAGAATGCGTCTGATTACTTGGCACAAGCCAGAGTGTGGCATTAAAGTCTCACTGACTTGGACAGGCAGCCAGTTTGTGCTCTTGCAATGGTTGATACATTGGGTCAATTTAAGACATTTAGGAGTTTGACTGAGAGACTGAGCAGATGTCAGGGTCCTCACATCGTAAATATCCTCATCCTATGCAAGAGGAGGGCTCGGAGATCCTGAGTGCTCCACACACCCTAGGGTGGGGGTAACCTGTTTATAGTATAACGGAGGAAAAGAGGCTTGTTACACTTCTCTTTCGCTCTTGTTGCTTTTGCTGTCTTCTGATGCTTTGAAGTGTTGTCCCTCACCATGCCACTCTGCCTTGGAGCCAGCTGATTATGGACTGAAACCTCCACAAACTGTGAGCTAAATAAACCTTTCCTTCCTTCATTTTGGATGTTGGGTATTTTGTCTCAGCAACAAGAGAAAAGTAACTAGGACAGTTCTGCACCATAGCTACCCCCAACTTGCTAACCTAGAGGAATGCAAGGCTCTGGTTGTCTCAGGTTTAGTCACATGAATGGAAAGAGGAGCATAAATCATCCCAGGAAATACCATGTTGCTATCAGCAGTAGAATTCTGAATATAGGTAATCGACACAGATCTGCTTCCCTGAGGACCCAGGTTCAGCACTGTCCTGACCACTGTGCTGGTGGTGACACTGTGGCTGTGGGGTGCTTTTTAACCTGCTTCATGGTGGATGCTCCCCTCACTCCATGGAGATCTTTCATTTTCTTCTCCATCTAAAATGCACTTTGGGTTTTGGGGTTGAAACAAATACATATAGAAATGTCTCAAGAAATTCCATTTGTTAACCATTCACTGCTATCTTTCTTTGATGAAGATAGGCAATACTTTCTTTTTCCAAGTTTCACATGTCCTTGCTTGGGTTATTGTATTAGCTTCCTATGCCTGTTGTAAGAAATTATCAGATACTCAGGAACTGAAAACAACACAAACTTATTATCTCACTGTTTGGGAGCTTAGATATCGGACCTGAGCCTAAATTGCAGGGCTGCACTCCAACTCGATGCTCTGGGGAAGACTCCATTCCTTTTCTATTCCAGCTTTGAGCAGCCACAGTGTTCTCTGGTCTTCAAACCAGCCAGATCACATTTCCAATCTTTGTGAGTCTTTGACCAGGTCTTGTAATTAAACGAGGTCCTACTGGTTGATTCAAATTTTTATGTTTCTGTCTCAAAATCTCTCACTTGATCACATTGGCCAAGTCTCTTCCTTAGGTTCTGGAGCTTGGAAGTGGACATCTGGAAAGCAATTAATTTTATTACAATTGGCTTCAGGTTCCTCAGTTTCATGGATTCACCCTTCTCTCCATGAATAAACCCTAGCATCGTCTCCATCATTATTATGTTTTACTCAAAGGCCATCTTCTAACTTCCATGTCTTTCTTAGACCTTTCAAAAACATGTGTTGAATTCACTTTCTTGGTTCTGACTCAGATCGTCTCTAATATTGGCAGCATATTCGATCAAATATAATTGAAAACAGGGAATTCATTAAATGTTCAGGCTTCCATTCTTCCTAACCTAGAGTACACAATAATTTCATAAGATGATGGCTGATGGTAGAGTCTATACATTATAAATACATTTAATATATTTCCTCCTAAAGCCCAGCTAGTAACTCAAATTCATTGGAAGAACTTAGTTCAATTTTCTGTTATTAGAAAAAATGTGTGTCATCCACTGACAGAAAGATAGTCTCTTTAATAAATGGTGCTGAAAAAATTGATTCTTCATATGCCGAAAACTAAAACTAGACACAGGCCTATCACCATGTACTAAACTAAAGTCTAAATGGATCAAAGATCTAAATACTAAAACAGAAACACTAAATTTGTTGGAAGACAAAGTAGGTAGAAATCTTGAAGACATAGGGGTAGGTAGAGAATTCATGAACAAGAACCAAACTGCACATAAAATACTTCCCAGAATCAGCAACTGGGATCACACCTTATTAAAGAGTTTCTGCATGTTGAGAGAAATCTCCAGCATAGTGAAAAGAAAACCCACAAATTGGGAAAAAAAAATCTTAGTGAACAGTCCTCAGACAAAGGACTTCTGTCTAGAATATATAAAGAATTAAAAAAATCAGATCCCCAAAATTCAAAGACCCAATCCAAAAATGGGCATCTGAGATTAACACACAGTTCTCAGATGAAAAAATACAAATGACAAATAAATACATGAAAAAGTGTTCAGCATCATTGGTCATTAGAGAAATGTAAACTAAAACAAAACTGAGATTCCATCTCACTCTGGAAAGAATGGCCAGGATAAAGAAAACTACCAACAACAAATGCTGGAGAGGCTGTGAGGAAAAAGGAACTCTTCTGCACTGTTGGTGGGAGTGCAGACTGGTACAACCACTGTGGAGGTCAGTCTGGAGATGCCTCAAAAAACTGAGATTGGAAATCCCATTTGACCCAGCTATTCCACTCCTAGGCATATTCGCAGAAGAACTGAAAACATCTTACCACAGTGAGATATGTGCACCCATATTTATAGCAGCACAATTTGTAATAGCCAGATCTTGGAAACAACCTAAATGCCCATCAACTGAGGAATGGATACAAAAGATGTGGTATTTTTATACAATGGAGTACTACTCAGTTATAAAGATGATCACATGGAGATATTTATAAGTAAATGGAGGCAACTTGAGATCATACTCATGAGTAGAATAAATCAGATTCACATGTGTAAATACCATATAGTCTCCCTAGTGTAAGAAACGGTAAGAGTAAGTAAGATACAAAAAGCTCAATAAGTACAGTGAAAAGATAAGAATCTGCTTAAAGGGGAAAAATAATATCTCAGGGAAAATGAGGAAAAAGAAAAAGGAAGGGAAAAGAAAAAATATCTAAAATTATATAAACACACAGGATAGCTAAGATGATTGTGTTACAAATTCTATAAGTTCTTGGAACAAAATAGTTAACATTCACAGGACTGGAACAACTGTGCATATTATTGTATGGTGATCTGAGGAACTCTTGAAGATCATTATGTAAAGTAACAACCCCAGTTATGCTCAAACCATCCTGTTTTGAAGGCCTGTATTGTCAGTGTTTTGGGCTCTTCGGCATTGTTATTTATTTGTCTTTTCTGTTCCATGTTTTTCTAGGAATTTGTTTAGTTTAGTTTTGTTTTTCCCTCTAATACAGAAAGGATGGGTGTACATGTAGAGACTCATACATGCATAGAACTTCTCCTAAATGGTGTATGAGAATCAATTATATGATGGATGATGAAATGAACAGCTACTTTGAAGAAAAAGAGGCACTAAGGTACCCAGTGCTGATTCTGTAGCATCATGATGTGAAATCCAGCAATATGATTATTCTTTCTCTGGAGTGATTTTAGTCTGTTTTGTTTTGTTTAATTTCAACATACATGAAGGTATGGACAGCTATTTTGAAGAGAATGAGAGACATTATGGCAGCCATTGTTGACTTCCCTGTTGTCTGGTTTTGAAGACCTAAGATGCCTTCATCACCCTGTTCCGATCAGTTTAATACTATTTTGTTTTGTATGAATTCATTGTGTGTGAAGATATGGACAACTATTTAGAAGAAGTCATGAGACAATGTCATAGACAGTGAAGATCTCCCGTTGTCTTGCTTTGAAATATGTGTCTCTTACATTGTTTTCTTCTGATCTGTTTTGTTCTGTTTAATTTTACTCTCATTAAAATAAAATTTAAAAAAGAAGAAAAAATGTGTATGTGGAAGGAAGATGATGGAGTTGCTACATTGAAGACTGTGGTATGCCAATCCCTAATTTGGGGCAGAATTCTGTTATGCCAAGAGAAAAGTGGTTATGCATTTATAGGATTTAGCAGATACTTATTTTCACCCTGACTTTGAAATGACAGATGATTTTTGTGAGTTTTTTTTTCATGTTTATTTCTATGTCTCTCAAATGATGCTCTTTCTTCCTCTTGGAATTTTTCTGGGAGTTATTTACAAGCCATTCTAATGGATTTAATGCTTAGCCTTGATTTTTACTTATCAGAATGCCTTTGTAATTTTTAGAGAAATATTAGTAACATTATTTTTTTTAAATTGTCCTTCCAATTGTGTTAAGGGATATGTTGCTCTTTTCTTTTTCTTTTTATTCATTTGTTTATTTTTTGGTACCAGGGATTGAACTCACAACCTCACACTTGCCAGGCAGGTGCTTATACCACTGAGTTAATTCCCTAGCCTTCTTTTTATTTTTATAAAAGTGACTTAGGAAATTTCAGTATTGAAATTTTCATATATGTCAAGGTCAGAAGGGAAACACACGGTGCCTTCCATGTGCAAGCTACATGCATTGTTTGGCCTACAGGGAAGCTCAGACTTTCCCTCTCAAGCTTCAGTAACTGGGGTCCTGAAACAAATGAGGAGACAGATTACCAGCAGAGCAGGGCAGCGAGTTCCTTGGGATGCATGTGTGCACAGGAGCCTCAGGAGAGGGCAAACTCAGAGACGAGCCTGATGCTGACACTGTTCCATACCTGAGGGAGAAGGGGACATGGGCAGTTCCAGAAGGGTAGCAGGCATTGCTCAGGGTGGACGAGCAGGATTCAAGAGCAGACAGCGGCCAAGGATGAAGCTCTTAGGAAACTGAGTGAGGTGTCCTCTCTTGCTTGGTTAATGGCATCTCAGTAAGACTGAGGGTGCTCGTGTTCCTGCTCAGCAGATCCGATCTTTAGGTGGGTAAAGGATCTTCAGGGAGAGCCTTCCTAGTGTTGCAGTCCCCACATCTTAGGAAGTCTAATTTTTGAGCCCCCAAATTTGACAGGAAAGCAGAACAGCACCCAAATTGCACCTTGAGATCTATCATCATTGCTGTGAGATGGGAGAGCACAGAAACTTAACCAGTTGATGATTCATTTGAGACTCAACCCAGTAGAAAAAGATGTCTCCCCATAGTGAAATCCTGCTTAAAGGGCAACGGGGAAATAGGAAAACTTTCCACCAAGTGCCCTTCTACATGCCAGTGTTGCAGCGATTTGACTTGATTTATTTTTATTAACTGAAGCATACAGTATTTTTTGTTATCAATAAGGAAAACATGGGAGGAGAAATAAACACATCAACCCTTGCTACTTTTTATTAAGATTTCCTCCCAAACTGCAGAGCTAACAAGATCTATAAGCACAGAGCAGTAGGTTCAAAATTATCCCTGCAAAATCAGGTCTAAACAACAGGCACTGTGCGGCATTCTCTAGACACAACGTGGGCTTTCAGAAGAAAGTGTGAATATTTGCTCTTTCTGTGTTTGCTTTTAAAGAAAGTGCCCAACAGATGCTCTGAGATTTTTAGAAACCGTTTTCCACTGCAGGAGGACAGAGTTTCTGCAGGAACATTGAATTTATAGAGCAGTAGGTAGCCAGAGCAACCCTGTCGCCCACCGTCTGGTTACTGCTACCAGATAGCGCTAACAGGTGCAAAGGTTCGAACCAAGGACATAAATTCTGGTTTTGAGATGGATGCATTCTAGCGTGTAAAGAAATGGGGTGCATGTTTATTCTGATGAAAGTGGCTTAAAGTCTAATGAAGGTGGGGTGTTTCAAGCATTCTTTAAGGAAATGTTGCAACAGATCAATAGTTGAAACAGCAGATCTCAAGATGGTGACAGTCCCATCCCCCTACCCGGTCCTTTCTTTTCATGTGGCTCACGTGACGATGCATCTCATCTCCCTTGGGTCACCCAGTGGCTGGGAATCCCACTTCCGGCCCCAGGCTCCCAGGCTTGACCGTCAGAGAGCTGCCTTCCCCCGGAGAGGCTCTCGGCTGCGAGCCTCCTCTTGGCTTCAGTGCAGATGACTGTACCGTGGGTTAGGTCTGTGCTTTGGTGCAGTCCCCACATCAACACAGGAAGGAGCACAGTGACATTTGCAGTTGCTATCTCCCCATGGGTACTGAAGCATTCGGTAGCATTTTGGAGGGTGGGCTGACAATATTATAGGATACTGCTGGAGCCAAGGCTGAACTCCTGGATACTGACGTCTGCATCTAAGAACATCTATTTTGAAAACTGCATGCACGTGTCATATTAAGCTATTTCCTATGAAGGCGAACCAGTTCCTTTCCTGAGTTAGAGAAGGCATGTACACACAGAACAAAAAGTGTATTAAAAAAATCCAGCTTCAGAAATTACAGTTACCAATACGTGCAACAAAGTATTACCAGAATTTGTGTGATATTGTTTCTAGAGTTATCAAGGGGCTTTGTTTCATATTTTTTTCTATGTAAAACATCAAACAGATGACGCAGTACATACATTGGATAATCTCTTTCAGGAGCACTGGAACTCTGAGTCATTGCTAGTAAGTCCAGACACATATTCCCCGGCAAGCTGCTCACATCCCCACCCGATCCATGGCAATTTAAACTTAGAAGTGGATCTTTGGTGGTGATTCCCGACTCAGGCCCTAGAGCTTTAGAATTCGAAGTCTGTAGTGACATGCACTACATGTCACTAAATGTCATGCAACCAAGGAGTCCACGCAGACTGTGTGTGTGGGTTCCCTTGTCTCCCCGTGCTGTTCTCTTTCTGGGGTGCAGCCTGTTCGCTTTTTTTGCTCAAAGCCAAATCTCCCATCTCAGTGCACAGGTCATCACTAAACACATCTGACTGTTTTTCTCCCTGATCTATGGTTAGTTCTCAAACTGGTCTCCTACTTACTTGCATTAGGCATGCATGCTTCAGACGTCCCAGCCCCAGCCCCGTCTCCTCTGCAGAATCCAGTTTGGAAGGCTGTCAACCCTTCTCCTGCCAATTTGAATTCCTCAGATCCTTCTGCAGCCAGGATGAATTTTCTGACCGTGCCAACAGCCCTTAAAATTAGGTGTTGCAGAATCACCTCTGGTGTCTGCAGCACGGGAGAATGTGGTCTGTGCCATGTTTGCTCTTGGTTCTTGCTTCCGTTACTTTTTTCTCCTTGCTGAGACCAAATACCCAACACACACAAGTTAAGAGAATAAAGATTTATTTAGTTCACAATCTAAAGGAATTTCGTTTCATAGTAAATTGGCTCCCAGAGAGGGGGCACAGCAAACAGGCATCACAGTTCAGGGTGGGCAGGAGGTTGCAAAGCAAGCAAGGCCTTGAGCGGCTTTTTTCTGGCCCTTTTGTACTCATCTAGGCTTCTGGATTAGGGCGGTACCAAACCAGTCAGTGGGCTGATTTAGTCATCACACACTCTTAATCCCAGCATCACACCCTCAGCTGCAAAAGCCCTGCCTGTGACAGCATGAGGCTTTGGGGGACATCTATACACAAACCAGAACGGTTGGCAATTATTACTGGGCTGTTTTGCATGTACATCTTGCTTCTCCAGGCAAAAATAATGCCATTTACTTCTTCTTAATCTATTACAGTACCTTGTGTGATTCTTTGGAACATCGAAACTTTACAATATTCCCTTTAATTGACTTACATTATACAACCACAAATATTGCCTGATTTTTATAGTTTCGATCTTGTGTCCTTTGAAGGATTGTGTCTTGAAGGCTTCATCCCCAGCAAATACCGCAGCACTACTGTGATTTAGTGGCACCTTAAGAGATGCGGACAGGTAGAAAGAAGTGAGTTTACTGGGGGCCATGCCCTTAAAAGGTAGATATTTGCCTTCTCCCTTTCTCTCCTTCTCTTTGCTTCCCTCCTGCGATGAGGGAAGCGATTCCACTCCTCAGTACCCTTCCACCACAGTGCTCTTCTTCACCTCAGACTCAGAAACAAAGGAACCAGCTGTGTGTGGGTGAAAATCGGTGATACTAGGAGCCAAAGGGAACCTTTGCTTCTTTGAGTTGTTTTCCCTAAGTACTTTATCACAGTGATGAAAAATTAACTCAAGTGACCGGCATCTTTATCACTCTTTCATGACTCCTTCAAACAACCTTTCTACTGATTTTTAGGACTAATGTGAAAATAATCAAAATAATGAAGATGATTTGTGGAATTACAGTTTCTAGAAAGCCATCTAATGTTAATTCAGTGTTTTGCTTCCTTATACTACTCTCAGTGGAAAGAACTGAAATCCAGAGAGAAGTACAAAATATTTATCCACATTCTGTGCAACCAGGGAAAAGCAAATTAAAACAAGAATTATATACCACGACACACCTGTGAGATTGGCCCAGATCCAGAACTATAATGCTAGATGCCAGAGAACTCATGGCGCAATGGGGCTCCCATTCACTGCTGATGTTTGAACATAAAGCCCAGCAGCCCACTTGCACTTCAGGTGTTAATATTCACTGGAGGAGTTGAGCTCTAGGATCCATAAAAAAGCTGCACCCAATCCTGTGTGGCAGGAAATAGGCTTCACGGGACTTTAACACGGTGCAAAAGTGCTAAGAGCAATGGAAATACCTGAAATCAGATATAAGTGTTGCTCATTTCCTGGGCTAGTGACACATGGAGTGATGTCCTCTGGTGACCCAAGAAGGTGGCAGAGAGCTACAGTTCCAGGCAGCCCATGATCAAGAGGGCAAACATGAAAAACCCTACCATGTGCTGTGTTACTAAGTTCTGACTATGTGAGGTGGACTAAATGCAGTGAGGGTATATTCAGTGGCTTCACTGAGCTGTTACCTATTGTAAGTTGAAGAGCATCTATCTGTACATGAACGTTTCCAGCAGATTTAGTCACAACTGCTCAAACTTGGAAACAACCAAGATGTCCTTCAGCAGGGGAATAGGTAAATAAGTGGTGGTAGATATACATAGTGAGACATTATTGAGCTCTAAAAAGAAAGAAGCTGCCAAGACATTGAGTAACATAGAGGAAATTTAAACGTATATTACTAAGTAAGATAAGCCATCCTGAAAAAAAAAAGCATTATATGACTCCAAACATATAACATACTAGAAAATTCAAACTATGAGAACAATTAAGTCAGCAGTTATCAGGGATTGAGGGGAGAAAGGGGTGAAAAGCAGAGCACAGAGCATATTTAAGCATGGAGTGAAGTGCACAGTTACGTTTGTGGATGTCCTGGCAATTTTAAACTGCTCTCCATGATGCTAAAATGGAATTTGTCATCATGAATTTCTGCACATTCACAACACAAGAAGTGAAACTCCATGCAATCTCTTGACTTTTAAAGATGTGTCAGTGTTGGTTCATCAGTTTTAACAGCCGAACCACTCTGGTGGTAGATGTTAGCAGTGAGAGAGGTCGTGTATCTGTGGGGACTGGGAGTGTATGGAAAACCTCTGTGCCTTCTGGTGAGCTTTGCTGTTAACCTGAAGATGCTTTGAAAAAATAAAGTCTATTCAAATCTGTATCCGGCAAAAATAAAGCTTTAATTAAGAAGCACTTATAGATGGATTTGGTAACCCCTGGCTATCGAGCCATCTATCCCGTAGATAAAGCCTTGAAAGGCAGATCAAAGACAAGCAAACAGACAAAGGAAAAAGCTATACACAGACCACTGGAAAAAAAATGGCATTAGACAGAGGTGCCTGAAAGTCAGTCCAGGGAGAGTAAGTTCGGGGTGAATGGGAAGCAGTCACTCACTTCTCCATAAAAACGGCTGAGGACAAGTTGAGGGATGAACTCCATCTCTCCAGAGCCCCATACCCTGATTCTTTCTTATCAGGGTAATTATCTGTCCTCTCCTTTCTTCCTCCTTCTCCTCTTTACAGATAAAGTGTTTCCCTTTTGTTAAACTTTGCCCCTCTAATTTATTACTATGGGTGAGTTACAATCCTGCTGGGCTGTTTGGACAATAGAGCATTGATGTTCATCCCCCAGACATAACAACTTTGGTGTGTGGGCCAGGAATGGTGCAAGGGTAACAACTACAAAAGATCAGGGCCTAGTCCTGGGGGCTCTGGCCCCAGACGAACTGTGCTGGATCCTCAGAGCTGGCCCCCATGGGTGGGCTGATCGGGA
Organism: Hydrochoerus hydrochaeris; assembly: GCA_004027455.1. NCBI lineage: Eukaryota > Metazoa > Chordata > Mammalia > Rodentia > Hydrochaeridae > Hydrochoerus > Hydrochoerus hydrochaeris. Next base: position 336,302 of record PVLA01000663.1, read on the forward strand.
GGCCCTGCACAGGAGATTATGTGAGCAGATCTGACAACAGCCCTTCAGAGAGACTCCCAGGTGGGTCTTCCTCCCTCTCACCATGATTCTTTTGTGGAGCATGTTGTGAGACTGACAAATACTAAATGAAGGCTAAGAGTTCTATTACAGTTACTCAGTTTAAGCCAAAGGACCACAAAACAAACAACAGGTCAGATGGCCTCTCTTTCCCTGTTCTCTGTTTTAGAGTTTCTTGATTCAGTCTTGAGATACAATTTAAAATGGAAAAAAAAAAAAAAACCCTCAACAAAACAAAACAAAACAACAGGCTGTCCTCAGTCTTTCCATACCCTACTTCCCCACATGAATAAACCACAGAAACTGCCCCCATTCACTTTAGAAGTCTGACTGTAAAGGTCATTCTCATCCCTTTAAAAAAAGCTGGGGGAAGGCCTTCTGGGAGCTCTCCGTGTTTAAAATGTGACACAAACATTGCTCCTGGAGACATAAGAGGTCCTGGTCCAATTCTCCAAAGAGAAAGACTCAAGACTCTCTTGCCAGATCCATATTTGTGCTAGCACATTCAAGAGTTGCAATCTTATCAGCAACACTGTTTCTCCCTGACAGTATGTGGAAGTCTGAGAGAACTTCCAGTCCCTGTGAGCGTCTAAGGCCACCTGCTTTACCTAGGATTGCGGTGCACCGCTTACATTTTATAGTCATAAAAGTTCAAGGGTATTAACAATGCTTTTGCGACAATAGTGTTTATTTTTTAAAAAATTTCAAGTGTGTAGACTCTAAAACTTACAGTAAAATTCTTTTTATTTTTAACTGATACATAAACACAAAATTGTATATATTGTGAATTAACATATATTACGTCACCATATGATGTTTCAATCCATGCATAATGCTTAAATCAGGTTAAATACAGCTATCTCCTCAAACATGTATCTCTTACGGTAAAAATATTAAGTGTTTTTTCTCCAGCTTTTTGAAACACACAGTACATTATTATTATTGTTGTTGTTATTATCAGTAATCACTGGGTGATTACATGCAATAGTACACCAGAACTTCTTACTTCTGCCCATTGATCAACTTTTCTTTTTTGGGAGGGCAGAGGATATTCTTTTTTATTTCTTTATTTTTATTTTATAAAACAAAACAGAAAAAAAAGGATAGAAATAATACAGAATTTCACAAAAAACAATAAGAAATCAACACTAGTTAATATATTGCATAGTGTTATCTTAGAAGTAGTTGTAGAGCTTACAAGATCTAGGCATAAAAATGATCAAACAATCAAACAATGACAACACAAACTGTTCTTTCTGATGAACTTGGAGAGATTAGTAGTGTGGTATCTGTCTTGCACACATGTGCATGCGCACAGTTACGTGTACACCTACACACATACCATCTTCTCCTTTCTTCCATTGCTCCTTCCCCTACCCCAGTCGCTCCTTCCTCTTGAGCAAAATTCTTATGTTGTAATAAATGCAGCTGCGCAGCAAGCCTGCCCTGAATGATATAATTATTGTGATTAGCTACATGTATCTCTCCAGCTTGCAATCTTGGACACTCCTCCTTGTCTCATATTTCAGGGACAGCATAAACAATGGAACTCCTCTGCTAACTTTCCATGGTTCCTGCTTGCAAGCAGTAGCCTGGTGGCTCGAGAGCGTGCCCCTTGGCTTCAAGGACTCTGAGTAATTCAGCAACTTGGCAGAGCGTTTCCTTGAGGGCTGCTGGTGTGTAACATTGAATATGCTTTGTCCTGAAAGGAGGAAGCTAAAGAGTAAATTAAAGGAAAGGCAAAGGCTCCTGACTGCTTATAACGAACTCCAGGGGAGAGGATGACTACATCCCTGAGAGTCTCTGCTCTGCCTCTCCTTTGCTCTGGATAATCATCTGAAACCTTCTCTCTCTTGCTGTCTCTCACCCTGCTTTGGTTCTTTGTTTCCTCCTGAAATTCAGATGTCCCATCTTCAAACCTCGTAAAGAAATGGTAATTACCGGCAGGACCCAGCAGTTGCTTTGTGCAGCTCTGATCTGGCTCTGGATTCTCCCTAATGAGCATTCAGTGTGCCTTCATCATCAGCAGAACCAGCCCTCAAAGACTTTTTATTCCAGCAAAACCGAGTGTGTTGGGAAACTAGAGCAACAAATCTACACAGCCTCTGTCTCCCAACTCTGTTCAGCCTCGTCTTTTATCTGCAAATTTCTGCAGTGATGGGAGGGAATCTGGTGGCCCTCTAGTTTGTTAAACAGAATGTGTGCCTATGAAGCCACCAGGATGATATTTCATAAATGAACATCAATGCTTCCCCTTCCGGTGTAATTAGGCACTCTGTTTCAATCTGAGGCCCTTATTATAGAAATAATGAAGCTTTCAGACATGAAACAGCTGGGCAGGTTTCAGCATCCATACAGAAAGAAAAGCAGGAGGATTCATTCTCCATATTTTGAAGGAGGAAGCTAGAGAGCCTGGCTTCTTCACTGGCAAGAGAGAAGCTCTAAGCCGACCCAGTTTTCCCTTCCTTCAAAGAAAGAGCTAATGGTCTTAGTCGATTATTTTCTACAGCTGAAAAAGGGAACGCAAAGATTGACATGAATGACTGGAAGGAACAGACGGGTAAATTCCTTCGTTGCCTTAAAAAAATCAACTGAGTCCACACAGCTTTCACCCTCTTGCTTCCCATTCCAACAGACACAGACTTTCTAACAAGTCTGTTTGCTGATGCTGTAACAGAATTCCTCAGACTGGTTAGTGTGCAAAATAAAGAAGTTTATTTAACTCTTGTTCCAGAGGCCTAGAAGTCCAAAGACAAAGAGTTGGCTTATGGGGGAAACTCTGTGCTGTGACTCTGTGTGGCAGAGGGCAGGGGGCAAGTGAATGCATGCAAAGGAGAAAGTAGGCGGGGCGCATGCACCCTTATAACACTCCAGGCTCATGGTAAGGAACTAATTACTGACCTCCTCTGGCAGTAGCCACATTAGCGCATTCCCGAGAGCCCTGCCCACCTTTCCTCACTGAAGCTCAAACTTCAACCTGTATATTTGGGGTGCATGTCCAAACCACAGCATTCAGTGAAAGGCATAATGTTGAAACTCAGCTCAGAGGATGCCAGGAGAGCTGTCAAATGGGGATCTATGTGGATTCTGGGGAGAAGTGCAACTAGCTATTATTAAGATGCAGTTTAAATAGATGTAAGGTAAATGCTAAGCAAAAAGATTGTGGTAGAAAGCCTGCCACCTTCACACTGGACATAAATACCCAACGGAAAGAGTGGCAGGCAGGATTCTGAGAGGGCTGGGCTAGGGCCCAGGACACATGGGGTCTGAGCCTCCCTCCACCTGGGCTGCGGGAAAGGCACGAGCCTCCCTCCACCTGGGCTGCGGGAAAGGCACCCGCTCAATCAGGGACTCTGGGAATCAATGGATGGATTTTCTTTAAAACACAAATGTAACCTACTGTGTCACGTGAACTTCAAATTTAAACAGGAAGGACTGTGCAAAATGCCCAGTACTTGGTAATGATTAGTAAGTTTTAACCCTTTCCCCAAACTGAACTGATGCGATGTGATCAAGATATATGGTGAATGTTTACAGTTTTTAAAATGTGTTACAGTAAGAGACACGTTGCCCTGAACACCTGCCCACAATCCTCCCCCAACACACGCTTTGAGCACACAGCTGGAATACCACAATACTGCTGCTGAGTGCCAGCGGGGGAAAGGCGAGCTCTTAAAAACATCGCAGTGCGTCCTCACCCACGTGTTCACTGGATCTGACACAGGGTGACTTCTGGCTCTGCTGCAGAGTCAAAATGACAGGGAAAGGTAAACACTTTGAATCAACTCAGAACATTGAAATAGCTACAGCGAAGCAACTGAAGACACTCATGGAAGCGGACTTCGAGAAATGCTGCAGGAAGTGGTGGGAATGGGGTCAGGGGGGTGAGTGGGTTTAAAGTGAGGGTGTATCCTGAGGGTTAGCAAGGGCAACGTGTCTTTTACTGTCATAATTGTTTTAAAAATTTTAAGTGATGACTGTGTTTTTAGAATTGTTTTTACTTAGTGTTTACCTGGTCGCCATTCCCCAGATCATATATTATTGACTCATTCAACGAAGGGCAAAAAACACTTCATGTTTTACAAAGAAATTGTTGTGTATTTTATACTCTTTTTGGTAAGTTGAATATGAATGCTTTAAGGATGTATCAAGTGAGATTTTCTGACAGGCTTTGCATTAGATGGCTGACTGGGGCAACATGCTAGGAAATCTCTTTATTTGGAGGGTCCAGTCCTAGATTTATTTATTTACTTACTTAGCATGCAGTTTACAGCAGCAGTTCCAGCCCAGAGACAGCTGAATCACGGACAGCAGGAATGGGGAGTCTGTGTCTTTCTTTGCTTTTCAATCACAAACTAGGGCTAGAGGACATACAAGAAAGGGGATGGATAAATTGGGGTGTGACCTAGCTCCCTGTCTACACCCCTGTCCTCTCGAAGGAATAGGTAGGAAAATATGCTTCATCAACACTGGCACTTCAAAAGGACAAGAAGATTTACAAAACATCCAAATAGTAATACTGTCAACCCTTTTTGACTGCCTACTGCAGGCCAGCCCCTGCTATAAGTCCTCCGTGAGTGGACTCACACAGGCTGCTCAGCAGCCCAGTGAAAGGTCTACACTTTCACCCCCATCCCGGGGATTAGGACACGAGGCACAGGAGGCATCTGGGATATCACTGCCGATGCAGGGCCCGCAGCACAGGAGGATTCGCTCCGTGGCGGGCGGCTCCCCATCTCAGCTCATCACTGCTAATTTGTTTCACTGATTAATGTTCCGTGGGTCAGTTCTACAGTTTTCTGCTCAGAGAAAAGCCCTTTACTAATCCTCAAGTTTAAGCCCCTAGATTTATTTATTCAGTGTTGGTGCAGGGAATTAGGTAACCAGAGTTGTGTCAGCAGAAGCCAATTATGACTTCATTTGAAATCCAAGTACATTAAGCACTGTGAATTTTCATTTCAATTCAAATAACCTTTCCATTAGGTTTATTGGTCATTATTTCTCACTGTTTTTTTTCAGTAGTAAATAAATCCCACTGAAGCAAGCCATGGCCCGCTGCAAAGCAAAGTCTATTACATCCATGTCGACTGTAGAGGACCCCACTTCTACCACCCATGAGACAAAGTTGCTGCTGGGCTTCAGGATAAAGCGGCACCTTTGGGTGCCCGCTGCACTATAACTTCAGGAGCACAGAGAAGCAGCAAACACCACTGGCCCCAGTAGAAGTAAAATAACACAAATCATACCGATAGCAAGCCATCATGCAGCCCTACACTATCACTCACCTTGTCATGCTCTGAGAACTCAGTCAGTCTGGCGCTAAAAAGAAGAGATAATTCATATCCTGTCTTACAGAGTCCTAAAAGTTCCCCTGATTTGACTCAAAGCAAAGCACTTCTGTGGTCACTGGGTTACGGTACAGGTCCAGAAAGGATTGCGGTGTATGTGTGAATGTGTGTGAGTGTCTAGGGAGGGATAACAGGGAGTTGAATCCAAAGGTGCTCTGCTATTGTGCTCCCTTCCCAACTCTCTATTTTTGAGACAGGGCCTCACTAAGTGGCCTAGCCTTGGTTTGAATTTGCAAAGTTTCTGCCTCAGCCTTCTGAGTAGCTGGAATGATAGGTATATATCACTGAACCTAAAGAATATAGGGATATAGCTCAGGGTCAGGGCTAAAGAACAGCGGCATAAACACCTGCTTAGCAAATGCAAGGCTCTGAGTATCAGCAGGCATCAACCCTATTGATTAGTGGCACCCACAAGTGAAGTGGGTGTTCCCCTTCAGTTTACCTGCCTCCATGTCCATCGCCGTAGGCACACCCAGAACTGTGCTGCACTAGTCTGATAGGTGTTTCTCATTCCACTCAAGTTGACATATCACAATTAATGTTCACACATAAAAGCCATTAAGTTTAGTTTATAAATTAGGCACTGTTAGAAATTAAGAACACTAATAAAATGGCTTGACCAAGACCTACGGTACCTTGTCTAATAACAGAGAGCTGCTTGGTGGCTAACAGGCTGGTAGACCATGCAGCACGGACACACTGGACAAGGTCACAATTCATGTCCCAGGTGGGATAGAGCAGGAGAGCACAGAATTTCTGCTCAGCAGGAATCATGGGCAATTTAAAACCTAAAGATTATTTATGACACTTTTTATTTAATATTTTCAGGCTACAGTTGCTTGTGAATAACTGTGGTGCTGAATTCCTAGCAAGAGGAGACTAGAGCAGTAGAGAGCAGGAGTCATATCACATCAGACATCTATTTCTTCATGGTTCTGGAGGTAAGAAGTTCAAACTCAAGGTTCCAGCAGTGCCTGCTCTACCCAGAGGCTCTTGAACAGATTCTATCCTTTGTGTTTTGCATGGTTTCTGGTGTGGCTGGCGACACGTGGCTTACAGACATTAATCTCTGTGTTAGTCATTGCGTGGTGTGTCTCTTCTTCCTCTGGTAAGGACACCAGTTGTATTGAACAAGTACCACCATAATGTTCTTATCACTTATATTGCATGCAAAGATCCTATGATGATTAATCTGAATTCTCAGTTTGAATTGTGAAGAGACTTCTGAAGAGGTGACTGAGTCATGGGAGTGATCTATTCATCAGGGCCTTAATCCAGATTTTTGCAGCTGAACATGTTGTTAGGAGGTGGGACCCAACTGGAGTGGCATTTCTCCCTGCCACCCCTTGTGCTCTGCCTCTGATCTACAGCCCTCCTCCGCCATGTCCCACACTGTGTTTCTGCCTCAGAGCCAGCAAACTAAGCCTTGAGAAACTGCGAATCAGTAAACCTCTCCCCTTTATGTCGTGGGTGTCAGGCATTCTTTTCCAGCAAGGGGAAAGCTCATCAGTACAGATGTTATTTCTAAAATGGTCACATTTCCCAGATACCAGAGTTATGTGTTCCACATGTCTTCGTGAAGGAGACACTTTAACCCTTGACAAGTGCCCCGCAGAATTAGTTAGCAGAACTGTCACCAATGAAGTCGGGATTTATATCCACTAATTACTATGAATTCTTGAATTAACTCTGGAATAAAAAGACAAATTTGTGGTGTCTCTGTCTTCCAGTTCTTGAAATGTCTATTTTTTCCTGATTCAAATATATTCTTTATCAAGAGCTGTAAAATAACCCAATTTCAGAAATCTTAAAATTAGATGAAAAGAATCTTTTTCAGTATTAATATTTTTAAAACACTCAAATCGGAATTCAGTGTTATCTAAGTCAAAAACAATTGTTCCACAAATTTTCACATTTTGATGTTTCCATGGCCTCATTCTCTGCACTTCATGGTGGTGTTTAGAATAGCTTTGTGCAATGATCACCAAAATAAAAATCAACAAAAGCAGAAAAGAGGAAACGTAAGGTATAGAATAATTTTGATCTTTACTTGACTTTTTATATCAGTCCATAGTAATTGCTTTTTAAGAAATAAATGCTAAAAGCTTTCTCCCCTGTGTTTCACGTTGAAAGTCTTACAGAATACCATTACTGCTGTATAGCAAGTGAAGCATTCCCTGAAGCTCTGTCCACTTGTGAGATGGTCCATCCAAAGTGTTGGACAAGCTGCATCTTCCTGGCAATTCTCCATGAGTGGGCAACCATCGCCATGAGCCCTTTTCTGCAGGGCACAGGGTAGGACGAGATCCAGCAGCTTGTTGATGCCATTGAGGAGGGGATCTGTTCCCCAGGAAGCACAGGTGCAGCAAAGATGACCCCAGTGGCTACTTTACTGATAGAGAAATCGAAGCCCCATCGTACACTGAAGTGCAGATAGGTCTGCAACTTGGATTCCCTGTGGATGAAAGCCCCAGCCCATCTCTGAGCTCCTCGCCAGCCTTAGGCAACTGGTACTTTACTTACTGTTTATGTGGAACTTCACACTGTGGATATTCGTTAATAAATGAAGTAGATGATCAACGAGACTTTTTTCACACTGAGGCTTTAACCCATGTGGTCTGACTGCATTCTGGCCTTCCTACTTTTGTATTCAGCACGGATCCCAGAGAGTGTAAAACAATGCAGCCTGTTTCTCAGTATTATGTTGCCCCTGACGGACTGTTGCAACCCATAAATGTTCCATGAGTTTCTCCCAAGCCAGGCTCACTGCTGGCCCTGGAGGGTAGGAAGCTGTCCATTAATTTATTCAAAAAGTAATACTAAGATAGTTAACAAATAGTATATAATACTCTAGATATATGTGATCATTTATGAATTGAGTGCATTATGTATTGATTGTCACAACAGCTAGTTAACACTTTTATTATCTCACATAGTTACTATTGTAGGTAAGGAGAGGGTTAAAATCTGTCGTCCTCACCATTTGCAAGCAAACAGAACAAGACTGTTCATGGCGTCTGATAAGCATGAGCAAACTACTTATTTATCATCATTTTCAATGTTTTGATTTTTAAAAAACTCTTGTAGCTTTCTAGTGCCTTTAAAAAATTGGAGGAAATGTTTAGAGAGGGTTGTAGGGTTGGAATATATTACAGTCTTATAAAAACCATTTTAAAAGGTGATGCATGCCTCATCATTCCAGAAAAAAAAAAGATACAGTCCCTCTAGTACTTTCAAAAATTTATATAATATTTTCCATCTTATGGATAAGCCAAGGAAGATGCCTGGATTGTGTAGCTGACTTGTGTAAAATGGGACAGTTTTATATGATGAGGTAGTTTTACAATGAAGTTCTGAGTTCTCTGGTCCTTTAAGAACAAATCATATGCACTGCAGCAAAAGAAATACCCACTGCAGCTTTTGAGGAAGTACTGTTCCATTGACTGGCAGGTCATTAGTCATATTTAATAAAGTATCAGGGAAGGGTTTTACACTGTAGAAACCAATCTGTAGGTGCACAGAACCCTCATTGACAAACAAGCCCACAACTGGAAGTGACAGTTCTTTAAATGTGAATGGCTTTAGACCTATTTTCCAGCTGCTAAAAATTGTGTTGTTATCACCAAGGAGTCCTCCTCTCCTGGATAATTCTTGGGTCCTTTGCTCACCAGTAACTGACCTACTGCAGTGTCCCTCACCCTTCACCTGTGTGAAAATAGACTGCTCTTTGGAATGGATGAGTTTTCCTCTTGTGGCAACATGTGATGTTTGCTCAGCTCACTTTTAGCAAAAGCTGAAAGCCAGGCTTCATGGAACAGTATCCACCAGTGGAAGAGGAAATTTGGAAGATGAATTATCCATGTTCCCAGGTTTCTTCCACGCAGTTCTTCTGTCACCAACCCCTCTCCTCCCACGGAAAAGGGAAAGGCTCTGTGTTAGAAGTGAATGTGTTTCATTCCCTTAAAGGGAGCACTTCTTTAAAGCAGAATCCTGGTTTCATGATTCCCCCTACAGCATGCACTGGCTGTGTATTCAGGCTCAGGTCACTGGAAAGCACATCTGAGATGGAGATTTGCATGTAAGAGGCTTAGCGGCGTAACTTGGAATTGACACCAATGGGAGAGGATAAGGGTGGAGTTCCTGGGCCCAGAGCAGTCCCAGGAAAGCTCTTAGCAGACCTGCAGGGTCATCTAAAGACCCAACAGCATGGGAACAGGGATCTGGACCTCTAGCCCCCTAAGCAATCAGTCCTGGGGTGTGGCTGCTCTTGGAAGGAGGCAATTTCTCAATCCGGGCAGTCCTCAGAGAGGACTGATGGAGGCAGCTGTCCACTTGGCAGCAGGGCCAGGGCCAGAGGCAGTCTGGATGGCCCTTGCCAGTGTCCAGTGAACCACGTGAGTTGGGAGAGTTTCTGGGCTCACTGTCAGGCTTGGTTTTCCCTGTGACAGCTTGATAATTACAATGTCTACCTTATCCTCCTAAGGAGACACCCAGGAACCCCAAATGACAGAATGTGTACAAAGCATTTAGCTTAATAATCATAAAGATTTCTCCCCTCAGGTGAGCTCAGAAAAATGCAGATCAGATCTCACTCAAAGACGGCTGTGGGAGGTTGTAGATTCTAGACAGAGTGCTAAACGTAAATCACATCCCTGACAACCAAAACCTTGTGACAGATTGAACTAATTCCTCAGTAGTATTTCCCCATCCTACCTTCTAAGATGTAACCTTTTATGTGAACTCCCTATTAGTTTCTGTGACTGCTGTAACAAATGACCTGGACTAAAAGACCACACATCATTCGTTTACAGCGCTGAGAGTCCCAAGTCCAAAACTACCCCATAGGAGTCAGGAGGGCTGACTCTGTCTCTTCCTTTCTGTCTTCTGAAGGCTGCTCTCAGTCTTTGGCACCCGTCCCTCCATCTATCACATTCTCTTCCATACTCAAATATTCCTGTGTTCATTTTAGGAGTCTGATTGCACCTGGGGCACACCTAGATAACCCAGGATACTCTTTCTGTCTCATGCACCCTAATACTAGCTGCAAAGTTCATCTTGTCATTCAGGGTAGCATTCACATGGTACAAGGATTAGAATCTGGGTATCTTGGGAAGCCAATATTTAGCCTAACACACACCCATAACCCATTCTTTACTGCTTACGATACCTCATTATCTGCCTGTATGGGGAAGAATTTTGCCTTCCAGACAACCAAATAAGATGTTCTGTGACACTCACTGCCTTGACTCCAAGGCTAATTATCCTTATACCCCCACACTCAATCACTGCAAAGAGCTGCCAACAGATAATGGTTCCCAGGTATGAGAGGCTGAGAAGGGAGCATTTGTGCTCTGGGAAAGTGCAGTCAAGTCACTCAAGTACATTGTTAGACATTGTGATCATGGTCTTGAATCCAGATGGAAAAAGTCCAGGGAAGTGAGGGACTCATTCGTGTGTGGTGTGACCACAGAGCCAATATGAATTTGTCAGACTTTCTTTCACTTTGTATGTTTTGCTTATATTATTACTTATTTATCCCTACAGTTTTATAGACCGGGATAGTAGTTCTTTGCTGTGATCCAAGTCTGAAAAAAAAACGGACCTTTAAAAAATAATTTAAAAAGTAGCCCATTTTAGTCAACTCTCCCTTCATTCGGACTTCAGGGACTGGGGCCATGGGTTGGTCTTCTCTGGTTTTGCCAGCATCCCTGTCTTACAGCAGACATTCACTAAGCAAGTGAATGAAAGAATTAATTCGTCCAGAAATTCTTTTGAGAAGATGCAAAATTAATTTAACAAAAAGACCAAGAATGATTCTAAAAACACGAGTGGCTATGAGCTCTGTTTTGGAGCCCAAAGAACAGACTGAAAGCAGGCACTGGAGCCGGGGTACTGGGATTCATTACGTCTTCAGCAGTACCTAAGCATTCAGGGATACACGTCTGCCTGTGTTCTGCTGTGACAATGCGAGATAAGATGTCATTTGGTAACTTTTGTCACTATAAAGCTCAGGTAACTCTTAGAAATATGTCTTGGAAGGGATGAGTTTAACCTGGGTTTTAGATCTGAGGCTGATGTGGATCCATGGCTGTGTATCTGGGCAGGGGGTGGGTGAAAAAAAATGTCCTGGAAACTGAAAGTGACAGCAAACAGTGACAACAAGAGGGTCATTCTGCTAAGGACAGTCAGCCCAGTCGCAAGGCTCCATGGTTGAGGGGGTTTCGGGTTATAGGGAGCACCAAATTCCCGAGGGAGGAGCATGGTTGTATCTGCAGTTTTGTCACTGCTCCACTGAGGATCTCTGCTTTCATCTGCTGGGGTCCAGAAGGAGGGATGCTTGAGATGCTCTAATCTCTGGGGCTCATGGAGGACTAAACTCAGGTTGGTCACTCATTTTAACCCATCCCCTGAACATGGGGCAGCTGTTTCAAGTGGGACTCTAGCAGGCCAGCTAGAATTCCTTCCTGGATTGAGAGATGGATATGTTTTTGTCTCAACTTGACCAGGACACAGAGCACACAGATATTTATTTACAAATCATTCTAGATGGTTGATGTCAGTATTTCTGAGTAAGGTCTAGATGGACCTCATGTAAATTAAAGGACTGAATAGAATAGAAAGACTGAGTGAAAATGTGCTTTCTCTCCATTTCTTAGAACTGGGGCTGTGAGTTAGGCTGTGAGATCCAGATTTCCTGAGTATCTGTCTGTCTGTTTGACTATCTATCTATCTGTTATGGTTTGTGTCTGGATGTCCCCCAAAGCTTCATGCAGTCATAGGTTTACACTTCTAGAATTTGTGATTGATCGATGGTCCAATGCTGTGATGATGGGTGTAAGTGCTACACTCTCCCTAGGGTGGGTAGCATACTTATAATATAAGGGACAGAAAAAGTCTTCTCTGTGCTCTCCTCCTTATGTACTCTTTTTTATCCTTTTGCTCTTGTTGTGTTTGCTGTCTTCTGCCACCATCAACTATTACTCCTCTGCCACACTACCCTGCCTTGGAGACAGCTTATTATGGACTGAAACCTCCACAAACTGGGAGCTAAATAAAATTTTCCTTCATTGATTTGGGGCATTGAGTATTTTGTCTTAGCAATAAGAGAAAAGTAACTTACACACTATCTATCTATCTATCTATCTATCTATCTATCTATCTACCTATCTATCTGGTTATCTATCTACATATTTATCTAATCTAATGGTTCTGTTTCTCTAGAGAACTCAGACTAACACAAGTAGCTTATGAATTTTAGAGATGAGAAGTCTCTTTTCTGTTGGTTTTCTAAGTTAGCTGCTAGGATCTAGGTCTGTAGCTACTATAACTCAGTATCTGAAAATGTTTTTTTAAGCCTTTAGGGTTCCAGGCCACTGTGTGGGCCTGAAAAAACAGCTCCCATTGCCTTCCTTCTGCATAGCAGTGAGGGCCAGCACTACTGCTTTCTCCATCCTACTGAGGCTGATTTCAGACTCTGGAATCTACTTTTCACAGCTGCTCATTTCCTGCCATCACAAGCATTTGTACCAGTAGCATTTATTAAGTGCTTAGTGTCTACTGCCCATCGGGCACTGGTAAACATGGCCTTACTAAAAAAAAAAAAATCCTTAAAGATATTTACAGGCTGGTCAGAGCAAATAGCATGTCAAGAGAAGCAAATTGAACCCTCAAACACACTCAGCTCTGCTAGGGAGATCTAAGAGGGTCAGTGGCCTATATTAGATGGTTTTCCAACTCCATTCACATCCTCCTGTTGGCAGGGCCTTCTTCAAGGTGCCTATGCTGGAGTTTTCACCCAAAACTGGCCAAGAGAGAAGGGAGCTGAAGAGAAATGTAGTCAATAGTTTGTAGAGCACTGTTGGTTACCTAGATCCACCTGGACATTAAGGTTGATAGATTTAGTCTGAATGTGAACACCCATCAGAGTTTCCCTCACTTGATAACAAATCTTTCCGAGTCCTTCAAAATCCACGATGCAAGAAGCTCACAGTTCCAAGTTCCTGACCTTCAGCCTGTTTCCCACCAGGATGTGTTGATGAACTGGTCTTTCACTTCCCACCCTGGTACCTGACTCAATGCCTTAGGCAGAGAACATCTGAAACTTGGAAGCACAACACTTGCTTCCAGCCCTGCTCTCAGTCATTCATTGTTTGAAATTTTTATGTTTATTAGTACTGTTGGTGGTTCCTGACTATATCCATTGTGGGGAGTTGGTACATGCACATGCGTATCTTCATGTTTTGTTCCGCTTCCCTCCCTAATTCATCCATCTCTTGGTCACCATCCCTTTTGCAAAAGATTAGTCTCTCTGCTTCCTATTATGTGTCTTTTATTTTTTTTTAATTTATGTATAATTTGGGTTTCTCCTGTAAGAGAAACCATGGGACCAAAGCTTGTGTGTCTGATTTCTTTCATTCAACATCATGATCTCAAGCTGCATTCATTTTCCTACAATGGCTCCTTATTTGTGGCTGAGAGCTGCTCCATTGTGTATAAATACTGCATTTTCTTTATCCATTCATCTGTTCATGGACATAGAGGCTGCTCCAAAACTTAGCTTCTGTGAGTTGTGCTGCTGTGAACGTGAGAATGCATGGATCATTGTAATACGATGTCTGCCGTTTTTAGAGGAAGCACTAACGAAGCACAATAATGTAGGCCAGGAGCTCACACTGTGCTTCTGGAGGAGGATCAGCAGAACAAAAACCTGAAGGGGCTCCCTGCTTCCACAGCAGTAACTTGTCCCAGAGCAGCAGCATCCAAGAAGGGCTGTGGGAGAGTCATGCTGGAGGAGAGAGAGAACATGCTATATTTCCTTTCCCTGCAGGAACGTAGAAAAGGATCTCTGGATTGAAAACATTTCTACTTGTTTCTTGGAGAAAAAAACAACACCAAGACCAGACACTGGGACTTCAGGGCACAAAATTAATCACTGCTTCTTAGATTCAAACAAAATCAAAACTTTTCAGAAACATGGAGGTCTAATAAAATATTTTCTTCATTAAAATAACAAAAATGCTTGTATTATAAGACCTAGACTCACAATCATTGTCTGGCAAAGGTAATTATTTTTAAGCTTTTTTATTGAAAGCCATTTAAAGAATCAATAAAGAAAACAATGAAGAGAAGAAACAGAAAACATTTCCCACTGTGGAAAATGGGAAAAGAAATACATTACATGCTATAGCTTTCATTTTTGTGGTCACAGTGCAAATAAAATGCAGATGTAGGAAATTCTGATGCTTTGTGCTATGAAAATATACTTGAAGTTTGGAGATATATTTTTAATAAATTTAGCTTCTATTTCCAGGTCTTTTTTGTTTCTGTATCTCTACTAAGAAAGTCTGTTCTGCACTTTTGGTGCCCTCAAGGGAAACTGAATTGGACCCAAGGTATGGAGGAAAGCCATGTCCAAGGGTCTGTTTGTTGGTAAAGTGGGGACAAAAATGGCCAGGACTGGCTGTGGCCTGGTGAATCATTTGCAGCTTTTGGACTCAGTAGGCAGCTCCTGGGCCCTTCCTGATGCTGCAGTTCCATGTGGGAATGAATCCTCAGCTTGCCATGGAAGAGGATGATTTGGGGGGTCGCTTCAGGGAGAGCCACTAGAGCCTTCTTTTGCAGCCTTTCTAGTGAATCTACAGACTACACCTTTGGGTCTTTCTATTAATTCTCCTTTTCCTCCAGCCTACTAATGGATACTACTGTCTGCAACCAGTCCCTAAGCAATGTATTACAGAAGACATGATGAAAAAAGAATTTCAAATGACTTTAAGAAACCATTCTGGTGAAGGCATATTTTTTGTGTATGTACAGAGAACATAAGTGACAAGAAGAGCCTGGCACATACGTTTATGCCTCTCTGAGGGACACCGACATGACTGCTGTCATAGCAGAGCAAGGGTAGAACCATCTAGGCTTCGCTATGGTTGCTCTGGTTTCTTGAAGTAGTTTGGGCGCTCAGTGGTATTACAAGAGGCTGACATAACGAGACTAAAGAATCTGACCAGAAATTTACATAATTAATATGGAACTGTCGGTAGGATGTTCTTGACAAAACAATGACAACAACCACGACGACAACTGTGAACAGTTTAATACTCCCTAATGTGGGCACTGCCCAAAGTCAGGGTCTGGAACGGCCTCTGATAAAACGCATCTTCCTACTTTCAGGAGGAGTGTTTGCTATCTGGGCCACCTTTCTTCACGTGAGATTAAGCAACAGTGGCGACTGCAGCTGAGTGAAGCAGGGATTATAGCTTCACACGAGTTTTTGCTTGGAGAGGCATTTAAAAGGACATTTTAAATTGGCCTTGCTAAGTCCTCGCCTGTATTACGGGGGAAGGAGTGTTGCACTGGAAGGTTGAAGACGGGGTTTATGGAGGAGCTTCTGAATTTAATCGGCGGTGTGGGCTGAGGGGAACTCTCACCTGCAGAACTTGACGTTTTTATTTGTATCCAGTGTCATGTGCTGAAGCAGCAGGGCCTATTTCCCTGTGAAAAACTCAAGATTTGTTACTGTCACATGTCTGAGAGGCCTTTGCTTTGTAAGTATTCTTCTAAGAGTTTTGATCCCTTGGGTACAAAAATTGCATAACCTTATTGAATGTGGAAAAATGGACTCAAAGATAAAATAATTGGTGCTAGAGTGAGACCTGTGTTCTAAACCCAGCTCCTTAATGATGTTGCTGTGTGACCCAAGGCACTTCGATTCACTTTTTCAACCTCTTTAAAATAACAATAATGACTTCTATTTTATAGGGTCATTGTTGTTGGTAAGTATAATAGTTATTGGTGATATTGGAATGAATAAAGTATATTATTGAAAAACCATCTTTGCAAAGAGAAAACCATGGGTTATATACTGAAAGAAAATTTGAAGTGCCCAATTGGCAAAGTGCTGGTGCCAAAAAATATATTAACAAGCAAATTAAAATGGCAGAAAAAGGAAAATCTCTCAATAGGGAAGTGGACAAATTATACAGAGTTAATCAGAAAAACAGAGATGAAGAGATATTTAACAGCAGAGAAATGCTAATCAAAACCATGCTGGGATTTTATTTTGAAGCACCATCAAAAAGTATGAGTGAATAAACCGTTCAAGGTGGAACGCCAGATAGTAATTGAAATTAATGAACCCTTGTACATAATAGCTGACAGCATTAGCCATATGTAGGAAGTTGAAAAAAGGACATGTGACATAGAATATGAATATCTTTTCACAAGGTAAAACCAATTAAAATAATGCCTATATCTATATCGTATCATATCATATATGTGTGTCACAACTTTTAAATATGTTAAATTTATTAAAATTGTTTATAAATGATTCATGCAGATATTTACACTCACATATAACTTTCAGAACACACAAAATTGAAATAAAGCACTGAAAATTAATCAAGAGATGGAAAACACAGGGTTCAGGACATGGTTATTCCAGACAGAGAACTGAAGGCCAATGGTACTAGGTGAAGATTACTGTTAAAGTGTTTATTTGGGGAGTGGTGGCATTTTGGAAGTTTGCTACATCATTAAAATAGCTGAACAGATTTTTTTAAAAGCCAAATTATAACATGAGTTAAATGACAAAAATATGTCTTGAGGCAAGGATTATGTTTCATCCAATTCCTGTAGCTGGGGTCACACACAGATTAGTTTTTTGCTGTAGAAAATAATCATGTATTAAGAATATTGGTTTCTAAGAAAGTTTTAAAATTGCATAAATACATCTCTAAAGGAAAAAAAAAAACACTGACTGAAGAGGATATCTGCAGATCAGAACCTAAGACTAAGAGTTCCTCTTTCTTTGCTGAATCCATTCTATTTCTGAAGAAAAATCTGGAGTGATATGGGAAGGTGGTTTAGATTTTATTTCAGTTTTTTAAGATGCCTTTTCTTGAAGAAAATATGCAACAATTGTTTGGATTATTAAATAAATGATGATCATTAATATTACCACCAAGTTCATAATCAGTGAGCATTCAACCACTGAAATAGAAAATACTATAAAAGAGTATTGGGCGTCATAAAACTTAAATTGAATGACCATACCAAAAGGAGTACAGTAACCAATGCAACTACATGGGTGTGATGTCACAGATACATGATTGTGAACTTAAAGTGTTACATTGACAATGAAGTCATTTTATGAAGGAAGTGAAGGTGGATTTGTGTGTGGATTTTAACACCTTCAACAAGGTTACCCCATTTGACTTCAGCAAGTAGACCCCGTGTCTTTCAGCAACCTTTTATCATTTCATTGCGTAGGCACAACAGGTCCAGGATTTGAACACAGATTTTTATTTGTGAGTTCCAGGCTTTAACTGCTACCCTATGCTACTACTTGGTTTGTGATGAATCTCCACAGATCTTCCCAGAGCCCCTGCACAGCATGTAAGAGACACTGTGTGATATTGCTATATATCACACAAAGGAAAATTCAATGTTTTTGTTTGATAATCAAATCTCTAACAGCTATGATTTTATTCCCTTGTGTGCTGGTTAATTTTGATTGTTAACTTGACTGGATTAAGAGACTCCTAGACAGGTGATTGGATTTTAAAGCCACTTACTCCATCAATGATTAACCCATTGATAGGTTCACATCTGAGCCGACTATTAGGAGAAAGACCTACTGGGAAGAACCAGGTTACAGAGCCATAACCTTAGGGACTAAGAGATCCCAGTCCCTGGTGTCTCCGCCCCTGAGATTTTCCCCTGCCCCTGTTTCCTGGATGTCATGAATCAAAAAGCTTTCCTCCACTGCCCTCTTCCATCACAATGCTTCTCATTTGGAGTCAGGTGATGATGGACTGACTTTTCTGAAACTGTGAACCAAAAGAAACCTCTCCCCCTTTAAATTGCATGTGTCAGGTATTTCCTCCCTGTGAGATGAAAGCTGATTGAAGCTCAATTTCTTTTGATAATTTTAAAATGTCTATCTATTTTTTTCCATGTACTACTTGTGCAGATCTTTGAAAGTTTCTTTTACTGGGGTAAATCTATAGCATAAATTTTGTCACTGGTAGACTAGCTCTTCAGGGCCTTGAGCCTGGTGTCTCTGCAGCTGTTAAGTGTTCCACGCGAGTGTGCAGCGCCTCCACTTTCACTGCACAATGGCTGCATCCTTCCTGCTATGGGCCAATCCATCATGTGGGAAAGGATGATGGGAGAACTTGTGTATAATAAATGTGTCTCCTCTGTAGGCTTACTATAAATATCTGTTCTCAGTGTACTTACTTAGAGTCACCCACACACTAGAGGACTGAGGGTTATTTTCATCCATCACTCTTGAGTTTTGTGATCCATGATGTTGCAAACCTAATGGGAAACAATTACTTTTCCAAGGCATCAGTCTACGTGTCCCTGATAACAAAAGCAATTGCAACTTGACTATTCCACTTTGTTGTACACATTAAAACAGATGGAACTCTTATAAACAGTTAGAATTTGTTTTATAGTTAAGAAATTTTCATTTCAATTTGGCAAGTACTGTAATAGGAATGAAAAAATATAGAAAATATGTATTTGTCTGTTATGGTTTTGATATATCTTAAAGCTTCTATGATGTGAATACAACTATTTTTGGAAAAGGTACAATTCAGTGGGTTTGAGGATGTCTCAACATTCCCTGACATTTAGGACTAGTTAATTCTTTGGCATAAGGACTGTGTTAAGTTCTGTAGCATGTTTAGCAGGATCTATGATTTTAACAGCATATGTCTACCAGATTCCAACGACAAGCCCTAGATGAGACAATGCAAATACCCCCAGCCTTTGCCAAATGTCCCTGGAGAGACCAAATCTTCCCTAGTTGACAAGACACTCTACAAACATACAATTTTTTTACTTTGGTATTTTTCAGGGGTGTAAAATTCTACCTTGAAAAGGCCATTATCTTCATGTAAATGAGAAAAACCATTCCTAAATAAAATGACTCCTACACATACAAGATGACATACTTGTGGTCCTTGATTTAATAGCAATACAGTGTTAGGTTTTCTCTAAAACTTAGAAAATTAAACAATGAACATTTATTATCTCAGACTGTACAGGTCAGGAATTCAACAGTGAGATAGCTGGTGGGTGATATCTGGTAGCTGATATCCGAGTGAGTGACAGTGAATCTAGACTTCAGCCAGGACACCAATGGTTTCAAGGCCCAGCTGGGGACAGGAGAGTCTTTTTCTAAATGCCCTCCAACTCCACATGTATAAACTCAGCTCCTCCAGGGTCACTGTGCTGAGGTTCAGGATGTGTTCGTATTGTGTTCCACAATATGGCGGCAGCTACTTCCTGGCAGTGATAGAAGACACACCCACCATAGAAGCCACATGCTTTTTGTTGTCTGATCCCAGAAATAATATCCGATCTTTTCTGTAACCTCTGTAATAGGAGTAGTGGTTGGGAGGTGTCACCCAGAGGTGGAACTATCAGGAGGTGGGGCCCTCTGGGACCATTGTGGAGCTCTCTCACCCCAGGCTCTTTCATAGAGACAATTAGTGTCCTTGCAAAAGGAAGATCAGGTGCTCCTTTGCTTAGCTGACACCCTTCCACAGATTGGAGCCTTTGCTCAGTTATTGGTACTCAGGGGAACCCGCATTCCTGAGGCCCAGGTCTCTTGCTATTGTTGTCCAGTGAATTCCCTGGCCCAGTCACACTCCCCTGGTCTGTGACTTCCGTGCCCATTGGAACTGCTCCCCATCAGAACTTCCAGGAACTCCTGGGAACCACGTCAGTGACACAGAGCTGGGGAAGCTTTCCTCTTTCTGGCTGGGTCAGTAGGCACAAAGGTAGTGGTTACCCCCATGGGACTCTGAACACCTGCAGCTGCCACCCTCATTTCCAATATGAGCTCCCTCCTCACCGTTTCTCCTTGGGCCTGAAAAACAGGCTTTCTGCCCCTCATTTCTTCCTGTAAGCAGGGGCTGATGGCACTCATCTCTCAGGATTACTGAGGCAATGGAATGAAGAAATACTAAGGAATGACACAGGGGATGACACAATTTATTAAATGAAAGTCTCACTATCACCAGTCCTGGTTAGGGGACAGTTATTAATATGTTTCACAGATGGAGCTCAGTATCTGTGCTAAATTACAGCAGAATAGTGCTTATCAGGCCACCTTTCCTGCAGGCAAACTGGAGTCATTTTTGGAAAAATATCTGAGCTCCGAAATGTCTGACTGGGAATAAGCTTTTAAAATAATGGCTTATTTTGACTCGGGGACTGCTTGTGAGGGCTAGATTAGCCTCCCCATACTTACTAATGATTTTAACTAGAGTCCTTGACAGAATCATCATTTAAGTCAGGACGCAGGAAAGATTCCTGGAATAGGAAACAAGAATTCCAGAACCAGACCCTTTATCAGTTGTTGCGATCATCTGGGGTAGGTAGCTTGATGTCAGCTGGCCTCATTTTTTTTTTTTTCTGTTTGTAATGAATAAGGCATATGGATGAGGTAATTTCCAAAGCCACATCTGATAAAATTCAGTGTTGTTTATCTTTTTGTAAACAGTACTGTCATGGGGAAAATCACTCAGTAAAGTAGAAAAGGTTCTTAGAGATGCCCATAACTTTCTTTTGTCCTTTAGAAAGGACTATTAGCCTCTATACACTTAGTTTTACAATTTTGTCATTGCTTGAAAGTCATAGTAAAAGCTGTAGAAAGTCTTTCTTTAATAGTTCTGGGAAATGGCTGGAGGATGCTAGTTAGTAACTAGTTTTGAAAACACGTAAGTAAAAGTGATGAACAGACATGGGTTTTGTTTTTCTAGGTGGCTGATACCAATCGCTAACCAAATAGTAAGGAGCAGGTTTTATTTGTGGAAATCCAGCTTCTAAATGAAGAAGCCACAGTAGACTTAGTCATGACCCAAAATAATTAATGGATCTAGTCACTGAGTACCAATGCAGCTTACATAGCAGAAGGAAACCAGTTGAGTCTTGGACCCTCTGGAGGGCCACAATGTCGCCACTGAAGGCCTTCTGCCATAAGAATTGAACTTGACTCTGAAGAACCTAGATCCAGTTATCTGCACAAAGAATTGCAGGAGATAGTAAATGTGTAAATAACAGCATAGAGATGCAAACAGCAATGTTTAGTCTAGAAAACAAACTGAGGTGGTCTGTTTTCCAAATGTATTATGTATTACTTATTGTAAAAGTTATACAATAAGAAAATTCTATTGATTAAAAGAGATTTATGAGATATACCAGTCAAACATAATGCGTGGCTCTTTTCTATATTTAGATTCAAAGTATAAAAAATATGAAGAAGAACACTTATAATGATGAACTTTAACTATGAACTAGAGATGCTTGAGATATTTAATGCCATTATGAAATTATAATTTATAAGACATGATATCAATACTGTAGTTGTGCTAAAGAAAAGGTAGAGGCAAAAAACATAGAAATAATGTGCTGTGGGGCTTCAGGAGTAGAATTTGGGGAGTGATGCAATTGAATTGGTCAGTGAAGGAAACCAGGGGCATTGCTCCATAATTCTTTGTATAGGTTTGAAGTTTTCTGCAGAAAATACTTAAAATATAGGCAGACACCTGCAATTGAAAATTAAATATCTTCAAAGTTCATTTCATATTTACAAAGCCGCCTGGGAATTAAAATTAGTTGAGCTTCTAAATGCACTCTACAATAGGCTTAATTTATGAAAATTTTACTAGAGTGCCAGTAATAAAGTGATAAATTTCCACTTCACTTCAAGAGTTAAGAAATGCGATATAAAAAGTGGTAAACTAGTTCATATAAACTCATGAGATTTGGTGACTGTTTTCACTTGTTAAATTTCCTTTATTAAATGATATAGTTAAAATTTTAAAAGTTCTACACATTAAAAGATAATATATAAACACTCAAAACTCCTTGTTTCTTTGTTGCTTTATTTCCCCCATTGTCTGTGCTCTCAGGGTCACATCTGCTGTGTGTGCACAGTGTAATGTTGGACATTTCTTCACAACTCCGTGCTCAAAGCTGTCACCCCAGCTGCTTGCTGTAAGCTGTGGGGGTCTGGGCATGGGATTGACCAAAATCTATACTAAGAGCGAGGTGTTAATCATTCAGCAAGACATTAATGACATGTAGAATCATTAACTTGATTACAATATGAGTAAACATAATGAAAGCATTTAAAATTCATTAAGGACTAACTGGAAGAGTGATTCTCATTGAACTCACCGGTTATTTTATACCTCTGTATTTTCACTTGTCTCCTCTCTTCACTGGGAGCTCCTGAAAGGTAGTGAATGTTCTTCCACATCAGTAGACACTCAGCACTAGACAGTGGCTGGTGTATTTGCATGACCAAACGATGAGTGATGGATTGCTATTATGTAGTGTCTCCAATGGGTTCTTCACTGCACAAGGTTGGATGGAGATGAGAAAGAATAGGATCATTTTCTCTCCCACCAACATGTTTTGAGTCTAATTGATAAACCAGCTGGTAGATTACACAAAAGTATCAGTTATATACAATTATGTGCTCCATTATTCAATAGAAGTTCTAGGTTTCTAAAAGATCTATGAAGGGTGTCAGAGAGGGAGAGGCTTTTTGATGAAGTGTGACGTCTCCTGGTGTGATGACCACCAATTTCAGTTCCCAGTGTAAGGACTTACTATGTTCCAGGCACTAAGCTAATGATTTATCTATAATAACTCATTCAATCACTCAGGATATTCTAGGTAGATATCACCTCTCCCACCTCATTGATGAGGAAACTGAGCTTAAGGAAATTTACCTGATTTGAGTGGGGAAGGGGAGGCTTACATTTTGACTGGGATTTGTCTTCTTTCAAAGCATGTCATATATTATTTGAAAGAAGAGTAAGAATAAAATCAATTACTTCTTGAGAGATTTGGTATAATTTTAAATGCAGAGAAAAATATGGCTATTTCATGTGACAGGGACAGAGACATCATGAAGGTGAAAAGTCTGCCCTGGTGTGGTGGCTGATTTGTCTTTGGAAAGATGACAGATAGAACTGAGTTTCTGGACTAATTTAAAACCGAGCTGGAAAAAGTTGGCTCTGAAATAGAAAGCCACCAAAGTTTTTGAGCTAGAGAGTACCACAAAAATGACCCAATTCAAAGAGCATTAAAAAGCCACCAGAAAGATTGAAAAAGTAAGAATGGAAATAGATATTTTGGTCATAAAGAGATGGAACAATATAAAACTGAAATAGAATAATGAGTTTTTTCATCAAAGTTGACGAATTTTTTTAAATATTTCTTCTGAACAGTGCTAATGATAAAATCACAAAAATATTCTATAATTAGACAGGTAATAACTGGGTGATTTTTTTTTCTTTCTTTCTATAATGGTACAGATATACTGTTTTACCTTAGAGACATTTGAATGCTACATCTCTGTCTAGGATTCTGTATAACAATGGTACTTTCAGTGTATTTCAAACAAGAGCTGTTAGCACAGAAAGCTAGCAGCAACCCCACCCAGTGTGTTATCAGCGCTGCCTGGGCACACTCCCAAGCATCCTATAGAAGGAGCGGCCACACTGGGGGGACCTCTCAGATTAGCAGATCACTGCTAGAATTCAGTGTTTTTCTTTTCTCCAAAACTATCCCATCCATTGAGAAGGTTTTATAGCAAACAACGTGAGCTTCCTTTCTAGGGAAGACTTATGAAAATTCAATTATTCATCCTCTTGACCTTCTGCGTCTCTGGCCAGATGAATTTCTTGAACTCATAGGAAACATTTCTTAATGGCAGAAGGGAGAATGGCTACAAGTGCCATAAGCCTAATTTCACAAGAGTAGGTGAAAATTACGAATGATCACTCAGTAGTGAAATCACAGCTTATTCAGGATGTAAAAGATTTGAGGTTGAGACTTATTTTGTAGACACCTGATAATCAGTGTAGACTTCTCTGAAGGCAAAGAAGGATGAGTCTGGATGGGACAACCAGAGGGCTTTTCAATAACTTATTATGCCTCCCAATGAGTCCCGCTTTTATGCCTTTCATCTGTAGAGTGATTGCATTTCTATAGTCACATACACAATCTGTGCTGCAAGCCTGCGCGGATGCAATGAATGGGTTGTATTGATCTCCACTAGGTCCAAACCGTTTGCGGCTGTAGTATGCGGATAATATTATTCTGGCCAAAATCCACCCCCTTTATAATCTTCCGAGATCTATAGTTGTAATGGTCAGATCTCCAGATAGAAGTCCTTACTAAAAGTCTGCCAGGGGCTATGGGTGATCGTGAAGACTGGGATGGGGGGAATCTTACCCACCAAAAGTCCAAGCAGGGAGAGTTGGGAAGAGGAATTGAACTGTGTGACAATATGAAACCACCAGGTCAGCACCCACCTCTGAATCCAGAGCCTTTGGACAGTGGAGGCAGAACCTCACCCTACAAGGAGCGGGGTGCTGAAGCGCTGCTTGGTGACACTGAACTGTGACGCTGGGAGATCACATAGCAGAGGAGCGCTAACACCACTTCTGTGAAAATGTACCAGAAAGTGAGGGTGCTAGAGAGGTCAGGAAGGCCCTGCAGGGGAAGTAGATCCTGCTCCTGTAGACACATTTCTGACACACAGAGATAACTGTCCTACAATATCAGGTTTTGTTTAGTATTTGAACACATAAATTTGAGAGGCCCAATTCTTTGAGAATATGTAATTATGGGGTCTGTTTTACACTTATCTGGAAATTTCCAGTTTTATTTTCTGCCTGTCTTCCTACACCCATCTAATTCCTCTTTCTGTTTCCTACACAGCATCCTAGGATCCCTGCAAAAGACAGATCAAATATCACTCTCCCCTCAAAGCCACCCTTGGCTTCCTGTGCCACTGAGAGAAAAAACAGAAGTGCTTAGAGTGATCATCGGGGCCCTGAGCGATGGCCCCCAATACTTTTAGAGCCCGTTCCTCTCTGACTCCCGATGGCCCTCTACACCTTCCTCACTGGCTTCCTGCTGTTATTCTCAAGCAAGACGCGTGCTCTCGGAGACCTTGACACACACTGCTCCCTGCTCCTGGGACTCTTCCACAGACATTCACCTGTCTTCCTTCCTTAGACTTTGACCACATGGCATTTTCCAAATGCACCTTCCTCCGCTTTTGTAAGCAGATTCAGCTTTTTCTGTCCTCTCCTGCTCAGAGGTTTTGCTTTTGTTTTTCTCCCTCAGAGCACTGATCACCCAAAATGATAGTAACCTGTTAGCTGTGTTCATCGTTTACAGTCAGAGTCCACCTATTAAGACTAGGAAGTTTTCTTCCAAAGCACATAGCGCTAGATCAATGGCAAGTAAGTGCAGATGTGAAACTCTGCTTACTGAACTGGCTAATTAATCCAACCCTCTTTGCATCTGTGGCCACATGCGTGGTTGGTGGGCAACGCTGCAGACTGAGATGTAAAACACAAATGAGTTGTGAGTGTGCAGAGCTGCTCCATTTTCTGCGAGATAATTTGTGTCTTCGGAGCTAGATGTTGACCTACTTAGAAATCTCTCCTCTCCAGTGCCAATTGCCTTTCCAGCCTTAACTGCATGATTCTGCTATTTGTCTGATGCTCTATTAGAATGGAAACCTCATGAGGGAGAGGAGGTGTTTAGATGCTCACCCCTGGGCCCCTGGGTGGGCTAAGCAGACAGTGCTGAGTGGATAGGCTGCTCTTCATTTGCAAGGAAATCCAGAGACATAATCAAGAGACATAAGAATCTGCATCTACACCTGATTCTTATGTCTCCTGCCCTGGGTATGTGTGTAAGTTTAGGCATGCTGCTTATATTTTCTGTGCCTCAGTTTCCTTGCCTGAGGCACTGAGGACAACCCTGATGGCTGTTTCACACGTGTGTGTGAAGGGGAATGCAGCAGTCTGTGTAGGACCACTAGGGTGATGAGTAACCATGGAGACACCCTCAATGTTCACTCCGGCTGGCTTGGGTTTGTCCTTGGGAGCCACAGAGTCCTTTCCAGGGCACCTTTTAGAAGGTGACAGTCCTGGGCATCCTGGGCCATCAGCAGGCTTCCCACGAGGCCAGCTTGGGAGCAGCTGCTCCTCTTCCTATTTCCACGCACTTACTGTGACTCCATTCAGGACTGCTGGCCCCTCTGCATCTGATTACCACTGGTCACCTGTAGGTGATCTCACTGACCACTGTCCAGGCCTTGGCCTGTGAACAGCCTTAGAAGACTACATTCATAGGGCAATGGCCCAACAGACTCTTGGCTTTGTCTTTACCAAGCCTCTGTGCTTTTTGCCATACGCCCACTAACACTTCCTGTGTGAACATCCCCAAGTGGTCTCCATCTTCCTCTGGTCCCAGCACACTGGCCCTGCCACCTGTCCACTGAGAGCCTCACCAATGACTTTCACACACTCTGGTGCTAGGTGGTCATTCCCTTGTCACAGGACTAATACAGTAATCGATGCCTTCTTATTTAGGCCCATTCTAGACTTAAAATCACCATGTAAACCTAATAGTATTTATTGAAAGCTAATTCTATTTTTAATAATTACTTCCTGGTTATTATGTTTTATGTAGACCAAGTAGAAAAAAACAATTATGGGTTGAGCACCTTTAACAAGAATTTCCCGCCTCACCAAACCATGGCCCAAAGGCCCTGAGCTACACTGCCCACCTCCCCGGCTATGTACATGAGCGTTATACTCATAGGAAGATGAGGAAGCCGCCGGGAAGGTGCAGGATATGTAGGGTTTCCACTTTTTCTGGCCATAGCTCGTGAAATGCCTTTAACATTACCACTAAGCCGTAATGACCTCCCCATTCACGTGAATCAAAGAAGGCCAGAAAGATGGTATCACAGTTGGCAGATATTTCTCCCACCTGTATAAGTAAACATTTCAGCACATGAGTCACATATTAGTTGAAATGTCTTCAAGCAATAAAGATTACATTAATGATTTGAAATGCTTGGCTGGGCTGGTTTAAAATATTTAGGAAACAATATCTGGAATTCTATGTATATTACACTGTGAATGCACAGTGGGAAATATTTTATTTCTAACAGAAAGAAAATTTCCAAGTAATACTTTCAATGACAGGTAGATAAAAGTATACTTAGGTATTTATTATTGCGTACATGACATTAAACATACCAATTATAAACCAAGAGGGACTGAGTAACATTAGTAATTGTATCTTTTATAATGAATAGCTTTAAAATTTCTTGGTCAAATTTTTGAAGATGTCAGAAATGTACAGCATTTATTTGAAAATCAAGTTGCTTATTCATTATTAATTTTACCTGCTTTTTTGGTACTAGGAATTGAACTCAGTACCTCTTGCTTTCCAGGCAGATGCTGTATCGCTGAGCTGTATCCCCAGATCTTTACCTGCTTTCAAGTGTCTATTATTTGAAGAAAAATATTGTTTTATTAATAATATATGTTCTGTCATTTAATATTAATCAGAGTGTAGAGTCACTGTCTCTACTCCCACCGCACAGAATATTTTAAAATACAATGAGAAACAAAACCACACAAACATATAATTGGTTGAAAAGGAATCTGGTTGGTTGTGTAAGAAATTTAAATGGAATTCCAGAAAGTCCTACCTTGGATCCAACTTCAAGATAGAATACAAGTAAAGTGACTAACTCACCTATTTTGTGGGTTTCATCATGTGAGGGAGAGTCACAAGGCTGGAGGATCAGGGAGAGGTCCTTGCACCACAGGAAAAGAAGGAAAGCCACACGTGGAAATCGGCATTGAGCAGTATTCACAAGCACAAGAGGGTGACGTGACACTTCACAGCCATCCATCCTGAGCTGTCACTCTCCTAGATGCATCACACACACAGATCACTTACACATAGATGGAAACAATTTTACACAAATAAAGCAGAAAAATGCCACAGAATAAGGCACTGCTTTTAAAAGAGAGAGAGAAGGACCAGGTAGCCACACACAGGAGGTTAGGGGTGGATGCTGCTGTGCTGTGGCACGAGGACCAGCTCTTCTTGTGTTGACACAAAATTCGTTCCAAATCTGGCCTTTTTCTTGAATTATTCTCACATTTGGGTCGGTACACAGGCTCTGAAAGAGACAGAAGTAAATCCAGGCTCCGTGACTGAAGAATGACAAGGAGAAAGTGAAAGGTTTGGACGGATGGATGGATGGAAAAGTTATTCATGGATTTAGTAAAAAGCCAACCTACTCCTGGGTGAGAAAATAGTTATTTTAGCTTTAAGGGAGAAAGGACTGGAAAGCAGCACCACGTAGTGCCTCATACGTGTGTCTCTACGTCCTTAACTTGCAGTATAAATGATGTGTGTACTAGAGCGGAGAAAACTTCCTGTTTTGAGATTCACTAGGTGATACACTAGCCTGGGAAGGGGTAGAATCTCTGCCATTCCGGTTTTTGGCCTAAAGCACAGTCCTGCTTGTCTGCGGCCCTCCTGGGTGTTGTCGGCAGCAGAGGGGGAGGAAGGGCGACCCAACATGCTTTGCGTCTCTCTGAACCAGTCTCTGGTTGTATAGTTCTTTTATTAGAGAAAGGCAACAAAACTGTCCGTAAATGAAAGCTAACTTTCCTCCCTGAATACCTAAATTGAGAAATATAATTTCAAACCCAGTATTCTTTCTGGTATCTTTTTGAAATTAAAAAAGGAATTGAAATCCATGTCAAGAAGCCTGTTCTTTGGACCAGTGTAAAACACCTCCATTCATTGGATGTGCAAAGCAGGTTGCCCGACAGATGGCATCCTGAAGGCCTGATCACCTAAAGGCTTTGGAAATAATACCGTGAATCGGTGGAGTTTCAGCCCCTCGGTTTCCCCAAAATTGATACAAGCAGAAATCACTTCCACAGGCCGGGGGAAAGGGGAAGCGCTCACATTAGTGGAATCAACGCACTACTTCACCACATCCTGCAGATCTGTTCCCAGAGCCAGAGACAGGAAGTCTTCGCTGAGTACTCCTTGGAGACTTAAGCCCAGGGCAGAAATGGGCTCACGCACAGAAATGCATTGCTTTCTACCTCCAAACTTACGCCCCTTACTCCACTGCTGCCTAGCTCTGCCACCCCAGTTAATCAGATGTAACATTCAACAAAACATACGGCACATTGATGACTAATTGTGATTACATTTTCTGACTTATGGAAGGTGCTGGTGGCATTTAAGATACCTCTTTTGTCATTTTACCATATCAGCTGGGACATTTAGTTTTGCCAACACATCCCCATAGCCCTATTGGCTTCCAAATTATTCCAAGTCATTTTTATTCCTTCCTGATTCCTGGAGAATTTCCCCGATCTCATCAGGCTCCTTTAATGATCCTCTGGTAATGACGATGTCGATGTCCTAATCCATTCATCTACATATTGGTGGGAAGAACATTTTTATGGACATAGATTCCATTTGCATAAGACATAGATTCCAAGCCTCAACTTCACTTGTTTGAGAATTAAGTACTGACCTAGAGCCCTTCATGAGAACAACCAATCTCTTACAAGATAATTAATCAAGACATAAGAATCCATACCAACATCTGAGATAAAAGTGAAAGCATACAGTGCAACAGGAGAAGATCCTAAAATAAAGTGAATTCTTGTTACAGCATGGGTATAATCTCAGTAATATATATCATTTTTTTTCCAGAGAGTTTTGAATCAATGTATTTTGGTTCCATCAAAATTCTATGGTCCCCTTTTACTGTTTCTACCTCCAACAGCAATTTATTTTTAGTTTTCACATAATCAATAGCAATTAAACACACATGCTCAATTTAAAAATAATTATTTATAGAATAGAATTTATTCCAAAATCAAAGATAATAGAGAAAGTCATAAATATTTTTTTCATTAAAGGTTAGAGGTTAAAATTTTATCTTTTACCTTTTTCTAAGCTGTATTGTTTTAAAAATATGGGAGTCAATAAAAGCTGAGTTTCCCCGGACATTGATGAAATTCATTATCAGAGCTGAACCTACAGAAACATGTGGTTTCTCTTTCCTTTGAGTAGCAAGCAGTGAACAGTGAAAGACAAACTGAAATGGAGCTCACTGGGCCTCATGTCCAACGGTCCGCCCTGCACCGCCAGAGTGCACCCCAACTGATTCATGGCCCTTCTCAAGGTGAAGTGACCACGAGTGTGAAGAGAACAGCTTGTCTTGTGGGGCCAGAGAACTGGAATCGGACGGGGAGAATCGAAGGCTACACTTAAAGCTTATTTAGACTCTTGGTGAAATAATATATATGAAGACGGAGTGAAAATCTCCTGGATTTATAAGTAACTCAAGTCACATTGTCCTGGTTGAATATCTAACACCTCCAATTTTAAGGAGGTCAGGCTGCTTCGGCTCATGGTCACAGGGGATTCAGCCTGCGGCCAGCTGAACATCACGGTGGATGGGAATGGTGGAGCAAAGCTTCTCAGTTCATGGAAACCCAGGTCGAGAGCAGGGAGGAGTGCTGGAGAGGCAGGGGTGAGGCACCAGACAAAGCACACAAAGAGGTGTCTCCTTCGCCCACTGAGACCCACCCAAAGGATAATTCACTTATCCCATCCGTGTCTCCCAAACCAATCAAGTTAACAGGTAAACAGCCGTAATTACGTGGCAAAAAATTGATCCTTCTCAAAACAAAAGCTTTCTTTTATTGAACTATACATCCTATACTATTCCGATTGTTTTTCATCTGCTTCTGCTTTTATCTTCATTATCCCTTCTGTTAGCTTTTTCGTAATTATTTTATTGCCTTTCAATTTATTTGCTTCAAAACATTTCATTATTTTCATGCTTATTAATTTTTTTAATAAATGCATTTATAACTCTGTGTTTTCCCCTGAACAAAATTTTGGTTTAATTTTGCTGGTTTTCACTGTCTCCCTATATTTGTTACTGCCTTTTAGATTTCCATCGCTGATAGGATACCTTGGACTATTGTTCTTGTCATTTTCTCTAGAAACAGATTTATGCTGGTCTTCTGAAGTTTTAGCGTATATTTCCATGATTTTTCAAAAAGTACTTTTTGTACGCTGTAAGAGTACCTTGAAGATTCCATCTTTTCTTCACTTCTCCGACATCCCTTATGAGCCCTCTTACTCCATCCTCCTCCTGAAAGCCGTGATAGACTGATGTGGGAAATGCTGCAACTGTTCACAATCCTTCTTTATTTTTCCACCCTTCTTTGGTTTTCTTTATCCTAATGATCCCTCGAGAATTGCTGATCTTCCTCTGTTTGACCAAATTGTTCACTAGCTGTCTGGGTGCTGTTGGCTGATCTGTTGAACTTTTAATTTGCACAATAAGTTTTTGGTTTGCAAGCTCTTTTTCTCTTCCAAGATCTATTTTCACATCAGTCAAAGTTCAATGTGGGAAACCTCTCATCTGCTGCCACCCGACTGTTTTGCTAACTGCTTTTATTGGGTTTCCTTCTGCCCCTTAGCTGGAATCGAGTGTCTGCAGTTTGCCCAGCAGTTGGGGGTTGAGCCCTCATTTAGGGCTGTGAGAAGCGGTCTGCAGGCTTCTCAGGCAGTGAAGGAGGTGTGGCTGGAGCTGCCTCTGCGAGGCGGGAGAAGCCCCCGTGTGCGCTGTGCTCTGCCATCCGGCAGCCTCTCCTCTGCTTCCGCATCCTGACCCTCACCATTCAACACTTCCCACCACGCTCAAGTGTGGGCAGCAGTGGGCAGCAGCTCCTGACTACTGGATCCATGGGGGCCATTCGTGGGGCTTCAGTGCCCTTCTGTCTTCTGCCTCCAATCACAGTGCCAGGGAGCTATTGGGCTATAGGTTTCCTATGTCAAAGCTGCTCTTGTCTATTTTTATATTTTCCAAGGATTTCTTCCTGACCTACTGGTTCCTTTCTTGTTTTCAACCACTGTTATGGATCTTTTTTAAAAAAAATTTGATCACTACTAGAAATTTGGAATATGAAATGGTTCATATTGGTGCATCTCTCCCTCTCTGTCTCTGTCTCTGTCTCTCTCTCTCTCTCTCTCTCTCTCTCTGTGTGTGTGCGTGTGTTTCATTCTCCTTACAAAGACACATATCAGTCATATAGGATCAGGACCTATGCTGATGGTTCATCTTGACATCTGCAGTGGCCTTATTTCCAAATAAGGTCACATTCACAGCCACTAGGGATCAGGACTTCAGCAGAGCCCTTGGAGAGGCCAACAATTGTTGAGTGTCAACAAAGGAGAATGTGCTGTCTGCAAGCAGAGCCACCGGGGATGTACCCGAATTCTTTCTCTTCACTAAGGTACCAACTACCCAATAGAATTGTTTGAATATATTTCTACATGGAAAATAAAGTGACATCAAAGGAAGCCTGGCTGCGTGGGCTTGATACAACCTGCAGTTTTCCCATTTCCTGGCGTGGAATCAGATGGCTGGATATTATCTTAAATTCTGCTCTCTAACACACTACTTTGTATTATCTATAAATGTGATTTTGTGAAGAGAATGCACAAAGCTACCAATGCTTTTCCCTTGAGGCTTTTCCTCCTGCCTTCATCATTCTTATCGAATTGTGTCACTAGGATACAGACGAGATCTTGAGCTTTTGCCTCAGCAGTGACCAGCCAATTCTGTCCTCTGCTATCCCAGCAACTGTGGTTTCTGCCTCTAAATCTGCCAAGTCAAACAACAACCAGAGCCAGCCACGTCTGGGCTCCGTGTTTTATGATCCTGAGGGCACCATAAGGAAGCTGAGTCGCAGCCAGGGGAGGAATTAGTGCCAGTGCCGCACTGGATCCGCAAGGCATTGGGCCATTCTAATGACCGCACTGGATTCACCTCTCCTCTCCATGCATCCAGCTTCTCAGAGGATGGAGCTTTCTGATCTGAGAATTTTGCTTCCAACCAAGTGGGGGGAAAGGCAGAAGCGTCATGATTTTCACAGACCCTGAACCCCAATCTCCAGCAGAGACGGGAGGGTTACAGAGAAGGCAGGGCTGGTCTGGGAAGCCCAGGGCTCAGCTATCTGCAGCTAGTGGCACTTGTCACTATGTGAACATACTCTTCAATTTTCTCCTACCCTATGTTCACATTGACTGTCTTTCCATGACAAGCGATACTGGCTTTCTGGTTCTGCTGGTGACATAAAATTTCATGTAAACATATGTGTATTCAAATAAGACAGTTGTTAAAAGCAAGACACTGAAGCGAATCAGCAGGCTCTGAGCTCCTGGCCTTCAGAACACACATCCGGGGAGACTGCATGCTGCACACAGGAAGGCAAAATTCATTGCACCTAAAAAGAAAGTCCAGGAAGATGACTGAGCAGCCATAAGATTAGAGCTGCAGGTTAGAAGTGGGTCAGCAGAAAGTCACGGTGACAAGGGGGCACTGAACTCCTGATCCAAATCCCAGTGCCACCAGGCAGGAACTGAGTGTGTCCAGGGTGCTGTGCCCCTACCCAGTGCCAGTGTCTTCTGGAAGATTCTAGGCAATAAAGCCACTCTCCAGCTCAGCTTGTTGAAAGCAGAACCTGGCCCAGAGCAACCCTCAGCCTACCCGTAACTGTGTACTCATGTGTGCACTGCACAGGTCAGGGGAAGCACACTGAAAGTGGAAAAGGCAGGCGAGAGGTAAAACTCCTGCAGCTTCCTCTCAGAACTTTAAGGGAATTCCTGTTTGTCTGGTGTTGGTCTGAGCTGGCTGAAAGTGGCTCTACTGTGATGGTGGATACGGAAGATGTCTTTTCCCGGACCTTTTTATTGGTGCATTTTAATATGCTCAGCTATCCACGGGATCAGAGAGCTTGTGTTCTTCCTTTGCAGGCCTGGATGGCGTGCCAGTTTCTTGTCTTTGGTGCTTGGAGACTCACAGCAAGGATAAATCTCTGCGCAGAGATGCTCATAACCTGGTCATCACGGCATGGTAGAAGAAGCTCCCCCTCATGAAAACAAAACAAAGCGAGGCAAAACCCAGTGGTGCTCACCAGAAGGAAGTCCATCCACATGGTGGAAGTCTGTCCACATGGTGTTACTCAGGTTTGCTCCTCAGAGTAATGGAATTCAACAATTTCAACCAGAAAATGAAAAGAAAGAGCTCTTATTCCAAAGAAGAGGAAGGAACTACTCAATTGTAATGTCAAATTAGGTTACTTGTCATAATTTTTTTTTTCTGGAGCCACAAATAATTTTCAACGACAGTTAGCTTGACCTTCCAAATTAAGTAACTCATGAAGAGACACCCATGGTGTTTTGATTCTGCCTTTCACTACTCTGCCACATTTTTACGCCTGGGAGCAACCTTTATGTTAATATGAAATGACCCCAGGGGAGTTTGATGGGAAGTGGGAATATGCAAAATGCTTTGGCTGCACCCCTGGATTGGGGGGGCGGGTATTTGGGGCAGGGGCAGAGGCTGATATACAGATGGAGAGAGAGGCTGTATGGTGCTGTGCTGTCTGATGCTTCCTATATTTAACACTAAATGCACATGAACTGCTGCAAATATGTGAACATCAATTAAATTAATGTTAACGCATGTCTCAGAAAAGTCCTACTCAGTGATGTGGAGAAAACATGTTGAATTGTTAAAAAAAAAACACAAATGTTTTTGAACTAAATAATAAATACCCATCATAAAATACTTGAGCAAGGAAGAAAAGTACCAATATAACAAAATGTGACTCTATATCTAAAACTAAGAAATATCAATCTTTAATACTAAGTAAACATAATTTCATGCTTTTATGCATATTTATGCATGTTAGATAGATGAATAAATAAACATTGAAGTAAATATGTTTTTATAATTATTTCTCCACCCCTTTGCCAAACTGTATTCAATTATTGTAATGTTTTTGTGTGTCCTAACATAAAGGTCAATTTCATCTCATTTTTGTTTCATGTTTTTTGTTATTCCTGAAAGTTTATTGTTGTGATGAACTTTGTAATTCAATGTTTGCAGTTAATGAGTATTACACTGCACTTTCTATTGAATAATATTACATTTCTAGTCCTGTATCAAGTTTTTTTACGGTTTTTGTGATATTTATGTAGTAGTTTTTTGTCATTTGTAGTTTATGCTTAAATATATTTTTATTGCAAATGTTTTCTTCTACATACTTTAATAATGTTTGATGTTGATATTTGCCTTACAGCCTTACCTTATTGAACATTTAAATTTATCTGGATGTCAATTCTCTTGTATTTCCTATGCTTTACAACTACAACACACTGGCTTATTCCTTTACAGACTTCACTTATTTTTTTGTACACATGATACATTTTGTATTACACATTACTTGCATATTTAATACTAGGGAAGAGAGCAAGCATCTTGGGTCTCTAGTAGAAATTCTTCCAGTTGAGAATGAATTTTGCTTGAGGTTTTGATTAAGTAATTCTCTTCTTCAAATGCATTAAAGTTATGAGTTTCTCAGAATCAAAAGTGAATTTTGAGTTGTATTCCAATATTTTATACTGATGTGCTCTTTTTTTTCTGTGCTCTTTGACCCAGTAATGTGGTGAACTGCTTTTGATAGATTTCCCAGTGTTATGCCTTCTTCGTTCACTTGGTATAAATTCTCTCTGCTCTTAAAGATATTTTCATAATCACATTGCTGCACCCAATGTCTCCATTTATATTTGGAATTTGGTTATCTACTCCATAATGTATGTGGTATCTTTTCTTATCAAGTTCTTATCAGAGCTGGATCAAAATTTATATCAGTCTCATAAAATACATTTTACTCTACTTTACAGAACAATTAGTATTGAGAAATGCCTGAGATCATAAATATTTACCAACAGTCATGAAACTTCCAGGCCTGGTCACATTTTGGGGAGAAATCTAAAGTTAAGATGAAATGCTTCCTCTGCATTCCAGATATTCTTTTGACAGTACTTGGGTTAACTAAGTAATCCTATCCTCTTCAATCCATTGTGTTATTCTTTTTTTAGCTTTCAAGAAAACTATTCATTTAATCTATAATGATCTCTATTTTATTATTGTCTACAGTTTCCATTATACAGGCATATCATTAGCTTACATTTTAAAACTCTGTACTCCCTGTGAACTTTCTTTTGTTCATATTGCAAATAGCACTTTTTCAGTATGTTTTTGTATGTTGTATTTTCAGGGTTAATCTGTGTTGTAGCAATATCAGCAATATATTCCTTTATATCAAATGTTTCACTTTATTTATCCCTGGCCTTTCAAACAGTCTAAGATCATTCTTTCGTGCCTTGTCTTCTTGATTTCTCTTAGTATGTGTGTATTTTATAGTATTGTAAAACATCACATTTTGCTTTTCAGTATTTCTCGTTTGCCCTCTTGATTTCTACATGGCTAGCTTTGTTTTTATTTTCATTTCTTCTCTTTTAACATCTTTCATTTAATTTACTGTTTTTTCCTAATTTCTTTCCAGGGAGTCTTTACAATTTGATTTATAATATACTCTTTCTTATTTAATAACATTTCACCATTTAAACCATTACATTTCTCCCTAGGCTGTCTTCTGTTTAAATCCACTATCTGATATGTAGTGGCTTGTCATGAAGTTTGAAATTCTTTTTAACTTTCTACTGTGATTTTGGTGAACACAAGATATGTGTATAAATGTATCACTTAATTTGCAGGTGTGTTAATACACAGGCTGTAGTTTGCTATATCTAAGTTAACACTAGTGAAGACAGAGAATGTAATTCTGGTTCACTCCGTTCTTCATTCAAGCAGCCCCTCAACTCTTCCAAACTTCTGCCTCAATTGCACCCAGCAGAGGTGTCCCAAAGCTCCCCCTATCCTCAGCAGCACTCCCTAGGGTCTGCCTTTACTGTGGTCCCATCCTCATGAAGGAGACTGCTGCTGTGATTTTTATTTGCATGTCCTTAATGTATAATGACACTGAGCTTCTTTACACATTTTTGACCATTTGTGTATCTGCCTTAGAAAAAACATTCATCCTCTTTTTGTGCATCTTAATTTTCTTTTCACTATTTATGCAGGCAGGTTCTTTCCTCATGCTAGACATGCATCACTTACCAAATAAATGACTTGCAAATGTTGTATCTTTTCACTTGATGGTGTTCCTTTTCTTGGGGTACAAAGTTTAAATTTTGAGGAAACCTAATATATACATTTTTCCTTTGGTTTCTTGTGCTTTTGGTGTCATATTTAAGAAGGATTACCAAAGCTACAAAGATTTCTTAGCATATTTTCTAAGAGTCTTACAGATATAGATATTATATTTATTTAGATTTGTGATTCTCTCTGAGTTCATTTTTGTGTTAGGAGTCTAACTTTAATTATTTGCAATAAGGATATCAACTAATCCTAAGATCAACTGCTAGAAAACCTGCATCTTTTTCATTGAGTTGTATTGATACCCTTGTGAAAATGAATTGCTCATACATGTTTTATGGACTCTCATTGCTCTCTTTGACCTGAATATCCTCAGGATTCCCCAACACCTTTGTAACTGCTAAGGCTATGTTGTAAATTTGGAAACAGGTAAAATCAATTCTTCAACTTTGTTGTTTTTTTCAAAAATTATCTACTCTGGACTTTTGCATTTCTGTATGAATTTTAGGGCCAGCTTGTCAATTGCCTCAAGAAAATCAGTTGAAATTTATATTGATGGGGAAATAGTGAGTCTATAACTCAATTTGGGGAAATTCTGCTCTCATATCATTGCTATCAGGTCAGTGGGTCTATTCGTGGATATAGAATATTTTTCAGTTTACTTAAATCTTTCATTTCTTTCAACAATATTTTATGGTTTCCAACATACAAGTTACATTTATATGACTATATTTACTCTTAAATGTTGCATTATATTTACTGCTTTTTAAAATGGAAACACTGACTTCATGACACTCAGTTTGCTGATTATTAGTGCAATGGATGAATATTTCTTTCATGACTCCTATGTTTCAATTCAAATCCTCAGTGTGATGGTGTTGGAATGTGGGAATCTGGGAGGAAATCAGTTTGTGAGGACAGAGTTTTGATGCATGAGATTAATATTGGGTCCTTATAAAAGCAACCCCGAATACTCACTCGCCCTCTTCCCACAGTGTAGGGGTGCAAAGAGAAACCAGTGGTCTGCAACCTAGAAGATGACTTTTACCACAAACCAATTACGCCAACTTGTGTGTTGGATTTCCAGTCTCTAGGACAGTGAGAAACAAGTGCAGTTGTTTAAGGAACCCAGGCTATGAAAATCTGTTAGTGCCCTCTAAACTCCCCAAGATGGTACTTAGGGATCCAGCTGATTTTTGTACATTGTTCTTTTACCTTGAAATTTTGCTGAGCTTATTAATGATAACAGTTTTTAGAGTATCCCTTAGGATTATCTGTATACAAACTTATGCTGCAAATAGACATCACTATGCATCTTTTTTTCCAATCAAGATGACTTTTAAAATATTATAATTTCCATAGCTAGGGTTTCAAGAGGAATACTGAGTAGAAGTAGAGAGGATACACATCCTTTTGTACTGCTGAACTTAAGATATAAGGATTCTGTCTTTAATGGACTACGACGTTAGTGGTGGGTTCTTCATAGCTTTTCTGTGTCAGGTGAGGATCAAGTTAAATTCCCTTCCCTTCTGAATTTTTTTTTAATATTTTTAACATAAGAGGTTGTTCTAAAATGTTTTTCTATGTCTTCTAAGAATGTTACATGGTTTTTATCCTTTGTGCAGTATATATGGTACTACCAGGCCAATTGGCATATTGAAAATAAGGTAATGGTCTTCTTCTCTGAAATTTAGGAGACAACCCTGGTTACCTCTAACTTAACTATTGGATGACTCTTCCCTTGTCTTGAAAATCAGCATAAGTTTCCTGCTGAGCAGCTCTACTGTCCTGTTCCATAAAGTCTAAAACTCTTGCTATCTACTGTCATCTCTTCCCATGTCCTTTTTCTTAATTTAGACTGGTGGTTGTATTACTGGAATTGCTGATTAAATGTGTGATTCACACTCATAAATTAGTAAGTGAGATGTTAAACCAACCT
The DNA here is from genome assembly GCA_004027455.1 of Hydrochoerus hydrochaeris. Taxonomy (NCBI): domain Eukaryota; kingdom Metazoa; phylum Chordata; class Mammalia; order Rodentia; family Hydrochaeridae; genus Hydrochoerus; species Hydrochoerus hydrochaeris. The sequence goes on from PVLA01000663.1 coordinate 375,627, forward strand.
TGCATTCCAGAGATAAAAAGCACTTGATCACAGTATAAATCCTTTTGTATATTGCTGGATTAAGTTTGCTAGCATTCTGTTTAAAATATTTGCATCTCTGTTCCTGGAAATAGTGGTCTGTAGTTTGCAATCTTCTGATATCATTTATGTCAGTATGGTGCTAATATTGGCCTCATAAAATAAAGAGGTGTGCTACAATTTTCTGGTATTTTGGAATAGCCAATAAAGAAGCAATATTAATGCTTCTTTAATATCTGGTAGAATTTATCACCGAAGTCATCTGTGTCTGAAATTTTCTTTGTGGCAAATCTTCGAACTATAAAATTAGTTTGTTTTTAATTTTGTTTGGGTTAATGAGCATTTTAAAATTATTCTTAAGTCATTGTTAGCTTATTATTTAAAATCATTCTTAAATCAGGGTGTGTTTTTCTTGGAACTTCCACATATTCTGATTTGTTAACACACAGTTGGTTGTACTGTTCTCCAAGTCACTTTATTTCTATAGCGACATCTTTTCTTCCTGACATTAACCCCTATATGAGTCATTCTCTCCCCACCCCAATGGTTTATATAAATACTTGTCAATTTCTATTGATTTTTTCTCTCGTAATGTTTGCTGTTTCCTTTGCTATTCATTCATTTATGCTCTAATCTTCTCTTAGCATGACATGTTTTAAATATAGTTGCTTTTCTTTTTGTAGCATCATGAAGAAAAATTTTGTCATTGGTTCGGGACCTTTCTTAATTTTTTCATGTAGGATTTTCAAACTACACATTTCCTTCTTTGCTCCTGTATTTACTTTAGTGATTTCTCTGGAGCTAAGTAAATAATGTTGGCGATACTGTAATTCCTCTAATGATTTTTGCTGTATTCTCTTTGAGTTATTTTTGTAGCAGCTGACATATAAACCCGGCAGTACACTGTAATAATTCCTAATTACTTCTTCATGGCACACTGGGGTTTTTATCCCCAAAGCCCTTTCCCATCGGTTTCAGTGACAGACAAGCCAGCACAAATCGAGCCAGGCACAGCTGGCTTCTTGCATGTCACACTAGCACCTGCCAGTCATAGACAAGGTAGGCACTGGGGTTAAAGGCCAGAGGGTTCGCTGACCCAGAGATACCACTGATCCCCCTGGTGAGCAGTCTCACCTGGAAAGCTCAGCGCTGACCCCAACTCCCCTCTTCCTTGGGACCCCACCCCCACTCTGTCGCCTCAGCCCTCCTAGCCCCAGGGCTGTGCCCTGGGATAACCGGAAGGGACACGCCTAAGGGAAGTCCCTTCCAGACCGGGCTCTCAAATCCGCCCCAGGTGAAGTTGGAAGCTCTCCCCTGCCCCCTGGTGGCCACCTCTGCTCCTCGTTGGTCCATGTAAGCCCTGAGATTTACATTGGCCTTCATTCTGACCTTGGGGTTTTCTTAATTTTCCCCTCTTCAGTCTTGACTTGCTGACAAATAACTTGATGTTATTTTCTTGCTGCATCCAGTAGAGCTAGCACTTCCCATCGTCCGCTGAGTAGACGTCCTTATGGCTTGCCTGTCTCTGGGAGAAAACAAGACAACCCCTGTGGCACCAAGCTTCAGGGCTGGGGCCGGGCTGCCTTGGAACTTGCCTCTCCTGGGCTGCCTCTCCTCTTTCCAAGCGGGCTATCAGCAGAGGCGGAGGTCTGGTCCCCTGGACTCTCTCTCGGCTGGCTGTGGGAGCCCCCACAAGCAGGCTAAGGTGAGGAACCCTGGGGGCAGCAGCATACCCTGCCTCACCTGTGACAAAGGCCAGGGGAGGGAGGCCGCCCACTCCTCTCAGCCCTGTTTGCTTTGGGACTTCTGCAACCCAAGCCTGGAGGGAATGGAAGCTGTCCGTGAGTACATTTCCCAGGGAGACCCCACGGCCACGCCCTGGGGTGACTTCTTGTCAGCACTTAGCGGACCAGGCTCCTGTCTGTCCTGTCACAGGACGGGGCTGGGAGATGGTCACAGCTCAGCTGTGCAGACTCCTCGCTACCCATAGGAAATTAGCAGACTTTTCCTGAACAAATGTTTCTTTATGGCTGTGTGTTTCTAGGACAATATCAGATGGGATAGAGCTATTGATAGAACATCAGATGGGATAGAGCTATCGATAGAATCGCGTATGTCTAATCACTGTCACCAGTTGTGTTTCTCTGTCTCCTCACATTCCCTCATCCTGCTGTATCCGGAGGCATCCCCCTAGCTTGCGTGCTCGTCTCTGTATATTATTTTCACCTGAAATGCCGCGTACACATAGGTGTGGTTTTTGTTTTCTTTATCCGGGGCAAGTGTGCACATGGGTTCTGGAATCGTGGCAGGATATGTCTTTGTGTGTTTTGGACAACTCTTGACCAGTACGTTCCACATCAGAGGTATCCAGTGTGTGGTCTGTGGTCCCCATACAGACCTGGACAGTTAGTGTCGCGGCCTCCCAGGGTTGGTGTGTGATTGTTAGTGGTAGTTTTTTCATGACTAGAGAGTGCAGGGCTGGAGCACAGACCATACAGGTGACAGCCACTTCTGCGGTAGGGAGAGCGGAGGGCTGGACACACAGTCAGTCTGGTGGTGACCTGCCAGTACCAGATTTCACCACCGCTCCTGACGGGTAAGGGCGCTCTAGCTACCTGCATGAGTGTGCACCTGAAGACAAGTAAGTGTTCACTGGGCACAAGGGAAGTGGAAGTATTTCCGTGTAATTATTAAACTTGGGCTTGTTTTATTTCATAAAATAGTTCAACATGCTATGACATAAAAATAAAGACGGTTTTGTTACTTACCTACTTTGATTAGATGATGTATTTTATATGCTGTGCAAGACAATTCCTCTTCCTTTGATGCCAATGGGTTGGTCTCACTAGCTCTGTGGAGGACTTTTACGCTGTGCTTTGTTCTTTCTGGAGGCCCGTTAGAATTATTACATCAGACTTTCCGTATCATACACTATGTGTTTGTCCCACTTTCTGCCTGTATTTTGAGACTTTGCCTCCCTATACTCCGACCTGGATAATTTCTTGTGAGCTCTATCCAAATTCGTAGATTCTCTCCTGTGTGTCTGCTCTCACGTGTAGAGTTCTCTATTGAGCTCTTTCCCATTATTCTACATTTTAGTTTTAATTTGTTTATGCTGTATAATTATCTCTCTAGTTTTCAATTTTTCTGTAAAATTATTTGTATTTGTGTATCATTGCTATCTAAACTCAGTAGTTATGCTAGCTGGATTAATCTCCCTCTCTCTCTCTGGCTCTCTCTCTCTCTCTCTCTCTCTCTCTCTCTCTCTGGCTCTCTCAGTCTCCTGTATGTACTCAGCAGCTCTTCAGTACTTTCAGATAATGTATGAGTGAGGATTCCCTACAGGAACAGATTTAATATGAAATAAACATGATACATAAAGAACTTACAAGGTAATCGTATAGTGGCCATTTGCAGGGAGTCAGTTGTGGAGGAATACAAAATGACCTTCTCTGTGCTGGGGCCAGAGGTCCCAGGTGGAGGTCAGAGACCTGGAGTTCACTGCAGGGTTCCAGGGGGGTCTGCACTGGGAAGCTGAAGGTCTGTGCTGGAGCCTGGAGATGTGCCATGGTGACGCAGAAGACTGGAGCTCCTCCAGAGAAGGAGGCGGGACTTCCTCCTTCTTTCCCTTGTTCCTCCATCCCAGTTACAAGCTTGTTAGCTGATGTTGCCCTCATCCCCGATGGATCTTCCTTCTTCAGTAAATCCATCATCCACACCCAGGGCTCTGTCCAAGCAATAAGCCAAGTGTCTTTATTCAAATTGTCACCACAGATAACTATCACTGACACTTTGTTCAGTGTTGTTGTTGTTCATTTATTTCTTCCCTCTTCCAGTGGGAAAATTAGTTGGAACTGATTTCCATTCTTCATTGCTATTAAACTTCATAGGTGATTTTGGTGTTTTCCACTGAACTATATTTGGACTGAAAGCCAGAGGGATAATATTAAAGTGTCATTCAGAAGGAGGCTTTGATAAGGTGGTAGTTGAACAAATTTCCAGGCATGGTATTTTCTGGTTCTCTAAATTGATATAGGAATAAAGCCTAAAATTCTAAAAATACTGGTATTTCACAGTGCTGCTAGATAGCCATGGTTTAATTAATTATATTTTAAAGTAAAAAACACTAAGAAACACTGTTGACTACTGTCACATACATGGAATACATGCAGAAAAATACTTGGTTCACTCCAGTATTCTGCGGCACAAAGGAATCATCTTATCTAGAAACCCTGTAGAAAAATGGATTGGGAACCATACTGCACACAAATGTCCACTGAAGGAGATGGACAAAGATCCGTGTGATCCAGAGCAAAAGCAGCCAGAGGGCTCCTCACCTGGGTATGCAGGCTGCAGAGATTTCAGTTGCTATTCCACAAGGTGGCGAGAGAAATATTTGCTCATTTTAGGCAGAGAGATAATACAACTCATTTGCATTTGAAAAATCATTCTTCTGGGTTTTGTATGGAGAATTAAATTGGGAGGGAAGCAGTAATAGTAAACTATTAACAGCTGCAAAAGACAAAATGAGAATTAGGATAAGCTGGGTTGGGTGATTATGGGATACAGAATCCGCGCAGATGGAGACAACGTTTTGGACATTGCAATGAGAAGTGTGGGACAGGAAATGAGGGGAAGAAATCAGTGGGAGTTGCATAAAATTTAGAGTCTTGGAAAGTCCTGGTTAGGATACCTCCGTTTCAAGGAGTTAGGCTGATACAAACCCAGTGACTATATCAGAGACTGTAAATACTAAGGCCCTAACTTCAAGTCATACAAATAAAGGTCTTTTAAACCCATAGCAATGTTGGAGTTGAAAGAGTTTGAGCTTTGGTAGTTGATTTCATTTGTCCTTCAAGTGTCCTGAGTGGAGCTGTATTACCTCCCCCTGCATCTGCTCAGGCCCAATCCCTCACGCAACTCTGCTGTGCCAGCCAGAGTTTGATGAGATGCCTCTAGAGACCCATCTTCTTTTCATAGAAACCCACCCCTTTCTACCATGATGACCAGCTCCTCTGCACCCCACAAGCGAGGATTGGAGTGAATTAATGCGTGTGGGATTTCCAGCAGCTCGAGAGCCAAAACAGCATATGTTACAAGCTCTATGTTCTGGAACACGACAAAACCTCTCCAAAGGTGCACAAGGCTGTTTTTCGGACCAGGAACTTTTTGCACCAGTCTGTAACTGATCATGGGGTCATCCCAGGTACTGTTTGGTGTTTAGCAGTGTCCTGTCCTCTGCCCATTATTAGCAATAAGCCTCTCCACCAGTGACAGTCAGATCTCTGGGAATGGGCAGTTGTTCCCTGGAGACTAAAATAATCCCTCTTGGGAACCACTGGCTTGGATTTTTAAACTGGATTTTTATTGTTCATGTTTGGTTTTTACTGTTTGTCATTCAGGATTTTGACAGAGGAGACTGTGGGCATTGTGTTTCATTATTAAAAATGAACTTTTAACTCTCTGGTAAGCAATTTCAGTTTTGGTTCATAAATAAAGAAATGTTTGTTTGTAATATAGTAAAAATTTAACGCTCCAAAAGAGAAGTTGGTTAAACAAATGTGCTCATGTGGATGTGATGAATTTCAAAAAAGTCGCTATAAGTATTATAAGAAAATGATTTATTGACATAGAAAAATACAAGCAGCTACAAAGTACTATGCAAAGAATTATGCAAATATATGTATATGTTAATATATTTTTGAAATACATATGAAATAGTAAAAGAAGTGGCATTCTAGATGACTTTTGCCATTTCTGTTCCTTTGTGCCACGCTGTTTACCACTTTTTTGCCTTATAAATGTGTGTCATTGGCAATAAGGAAAATAAAGCAAACTATAAATGTTATTTTGTGAAATAATCACATTTGCAGAATTTTCTTTATTTTGTTCTTAATATTAACTTCCTTCTGAAATTATATGACTGTGGTCATCATCTTCCCCTTACAAGTCATATCTAATTTGTATACAATTCAAAGGATTTCTAGTCTCAAAACAGACATCAGTCTAGCCACTTGCTAATGCAAAGGAAATAATGTAAAGAAACTTTAGAACTCAGCTTTCATCTCACAGAACTACCATCTTTCTATGTGAGTAAGAAGAAAAGGAGAATTACTAAATTGTCAGAAAAAATTAAAGCCTAATATTGTTTCCTGACTATAAAAGGAAGAGTTTTTATAATTATAGGAAAAAAATATTAAAACACAGACAGAAAGGAACAAGTTTTAGAAAAGAAATAAACAGGTTTTAATGATACTGTTTTCTGAAAATAAAACTCTTCATATTTGTGCTATTTATAAAAGGGATTTTTGTCAAAGTGAGTTCACTAGCAATAGCATAGCATGATATCTCCAAAACAACATAGGCAGAGAGTATCTGAAAAGTTTGCAGGTACTTCTTATTTTCCAATATACAAGCTATGTCAGAAAGACATACCATTGTTTAGGAATGAAGCAACTACAATATATTACTAATATGCTAACTCTAGTGACCATGAAACTTGTCATTAACAATGTCTTGTTGGCTTCTTGGAATTTTGAAGCTCTTTTTAGTGTGATTTCAGTGGTGCTAAACTTAAAAACATATCTGAAACAGTTTCCTTGTTACATTGTGGGATAGAAAGTCACTTGGTATCATTCTACTAATCTCAGAAATGCCCTCAGGTACCAGCAAAGACCAAAAGTTGGTTTTGATGGGTTTGAATGCTTTCTATTCTACAACTTGTATTATTGGTTATTTGTCATTTAAAGGATACTAAGAATTGACCAGGGCATAGATTAGGATCAGTGCCATTGTATAAGGGCAGTTTTGACTTCCTCTCTTTCTCTCACCCTCTAGCCATCCACCATGTGATGAAGTGACCAGATGACCTCCCCTGGGGTCAGTACCTTGACTGGGACTCTGGAACAGTGAGGCAGTGAGCTCCTAGTCCTCTCAAACTGCCCAGTTCATCATATTCTTTCACAGCAGTGCAAACACGCTAAATGGGCTGGCAGGAGGAGGGCTCGCCTAAGCTGATAGGCCCAACTGGGAGACCAGGGAAGAAGGTGCAGATGTAGACCAGAGTTTATTTCAGTTCTGTATGAAAACAATTTCCACTTTGGTTAGGGATTAGAATATAGTAGGTGACCATGTCCTCCACTTCGATGAAAAGAAGAGACATGCGTATTGCAAATTTCATGTAAATGTATCTTGAAAACATTTGAGTAATTGGAGTTCAAGAAAAAGAATGTATGTAGGAAGAGTGGAGTAAAAACAGTATTTGAAGAGACAAAGAGTAGAGTTAGGTCATACTCCTAAAAGATGATAATCTATGAATACACAATCCGAGAAAAACTTAGCCAATAAGAATACAAGCACAGCTTTACTAAGGCACTTTACAGATCGACAGATCTTAAAAATAAATAGGAAAAAGAGGCAGAAAGGAGGCACAACCATTTCAGGGAAATAACAATCAGAATGATAGATGAATTTTCAACAGAATCTGTAGATGTCTGAAAGCACCATTAAAGCTTATGAAAAAGGCATCTATCCTTTTGTACTTTGAGAATTACCCTTAGAAGCGAAGGTAAAATAAAGATACCATGAAATAAATCAAAGCCGAGGGACATTGTTAGCAGCAGGATGACTCTCTTGAGAAATCATAAAAGAAATTCTGCAAGCTGAAACTCATGCCTCAGAATCGCAGAATCTCACATTGGAAATGTACATATGAATCTATAAACAAAACATTTTTTCATGACCTGTTATCATTATTTTTATAGTCCTCCTGGGTTTTTAATTCCTAATTCATTTCTACTGCCATCACAAAATATATTTCCTATAACCTGGATATTTAAAAAACGTGCTGAGACTTGCTGGATAGCCACAAATACAGTCTTGGAAATGTTCATGTTTAATTGCAAAGCTTGCATAGTCTGCTGTTGTATTGTTCTGTAACTGTCAATTAGATTCATAGTTGTTCAAATATATTTTTAGCAAAAGGATACATTTAAGAGAAATAAGAAGACTATATTTAGAAGAAATTTAAAAATCCATCTATGTGTAAATCTACATAGATTCTATAATTAAAAATGCTTAGAAGGAAAACTCCAGGCAGAGAGGGCCTCATGCATGTTCTAACAAACATTTAAGAAACAAATCATACAAATATTCAATAAAAAGTTTTCACAAAATAGAAAAATCAAAACCATTTCACAACTTCTTCCATAATGCAAGAGAAGTTGTCTTACCAAAGGACGTTACAAGTCCAGAAAGTTAAAGACCCAGGTTCTAGGAACAGATGCAAAACTTTTAGTATAATGTTCATAAGTCCAATCCAAGCATCCATGAAGAGTGGCCATGTAGGGTGTATTCAGAATGGAAAGTTGATTTCAGCTTTGGAATCCTATCAGTGGGTCTCACTCCAGGAAAAGAGCTACATTTTATTAATACAATGTCAATCTTTTAAAAAATCCAGACAATATATGCCTGTGGTACAATTCTTATTAGTCAGAAAATTATTTAAATAAAATATGAGATTTTCCTGAGCTCTTTTAAAATGTCTTACTGATTTGGGCAGTCGCCTACTGTGTATTTAGCAAAAGTTGCTAGGATCTGTTGGGGAGCAGATTTCAAGCTTTTGATCTCTAGTTGGCAGAGATGTGGCATTGGTTCCATTAGTTGCTTATGTCAGGCACCCTGGGGTCCACCTTCCCGTGGCCTCTGGCATCTCCCAGAGCTCCACGCCTCACACCATGGCCTGCACTCCTAGGACATTTCCTAAGCAGGCTGGGCTTCTTCACTTCCTACTCACTTTTGCTCTGCTCTGTGTGCTCCCGAATGGAAAAGATGGAAAGGTAGTTCTTTGTGAAACATTTCTACCCCATCTTGTCCTATTAAAACCCAATCATCCTCCACAAACTCTCCATTCCTTTCCATTTTCCTCTTATTTTACCCTTAATAGAGAGAAACTAGATTTACTGTTGTGATGTTTCTCAAAGCCTTTTATCATGTTAAGAATAGCCTCCAGAAGATGGGTTATAATGTTTCATCTTCAGACTTGAATTAGTACAGCTACTTTAATCTTTTCCATTTATTCTACAAAAATTGGAGCTGAGGAGGGATCTCCTAGCAAAGTCATGTTCATTTTATACAGTCAGAAAAACTAAATTAAGTAGCAATTACCATGTGCTTAATAACATGGCAGATTCAAAAATGAATAATACTTTTACTTATCAAGTAGTTCTCATTTTTGGAAGCAGGCTGACAGTGACTTTGTTATTTAATACACTTTGTTTATGAGGTCATACACTCTGATTTCACTTGAACATCTGCTAGAAATCTGTGTATGGAAAAAACCATCTTTCCATTTGGCAAAAGGAACTCTGGACAAAGAAAGGCATCTCTGTTGATGTAAATTTAGAAGGAGATAAAGTTCTAAACAATAAAGTTGCTTCAGAATCCTTTTCCTTTAAAAGCTGAAATCAGGGAAATTCTTAGAAGGGAATTCTTTTTTGTTTGTTTACATCACAAAAATTCTGTCCTCCATATGATCACTTTGTAACATTGTTTGTAAAAGTTCATTTTAGATATTTGTATTTCAGAGCTTTATATTTCTTGTAGAAAACCGGTTCTTAACCTCTTAAGTCTTTTTTCCAAAGTGGTCACTATAGGTAAAAATGTTGATGTCTTCAATTCCCAAAGGTGGATACAGGGAGTACTATTTTTCTTAGAATGAAAAGTTTTAGATTATCCTGTTTTCTCCTCCCATATCCATCAAAGCAACTATGCTGACAACCCTGGCAGGTCCCTCCACTTAAAGTGATGTGCACACAGCTTCTGTCCTTGCAGGTGGAGTCTTTTCAGCATAACCCAAGAGGCAGCATCTTAGGTCTCTGCCACGATGCTCCCCTTCTGCATCCTGTCCAGACCTAGATGAAATGGCAGTAAAAACACAGTTGCAGAGTTTATAGAGTTGCAGAAAGAGAACAAGAAAATACGAGCACCCATATAGGGATGAGTAGGTATGGTTCACTTGTCTTGAGTGGACTCTTTGGGTAAAAAGTAATCTTGGTGAGATATTTTCCTTATTTTTTTTTCTGGTTCAAACATTTTTTGAATGTTTGTGAAAACTGGAGAAAGCGTAAGTGTGCTTCTCTTGTTTAAACTAAAGAATAGACTGCTCGGCTCTGGAGAAAGTGCATCCCCTACTGCTAATAAACCAAACAGAGGACCGAGATCTGTGGGAACAGGATCACCCCCACCTCAGCTTAAGATCCTCCTCCTCTGAGAAATGGCTCGGTTCACGACACTCAGGACTCACTGCTTCCGCTTCCCAAGAGCTCAGCCCATCCATCTACTGCCACCCATGGTTGGTCACCACTGTCATGATTTTCCTTATCACCTAGAAACTCAGCTGAATCCTATAGTCAGCCACTTCCACCCAGCATCAGATTTACCTCCTGCATTGCTCCACCTGCTAAACTCCATGCAAGCCAGGAAAAATCCCATTCTCATCTAGTTTTTGTTTATAATTACTTAGCTGAATGTGGCTGGTGAAAAAACATACAAGCAAGAGGGCTGTTTTCGTTTCAGTTCAGGATTGCTGGCCTGGCTATCTCCCTGAATGTTTTTTTTTTTTTTGACTTGTCACTTCTGCACTCTTTAAAGACAGTTTCACCCCTGCTGCATCTTCTTCAGACTCAAATAGTTTCACACCGTAGAACTCACCCTTTATGGATCACCTACTTTCCCTTTTCAGTGTAAAAATACTTCCCGCCCCTCCTCTCCCTGTCTTTCCCTTGCTTCTGGTGGTCACCTTCCTTGGCCAGGTGTGGTGACCTCCTGTCATGCACTTGCTTCCACCACCTCTGCCCTGAAAGACACTCCCCCCGCTGTCTTCTCCTCTGCCTTCTGATCACCAGCTTCCCACTCATTCCCAACTATTTAAAAAACTCATTTCCTTTTTCTCTTTGCTGCTATCCAACTTCTGCCTTCCCTTTAGTCTGAAGATTCTCCAGAGCCTGTTCCATGCTGATTCTCTCCTCTGTTCCTACTGTCTTTCCTCCATTCTTCCTAGAAATTATGAAATTCAGCCTTCCCCATCTCCAACTCACTTTCCACCTAACTTGCTCTTTGTTGTGGTTAGTGTTCGGACGGCCTCCCCATGCCTCATGCAATCATGGAGACAGCTGAATCTAGCTTTGTGATTGGTTCATTGTCTAGCACTGGGATTGGTGGTGTTACTGCTGCATGGCAGGCATACAGTGTAAGGAGGGGAAGTGGCTGTGCTTTGCCCTCTTTTGCTCTTTTGCTCTTGCTATTTGGGGCTCAGGAAGAGCTGCTTCCGTGCCATGCTACCTGCCTTGTAGATAGCTGAGTTTGGACTGAAAACTCCAGAACTGTAAGAAGTAAATCCTTCCTTCTTTCATGTTGGACATCAGGTATTTTGTCTCAGTGAGAGAAAAGTAACCAAGACACTCTTGGTGGGTTCGCTAGAATTCCACATTTGTATGTCCATGCCTGGTTCTCAATTTTCAGCCACAATTTCACACACACAAACTCATTTTTCCTTCTTGCTACACTATTGACACCACAGTTGTCTTTTTCCTGTACTTCTCTGAACATAATTTCTTTGATCTCTTCTTAAAGATTCCTCTTCAGCTTCCAAATGGCTGGGTATCTGGAATCAAGTCTTAGATCTCATCTACTTTTCTGTATATCTATAAATATCCGACCTGGGTCATGGCATCTGGTTATAGGACTTCAGATCTGTCCATATGCTGACTGCTTGTAATGAAATTTCCACCATACCCAAGAGTCAGGTATCCAACTGTCAGCTTGAGCCTTCCACATGGACTCTGGGTCACTCATCTAAAAACTCCTCATGATCTCCTCCCAGATGCTTCATGGTTCATTGAAACTCTACACTTGTCACCTCTCCCTTCAACCATTAGATCCATTCCAAAGTCCTATCTGCTCTGCCTCCCTATTGTATCTTCCCAAATCACACTGCTATCAACTCTGGGCACTGCAGAAGCTTCCTAACTGGTCTCCCTGCTGCTGGCCCAAGCCCATCAGGCTAACAGCAGCTCAGGATCCACTGGGAATGTGTTTCTGTGTCAGCCAGTGTTGGCCTCTCCTTTGCTTAGTGTACTTCTGTGGCATACAAAGTCACTCTGCCAAAAGTCAAAGCTTTCTTGCTGCCCCAGACTCATTGTCTCCCTGCTCACCTCCTCCACACTCCACTGCTTTGTTCATTCTCCCCAGTCACTCTGGCTTCCCGACAGTTGCCACTGTTTCTCTCCTGCTTCTTTCTCTAGATATTTCCATAGACGATGCCTCCATTTTCTTCAACCCTTCCTTAAAATTTACTGTATCTTGAGGAGTTCCCTGACCATCTTATCTAAGATTTGTACTCTATCCCTTAATATCCCATTTCTCCTTAGCACTTAGCACTGTCTGGCTGGGTGCACATGCAATCTGTGCACATTGTTCACACTGTTGATCGTCTGGCTGCTGGGGTGGAATGCCAGCTCCACCAGGCCGGGTACTTTGTCTGTTTTGCTCACCTTCCCAGTACAGTGACTCAGAAAGAGCAGGGACTTCACGGGAATGTGCTGCAGGAATACATGAGCTGTGTGTCACAGCCCAGGGAGAAAGCAGCATAGAAAACAGGCAAAGCCATGCATTGCAGTGATACAGAGCTTTCCCAAAGGGAGCCTCTTTGCAAGTGGTTTTATGGTGAAACAGATGTTGATGGACAGAGAAACAGGCAATGGAGGAACCCGAGAAACTGAGGCCGGATCAAGCACCCCAGGCTGTGCTGGCTGCTGTGACTGTCCTTGCCCTCATGATGGTGTTTCATTCTCGTAATTGTAATGCTATATGTTCTCTTCTCTATGGAGCCATAACCACAGTTAGAGTGACTCTTGGGGACATTCTGATCACTTGTCTTCACCATCTGAAAAGAATACTTTCTTATTTCTTTTTTAAAAAATACTTTTTGCCTTCTTTAAATTAAAGAACAATTATGGACGCTTCTCCAAAGCATGAATGCTATAGTCTGTTGCTTCAGTGTTGGCCCCATCCCAGCTCACTGTCTCAGCTCCTCGAGGCCCCATATCCTATCGTCCTCCTCCATCCCCTGTCCTCTGGCCTCTGCCCTCAACTCTGCTCTATCAGTCTAAAATGCCCTTATTTTTGTTCATCTTGTCCATCTTCCCTTTCCCTTAGGGTCAGAGATCACAACTTACAGCTTCATGTTGCCAATCTCTTCCCCAAGGCTGTAAGTTCTGTGACTGTTTCTTGAAGCCACAGATATACCAGGTAACCCTGGGGTGGGCGGGACCCATAGCTTATCCTCTGTCTTCTGGAGCGTTTTCTCTGGAGTCAGCAACTTTGCCTCCCTCACCAAGCGCTTTCCCTGCATGGCAGCTGCACAATAGATGGTGACCATAGGCAAGGTGTATGTAAAGCTCGGTGAAGTTTCCTGAGCTCCCGGAACTGTCCACAGGAAGTCAGGGCCCCGCACTTCCTCCCTTTTGACTATTTTTTTCTTAATCTAGATGTACAAAAATATCACATATCCTAGAACTAGAGAATCGGAATTCCCACAGAACTATTCCAAACAGCCAGATGGGCATCTGAGCTCAGCTATCGTTTGAACCATTTCCTCCTACCTGTTGCAAAGATAGAGCCATAGAATAAGACTGGCAGATGCTGTTTTTTTATACTGTTTTAGGGAAACACTGGCACCCTTAAAAATTATGCCATTGGACTGTGCTCATTTATGAAAGAAAAAAAAAACAAGCTTTTGAAACGTGTGGGTAGCCATTATGTATGATATCATAATCTTTTTATATAAGAGTAAAAATTTAGAGTGTCCCAAGGTTTACATTAAGGGGAATCAAAAAGTCCTTTTTCATCAAGTCCTTTTCATTTTGGATTTTAAAATGTAATTGCCAACTCCTCTCATTTCTTGTCTCCTTTGAATGGTCTCTGGGAGAATGCCCAAGAGTTGTGTTTAAGATGTTTTGTTTCATTTTAATTAACAAAGCTGTGTCTTTGGGGGAATCTTAGCAGCACAGCGAGCAGCTCTGTAAATGCAGAAGTAGTTTCCAGGGAGGAGTCCAACGCATCACTTCCAAACCACCCCCCGACACTTTCACGGAGATCATCCTGCATTGAAGCACGAGCCCCAGGGTAATGTTAGAGCAGCTTTAATCATAGCTTCTAATTATGAACAATAAGTCTCTTCAACCATTTCTGGTGTCTCACATATAATACAGGAATAATCAGCAGTCAGCAATAATTCTCAGGCTGGTGGAGGTATACAGTCAAGGCGTTGGCATTTTATATGTCCACCAAAGTACTTTATGGAAGAGCCCTCTGCTTGGCTTATAATTAGAGGTCATCGGTGGAAATTCAGGTTTCACTGAAGCATGAGGGTATGACCTGCCTGCTGCTGGGAAGTTATTAAGGCTTATGTGTGATGGAGCTAAGGAAGCTTAGCAACAGACAGCAACTATTGGTTTAGGTTTGTCAGGCGGGTTATTGCAATCCTCACACCCCAGGGCTGCTCTCTGTACTTCAGAAGGCGTGAAGGACCTAGCTCCAAATCTCAGTGGTGGCTCACTGGTAATTACCCTACCAGTGGTTTTAATCATCTTCCAAATTCTGTGCAAGGAGTTAGTATTTTTCTGCACCCAGGAAAAAAACTGAAGTTCCATACCAAAGTTCCCTGAGAAACACTTAACCTTTTCCACCTCCTCCAGCTGAGATTGGCCTCACCCTGGGAAGCTCAGCCTTGCTCGACTCCTTGCCAGTGGGCTCCTCCTCTCCAGCTCTTTCCTACTGCAAGACAGCACAGTCCACCCAAAAGCAACATTTAGCTATCATTGTAGGAAAAAGAGCTATAAGACCTTTCCTCAGTGATCCCATTTTGCTTCTAAGACAAAAACACTCAAGCTCCTCACATCCTCCCATTGGCCCGGCCCCAGCCATGCCTCTCTCTTCCAGAAACCTCTGAACCCAGTAGCCTTACTACATCCCAAACATTCCAACTGGTACCCAAGCAATGTGTTTGCTACTGCTCCTCAGCCCAAATCCCCCGTGACCACACTAGTGTTTGCATAGAGATGGCGCTGAATCTGTGAGCCCCACAGTTCACTCTTTTTTTCAATTTAAATCTAATTTAATTGTACTTATTTTGGGGGTACAGAATGATAATTCAATACATAGACGGAGCAGTGATCAAATCAGGGTAGATAACATTTCCATTTTCTTAAACATTTAAATTTACAGTAGCATAATCATAATCGCACATACTTCCAAGGCAAAGTATGGTGTTTCAGTGCATGTATGCAGTGTATGCTGATCAAATCAAGCAGTGTGGCTGGAGATTTAGCTCAGCAGTATAAGCGCCTGCCTTGCAAGCATGCAATCATCAGTTCGATCCCTGGTACAAAAAAAAAAAAAAAAAATCAAATTAAATTTTAAAAAATCAGGTAGTGTGCACTTTTATCTCTTCATTACCTTGTGTTTCAAGATTTTGAGCTTCTATCTTCTATTTATCCATAAAGATGTAACAGATTGTTATAACTATAGACACCCAAATGGTTGTAAAACACTAGAACTTATTACTTTTATCTAACTCCGTTTTGGTACGCACTATCCAAACTTTTTCTGTCCATCCTCCCCACCTTTGGTCTGTAATAATCACTGTTACACATTTCAATAAACTTTTGTTTTTAAAATTCACATGAGAAGCAGTTTGAGGTGCGCATCTGTCTACTTTATTTGCTTAAACTGATCATCTTCTGCGGCATCTCTTTTGCCACAAACAAGGTCATTTTATGGCTGTGTGATATTCCATGGATGTCAGTCCCATTTTCTTTCCCCAAGCATCTGTGGAGGGAACCTAGGTTGACTCATCTCTTACTTATTGAGGATGACACTGACATAAACTTTTAACTGTGTGTGTGTGTGTGTCTGTAGCATGCTCGCTCTGTTTCCTTTAACGTACACCCAGAAGTGGAATTGATTGTGTTGCAATAGACCTATTTTTAGTTTTTTGAAGGGCCTCGTGCGGTTCTCCATCGTGACTGAACTAGGTCACTTTCCTACTAGTAGTGCGTAACAATCCCTTTTCTCCACACACTCCCCAGCATTTGCTGCTTTGGACATTTTGCTAAAAGCCATTCTAACAGGGGTGACATGATAGCTCGTTTTCACTTTCATTTCACTGATGGCTAATGAAGTTCAGCATATTTTTGTGAATTCATTATTTGAATTTCTTCTTTTGGGAAGAATATATTCATCACCTTTGTCGAGTTTTAAATTAGATTGATTGGTTTGTTGCTACTGAATTTTTAAAATTCCTTATGTTTTCTGGATATCAACCCTTGTCAGATGAATGATTTTCTCTTGTTCTGTATGTTGTCTCTTCACATTGTTGGTTGGTTCTTTTGCAGTCCCCAAAAGCTTCCTAGTTATACCTAAGCCCATGAGTCTTCCTTTGCTTTTATTGCTCATTATATTGGGGTCTTAGTGAAAAAATCAGTGGTTACATAAGTCTTGACCTATTTCCTTCACGTTTTCCTCTAGTTGTTTCACAGTTTCAGATCTCACATTTAGGTCCTTTGCTCCATTTTGCTTTTATTTTTGCATGCATTTATTATATTTATTTTAGTTTATTTTGTGTATTTATTTTGAGTTTGTTTTGAGGTGGGCATCAAACTTCAATTTTCTGCATGTGGGTGTCCAGATCTGCCCACACAATTCTGAAGGCACCATGGGCTCTGCAATGCATGTGCGTGGTGTGTTTGCCAGAGTCGGCCCGCTGCAAATGCACAGGGCTGCTTCTGAGCACTGTCTGCTGGTCCATCTGTGCGTCTGTTTCCATGCTAGTGTGACTCTATGTTGATTGATTACTATAGTTTTATAGTGACTTTGAAGTCAGCTTTGTTCTTTTGTTTAAGGTTACCTTGGCTATTGGGGGTCCTTTTGCTGTTACATACAAATTTTAGGATTTTTCTCAGTAAGTACTGTGGAGGACACCATTGCTGTTTTGATGGGGATCTCACCAAATCTGTAGGTTACTTTGGGTAGGAGGGATGATATTAAACAATTCTGTTACCTCCAAGACATACCTCCCAAGAGACTTTTCATTCCCACCCTCCCAACTCTGCTGGCTAAATCGTTACTTCACTGAGTCTCCTAAACTCTTTATGTAAGGTATCCCTGCCATTTCACTGCCTTATAATTTATGCAGCTGACGTCTTCTCCACGTGCATACACTTCTTAAGGGTAAGAAATGTGCCTTGTTGTTGAGTTGGTTTTAATATTGTATTACCTCAATAGACACATGATTAAAAATCAGTAAATGTCACAATCATAAATATATGTGTATTATTGATGAGCCTACTAATAACACAGATTTTTTTTCTTTCAACAGTTTTTAAGAAAGAATTTTTCAGGTGTTTTAAAACTATCTCCTAGAAGGACAGAGTTAGGAAAGACTGTACCATTTTATCTACCATAAAACATAAAACATAAGATGGTGTTTTATCTACCATAAAACATAAAACATAAGATGTAGTCATCACCTTGTGAGTGATGCATGCCATTATATAATATTTTAGTGTAATAACACAATGTGGCACTAGGACCTAATACCACAGTGAAATGCAGCATGTAATTATGTAACACATTAGATACCAGGGCATCATATCACCACATAAAACCTGCACTATCAAACTATATCGCATCGCTCATGGTGGTGTTGGCAAAGTTGCAGTAACAAAATCAGGAAAATCTGCAGCATAGCAGTTTGGCGTCTACTTTGATTTGGTGAGGGTCATGCAGCTCTGTCAAACTGTCATCCAGATAATGGGCTTCTCCTACACCTTGGTAGTTTTGGATCCCTTGACTTCTGGTTTCAGAAAGAGAGAAGCAGGATTGCTGGGAAATGAGGCATTGGGCCAAACTAACAATTAGCCTCTGTTACTTCCGTCGACTTCTGCTGGCTGGAAACCGGTCATACCGAGGCCCTCTCAGCCACAGGAGGTGTGGAGAAGCCCTCCGCTCAAGAGGAGTAAATGGCATGGAAGAGGGGGCCCACCGTCTGCAGGCTGAGCACAATCACGCCAGCCTCTCCTGGTAGGTTCCCACAATGCGCTGCCCTGCTTTTCCTGCAGACTTTGATGATGCTGCAGACCCCTGCTCGCAGGGGAGCCACTCCCAGGAGACTCACAGACCTGTTCTCAGCACATCATCACCCTGGAGAGCCGTTATTCCTTCTGGAATGCAAAACACCCCAAACACCTCACAAATGACCACATTCCCTGCTTGCTGCAGGACACAGGGTGTTTACATTCCCAAGATCGATGCTCAAAACAGATTGCAGAAATTTTCCTTTGCAGTGTTTCAAGTAACCTCCCTTCTCTTCCCTTCTACCATATGAAGTTTATTGGGAATTTATTTTTTCTTATTCTATGGGATTTAAGATAACACAATGTGAAGACAGCAGAAATTACAAAACAATGAGATAACAGTTTCGTTGAATTAAACTGACCATAGGATGTGCTTTAAGTTATAAGCTTTTAGAAACATAGTCAAAACCTTGCAGCAAAAATCAGTGTCATTATGTTGTAAAACCTCACTTCACAGAAGCTGCCAGTCTTTGTGTTTGTTCAGCCTTTCACAGAATCGTCCACACTCTTCTCCTCCGGTCATAGAGCAAATATCCTGAACAAGAGGCATTGGTCTCCTCTTTCCTCCCTCCTTCCCTCTCTCCCTCCTTTCCACACTCTTCCTCCTTTCCTTCCTTCCTTCCTTCTTTCTCCCTTCCTTCCTTCCTTCCTTCCTTCCTTCCTTCCTTCCTTCCTTCCTTCCTTCCTTCCTTCCTTCCCTCCTTCTGATAATATACCTCTATGTAGCAATTAACCTACATTATAAGCAATTTATAGTTAAAGGTAGGGATGAAAGATATTTTTAGCATGACCCAGTAGAAATATCTATGCTGTCATCGTATAAAAACAATCAGCAGATGGCCTTAACTGGCCCTTAAAAGAGAGCTTCAAGGTTGAATTTTCTTGGATATCCTCGAGTCAGTGAGTGTGAAATCCTGCATGTGTGTGCACTTGCATCATACATGCAGGCCCATGCTGCTGCAGGAACTTGGAGTCTCAAGGCTACATCCCTGTGACCAACAGCAGAAAGCAACCTTAGTTGTGGTGACATCCGGGGGAGCACGGAGCACCTTCTGTGCAGCCCCTACACCTCCCCTGGAAGACACCCCGGGACACATCTCCAGTATGCATTGACCCCCGGAGAGGGTCCCGTCGGTGCTCTCTGATTATGCCGGAGGATTTCAGGACCAGGAAAAGCAGATGTGCCAGTCTAATGGGCAGGTGTTATGCTGTTGACGTGAAGCACTGGCCACAAGGAGTGTGACTGGAAGGCACTTTGTGGTCACATGGGGTTGACTACTGTGGAGCTTTCATGAATGCAAACTTCTTTGTTTTGCTGCTGGGATGATAAGAAACAAGTTGGACAGGAAGTTACAGAATTGCACCTTCTGGGGTCCCGTGTCTAGGGCCCGAGGAGGTAGAACTTAGATGTTGAGAAGCAAAACTAAATTCCAATGATGGGGTATGAGCCCCAGAACCAGCCCAGACCAGCTCCAGACTTTACTTCTATCTGACTTGGTTTAATTTTTTAATTTTGTTTGTTTTGCTTGTGTTTTTGGCTTTGTTTGAGTTGCCATCTCTTGTAGCCAAAAGAACAAATGAATACTGCATGATTTTCACATTCTATAATATTGCTTGAAGATAGTGAAAACAATCATAAAAAGTATTGGAATAATTTTTGCTTGAGATAATGAATATATGATGAGAATTTCATGATAGAAGGACTAAACTACTTTATTTTTATTTAGCTGCTGTGTGTCATACTGTTTGATGTATTCTATCTCTACAAATTGCTTTTGAATTGATAGCTAAAAACTTTGTATTTTATTAAAACATGTCACCTTTCAACATCGGCCCTACTTCATCTTTCTCCAGTAACTTTGGAAATGAAAAATTGGATTTTCAATTAGATCATTTATAAAATGGACTTTTCTCTAGTGCATTTCAGAAAGTGGTATGAATGGTACTCATGTAGTAATCAGAATGTGTTTTTGATGACATTCTTTGGGTGCTGTGGGACATTTCCTGACCTCCCTAGCTTTGCATCTCTGTGCTGGTGGAGCAGGCACAAAGTCTCCTGTGAGTACTTGGGGCCCAGGAAATCTGTGAGTGGATCCTCTTGGGATAGTGACCTCTCTGAGATTCTGTTCACAGGGGAGGGAATGTTTCTGTTTGTGTGTGTGTGTGTGTGCATGTACATTTTTTGATGGGAGCTTTTGGAGATATTTGAAATAGTTATAAGTACAGAAGAAAAACCTCAAAATATACCAGGCTGTGTAGCTCACTTTTCTCACCCACAGACAGGCATTTCTAAGTAATTAGCTAAAGAATCTTTATTTGACTAAGATACACTGGTGTGAAGTCAGTGCAAAGCAACAACTTCATGGTAAACGTGGGGCGTGTAAGTGCAGAAGTTCACATGGGAGAATTTTAGGCAATTAAGGTACATGGTGTGTGCTTAAATTTCAGGAAATTTATTACCGTGGGAGACACATTGCCATGAATCCCTCTCAAAATACCACTTCCCCTCAGTTCCAATAAAGAGCCTATCATTTTTGCCACTTTCTGAAGCAGATCTTGGAGTCCTCTGTCATGAGTGTCTTAGTTGTACTGTCCTGGGTGCCTCAATGTCCTGAGTTAATTTAAAGCATTTACTTTTTTTGTAGTACTGGGGATTGAACTCACGACCTCGTGCTTGCTAGGTAGGTGCTTAAGCCACTGAGCTAAATCCCCAGCAAAGCATTTACTTTTTATGGTCATTTTGACTTTGGGGAAGAGCCAGAGGTCACATGGTGCCAGATCTGGTGAATGAGGGGGATGAGGACATGTGGTACTGTGTTTATAAGCCTGCTTTTTCCATCTGCTGGCCCTTGGCCCCTGCATTCATTGTAATTTTTTAATCACGTCTTGTAAACTCTCACAGAGGAGGGCTTCTAGCACTGCTTCACAGGGCGGCAAGAACAATGCAGCCAGCGTGTTCCAAGAAAGGAGACTAAATGAGGGAAGTTAATTGCAATATTCCTTTCACTATAATATGTAAATTTAAACATTCTTCTTCTTTTCTCATCACCCTTGGCATGATCAGAGACTCAGAAATTGACCTTGTTGGAGACAGACTCCTGGGAATCCCAAGTGCCCAGAAGAGTCTTAATTAAAAATGGCATGAAAATTCAGCACATAGAAGCAGGTGGTGCAGTGCGTGCATTGAATAAAGGATGGAGAGATGATCCCATCCTTTGCGTTTAAGACCAGCAAGGCAGAAGGGCTATTGTCCCTGCAAAGACAGAACTGAAGATGCGCTGGTACCAGGGAGCTGGAGCCAAGGGCAGAGGAGCAAGCGTGGCCGGCTCCCTGCTCTCATGCCCACAGCCAGGAAGGGCTCACTGTCCCCAAGTGCACCCTCAGGCTCCCACACTGCCTGGCCTGCCTGTCTCCCGTCGTGCCTGGGTCACTCTTGCTCCATCCACTGTGGTGGTGGAGCTGCAAACAGCTGACAGTTTCAGAACATCTCTAGCTCCACATGCCTCACCGGAGACCGGCACTGTCACCTGGTGTGGTCTCTGGTTCCCTTTCTCAAGTGCAGCCTCAGTTATCGTCACCTGTCCCACCCCCTGAAGGGAGAGCGGAACAGTCCCTTTCTCCACTCTGTTCCCAGTGATTAATGTATGACAGGTGCACAAGAAACATCTGCTGAAGTAAAACTAGAGGCTTTCTGCTAGAGAATTAATTTTGGATGTAGCCATTTGCTTTTGTTACCACTAATTCGCCTGGACTGCAACACCTTGGAATTTGACTGGTTGTATTTCTAAGCTGGGGAGGGGAGCAAAAAAATGGAAATAAATGCTGCCCTGCTGGTGCTGTGGGAATCACAGTGCTGGCCCTAAAAGCCATCCACTCCCACATCTGTGTCTTTCCTGACTCCACCCCAAAACGTGACAGTTGGCACGTAGCTCCATGGTGAGTTTCTGTCTACTTGAAAAGTCTGTTTTAAATTTGAAATGTCCACACAATGTACGGCCACAGGTTGAACTTAAGTCACATAGAAAACCTATTTGTCATGTCTGAATAGAAAGGTCACTAGTTAATAACATTATGAAATAATAGTATTGAACCTGGCAATATGCACACACACACACATACACACACACACACAATGTGACACAGAATGTATTTTGACAAAATACATATTTTCAAAACCCAGTCCATTTTATAAAGGATCAGGAAGTTTATGGAATCGAAGACCACAAACATTGATTAAAATGTCCCTGCTGTCAGGGTTTGGAGATGAACACCCTTTAGCTGCTAATTAGTGCACGCTTCTGAAGAGTGTGCATAATAATTCAGGTGAGGCATGAAAGAGGAAGCAGTGTCATGTTAGAGAAGGGAAGAAAACAGCACAAAGGACACCTGCAGTTACCCAGAGCTGACACTCAAAGTGCTTCAGTTAAACATGCACAGGTGATAGATGATAGGTGGGTAGATAGGTGAATAGGTGGGTAGATAAATACATACATACATACATACATACATACATACATACATACAGTCAGACAGACAGACAGACAGAATTATGGCTCAAAATTATCTCATTATAAAGTCTACTTCCTGGGAACAAAACCAGTTAGTAATCATTGTGAACATTCAAAACACAGAATTGATACTGATTCTGTTATTCAAAAACTATTATTTTTGATTTAATAGTTTTGGAAGTGATGGAGGTTTGATGACTATTTCCAACAAGTTGACTGCCTTTGTTTCATTTTTAAAAATGGAGCAAATAAAACACTTAACAAAATGCATCCAAGATTTATATTTTGAAAATTATAAAATGCCAACAAAAGAAATCAGAGAAGACCTAAATAAATGGAAAGACGAATTATGTTCATGCAAAATTCAACCTAATAAAGACTTTAATTTTGTCCAAATTGATCTGTAGAATTAATGCAAAAGTGAAAATCCCAGTAAGATTTTTCTCAGTAGAGAAAAATAAAATAAGCTTATTCTAACTCATAGGCAGAAAGGGAAGGCCCTTAGAACACCAGAAATACTGTTAAAAAACCAAGATACCATGGTGGGTATTATTTTACCCATTCTAGGGCTTCCTGCAGAGCACAGACAGATCGACGGGCCGAGCCCATACACAGCCCCCGGCAAACACGACCCGGTGATTTTTATATTCAGTGTTTTCTCTTTCATTTTTATTAGTACTGGCAGCACATGGTGATTGCGTTCCTCAGGGGGAGTTGGTGCATACACATAACAGCTCTTATTTTTTTACCCACTTCCTGCCCTCCTCCCTAAATTGTTCTCTCTCTTGGTCTTCTTCCCTTTTGCAAAAATCTAAGTTCGTATTTTCCATTATTTACTTTTCATCTTGTTCATTATGTTTTTGGCTTCACCTATTAAAAACGCCCATGCGATGTTTAAGTTTGAGTGTCTGACTTATTTCAGTTGATGTCATGGTCTTGGGGTGTCCATTTTCCCACAAATGACTCAAGTTTACCCTGCTTTATGCAGAGTAGTACTCCATTGCTTATAAATACCACATTTTCCTCATCCTTTCACCAGTTAAGTGGCATGTAGGTCACTTCCGAGATTTAGCTATCATGAGCTGTGCTGCTATAAACATGTGTGCGTGGATCACTATCATATAGGGACTTCAACCGTTTGGGGAAAATACCTAGAAGAGGAATAGCTATCTCAAAAGGAATTTCTAGTTTTGATGTTTTGAGAAAGCTCCATACCCATTTCCACGATGATTTTACTAGTTTGCATTCCCACCAACAATATAGACCTGTTCCTTTTCTCCAATCACGTGGCCAACCTTTGTTACTATTTGATGTGTTGTTGATAACCATACTTTGTGGAGTAGGATGGAATTTCAGTGTTTTTTTAAACGTGCAATTCTCTAGTGGTCAGAGATGTTTGGTGCTTTTCCATGTATCTATTGGTTCTTTGCACTTCTTCTGAGGATATCTGTTCACTTTATTTGCCCATTTTTAATTGGGCCTTTTATTTTGGGAAATCCAATTTCCCTTTAGTTCTTGATATATTCTAGATACCAGCCCTCTGTCTTAGGTACAGTGGCAAAATTATTTTCTCATTCTGCTGGTTCATCTCCTCACTGCTTCCTTAGCTGTGCGGAAGCCCTGTAGTTTGTTATGATCCTGTTGGTTATTGTGGATTATTGATGTTATTTTTTGTGTAACTGAGGTTCTGCCTGAAAAGTCCTTGCCTATGGCTCTGTCTGCAAGAGTTTTACCAATTTTATCTCCCACCGGATTAAAGTGTTTCTGTTTTAATATTTAGATTTTTTATCTATTTTTAAAATTTTTTATCTATTTCAATTTTAGTTTAGTGTATGGATCTTGACTCAATTTTCTCTCTGTGCATACCCGATTTTTCATGAATCGGGTCTTTTTAGTGGATAGGGTGGAGAGGGGGCATCCACAAGTGAGAAGGAACCTCAGCCTCAACTCGTGCCTCAGTCAAAAATCAGCTCAAAGGAATCACTGACGCCAGTGAGAATGTAATACCATACGACTACAGAACAAGCAGGAAGGAAACCTTTGTGGATATATAGACTGAACAGAGAATCAAAAGCATAGTTTGTGAAAGAGAATTAATTAGATCTCACCAAAATTACAAAAGTGAAACACTTGGTTAAGATGGCAAAGAGACACAGCACGGATTAGGAGAAAAGATTTGCAGACTGTATATCCAACAAAAGCCGGTGCCTAGAATATGTGAGAAACATGCGAAACAACCTTAAAAACAATCTGAAAAGACGTCAAGCAAAAAGTAATCAATCAATCAATCAATCAACCACCAAATAAGTAGAAACAAGGATGTTTAATATTATAGTCTGAAGGAAAGCAAAGTAAACCTGCAGTCTACACTGCAAGCCTGACTTAGGAACAGATACCTTTTCCTCTCCTGATTTACAACTTTTGGGGACTGGTGCCCATGGTGGAAGTGACAGCAGCAGTGTCCACCAGGGACGTGACCATGAGGCTCCCTGTACCAACCCCAAGTCTTCCCAGCTCCTCCCGGCCTGCTATGTGGCAGGCACGACGCTGCCCCCAGCCTTCCACCTGTTGGCTCCTGTTCTCTGCTGGCTCCGGGTCGGTGTGGCCAGTTTCATCTTCGAGCTGTCCAGGGTTGCTGTGAGGACCATTGCCTCCTCTCCGCCCAGGATCACGGGGTGTTCCTGGGATTCTTCCTCCTGCCCTGGTGTCCCCCCTCCATCTTACAAATGTTCAGATTTCATCCTGAAAGAAAGAGGATGCACCCCTCAGCCCTGTCTCCTGAGAGTCTCCGTCAGGTCTTGACCTTGCTGCTTCACTTCCCAGTGCTGGCTCTACCCCACCCCCTGGGCTCTACCCATGCACCCCGACACTGCCCCCACCCTCCCACCCCACCGAAATCCAGCATTCCCTTTTAAAATTATGATCCCCTTTGAATTCTGCCAAGTCTTGGAATTATGTCAGTGTTTTTTTCCCGGCAAGGATCCAATTATTCCAACACCATTTGTTGGAAACATCCATTTCCCTATTAAATTGCTGACACCTTCATGAGAAATCAATTGATCATATAAATGAAAGTCTGTTTCTGGACTTTTTATTCACTTCATTGATCTTCCTGTCCTTATGCCAGCACCACACTCTCTTGATTACTATAGGTTTTTCGTAATTCTTGAAGTCAGAAATTGTAAGTATTCCAATTTTTTTTCTTTCTCAAGAATATGTTGGCTATTTTAGGTCTTTGAATTTACATGTCAGTTTTAGAGTCAGTTTTTCAATTTCCAAAGAAATGTACTAAAGACTATGATTAAGCTTGCCTAGAATTTACAATCATTTTGAGAACTGATGTCTTTACGATACTGAGATTTTGACCATTAACACAATAGACCTATTTATGTGTCTTTGTGTTTCCAAAACCAAGGGTAGCAGCAGTTTCCCACTTTAGCAAGCTCCTGTTACTCTCTGTCCTGTTTGGCTATCGTTTCTTCCATCAGTTGTGCAGCTGAATACTCGTATTCGCACATGCCTGAAAGACCTGCTCCCTATCTGGATTTGGAGTGACCCATTCTGGAATCCTCTCTCTTCATTCCTTCTTCAAAATATGCTTGATGTGTGTGGTTGGCTGCTTCCAAATGCAGCCCGCTCTCTGTATCTGTGGGCTCCACATCCACAGAGTCAGCTGAAATTATTTAGATAAATATGTGTCTGCACTGAACAACTACAAGGCCATTTTTGTGTGCTTCTCTAAAACATAGCGTTTACACTGTATTAGACCTTACAAGTCATCTAGAGATGATTTGACATAGGTGGAAGGGGTCGGGAAACATAGCTCAGGGCTAGAGCAACTCTTGCCTACCCTGGGAAGGCCCTGGCTTCTGTCCATGGCACTGCAAGAATAAATGAGCAGGGGAAAGTACTGCACAGGCCCACGCACACACTGAGATCTTGTCTGTCAGGCACTTGGCCGTGCACAGATGCAAGTGTCTGTGGAGGTTCTGGAATCATTGGTGCACCCAAAGGACAGCATGTGTGACACTGAGACCCTTCTCTGCTTAAGTAGATGTCAGCAGGGGACTGCACATGCATAGCCTGCTGGTGACTTTGGTTTTGCCTTTCTGTCACTTTACCATGGAAACATTAGGAAAAAATGAGAATCCTAGGAGAAATGAGGAAAAGCTAAAAACTGCATACATGATGCTGGTGACAAGCATGGGTGACATCACTGAGAGGAATGTGACACCACAAGCATTGCCCAGGAGCTGTGACCAGACCCTTCAGCAATGACCCCTGTTGCCCAGCACATCGGAAATATTCTCCCGCACTCGTGCAGCGCAGCACCGGGAGCCCGGACTCCGGTGAGACTGTCCACACACACCAGCAGATTCTAAGAGGAAAATCCCACTTTCATGTTTGCCTTAGGAGACGCTATTTTGATAGGGAAAATGTTGTCCTTTAAGAATGTGACAAGATAACATTCTCCCATCACTCTTCCTCTCTTGAAACAGACAACCAAGGCTTCTATGTCTAACACCAAATTGTGTATCATATTTTGAAATAATTTCCTATATTTGACAGTGATCTATTTAATAATCCCTATTTACTCTTTCATATCCTCACAAAATCAGTTTCAACTTAACATATTTGGGAGGGAACGGTATTATTCCTAGTAGTATATGAGCCAATAAAAGCATGTATTTGCATTTACTTACTTCTCAAACTGTACCATTTTCAAAAAACATACCGTACACACACACACAGGTGCACACACAGTGGTACCTTGTTACTCCTCATTAATCTGTTCATGAAGGTGTGATATGTACCAAAAGTGAGTACAGTCCCTTTGTTTGGCAAGGGCAGTGACGCACAGGGCAAAGGGCACCAACAAGCTCTAGCCTGAGCATGAAACAAGAGGCGAATATTGAGACAAATCTGTGCATCAGAATATGTCGGGTACCAAATTAGATGAGTTTCAAGGTATCTCCGTGTTCACGCAGCTGTGGGTGCGTGCTCTGGTGCAGGGGCAGACTGGATGTTCCGGGGGAGAACCCACACCCGCTTCATCCCCTCTGCCCACCCTGCAGAAAGGATCTGACTTAACAAAGCAGGCCACACTAAGCACTCAGGAGGAAGCTGCCAGCCTTAAAACCAAGCTCCAGAGGGATCAGCAGCTCTGGGCACAGCTGACTGGAACCACAGCATGAGAAGGCAAGGGAGATGCAAAAACAAAGAATAGGGCTGTTGGAAAGTCAGAGTCAGGAGTGGAACCATCCTATGGCGATGGAGGGATGGAGAAACTGAGGCACAGAGGTGCCAAGAAAACTGCCTCATATCACAGACAGGTCAGGGGATGGCCTGATTCAAGCCTTGCTCCACCTGTGTTCTCAAACTTCAAAACTGCTCTTGGATGGAGGAGATTTCTGAATGAGAGTGTGCCTGCAGCCCTAGCGCTAGAAACTCAGCTTCTGTAGAAACTTGGCCACAGAACATTTACCTGTGCTGCTTGGTTATTTATTGTATGTTTATTGGCTGGGGTTCAGCATCGTGCTGTAACAAAGAGCCCAAACTAGCAATTATTTTCTATTCCTAAACAGGTATGGAGCCTCTGTAGCAGTGAGGAATTCAAAATTCCTGTTGGTCCAACCTCTGCTCTTTCTCCCCATGTAGCTTGCACCAGAGGGTCCCAGCGCTGCATCGGTTCACACTCGTATCCTTATTTCAGGTCAGGGAAGGAGGAAAGCGGGTTTGTTCGCTTTACAGTTAGCACAATCAACTTCTCTCACATCCGCCAGACAGCTATCAGCTCCACGGGAACATGTGAGGCTGTATTCACTCAGACACACTTGGAGCCCATTCCAAACATGTGAGAAAGAAAGGATGTGTGGATATTGGTTAGATGAGCAGCATTTGGCATTTGTGCTCCCTGACAAGTTAACTTACCTTGAACATGTAAGACACGGATGAAAGATGTGCTCCGCTAATGACAAGCTGGGTGAGAACAAGGTGTGACATCTAGGAAGCTCTTGTTCCAGCTGAGGAAATGGGGAGGGAGAGAATTCCCAGGAAGTCGACCCAGGGAGCCCCGGGGAGACGCAGCCAAGGGATTGCTTCCCCAGTCCAGGAGATGAAGGAAGCTGAATGTGTTCCTGAGGGTTTCACTGCATGGAGAATGCAGTCTCTTAGAGGCTACAAAGAGAAAGGTAGGAGTACCCAGAAAAACAAGCAGATGAATCAATCTGAGCATCTTAACTGGAGGGGGAAAGTTCCCCTCTCGTTCGTGATAGGATGGTATCTGGCTGAGTTGTGGATAATATGCACACGTAAAATGATGTAAACAGAAACTTGCGGAGCCGTGGGTGAGATTTCATTCTTGCAGAGCTCATAGATTGAAATCCTGATCCCTGGTACATGGCCTTCACTGTAGCAAAGCTTTTCAGAAACAACTGAGAAAAAGTGAGGCCACCAGGGTGACCCCATCAGACCTGAGCACCTGCTGGTTTCTGTGTCCCCTGCCATTTGTCCTGCTGCCCATGTGCAAAGCTGGACAGTACCCACCCAGTGTGCTCAGCTGATGGAGACTGTGTGTTTGGAACCCTGGAACTAACTAGCCACTCAAAGTTGCTTCCACGTCACCTCAGTGACCAAAGTCCAGCCACTGCAGCTGGGGATGCTGGTTTCATTATTTCAGCAAGTAACTGTCCTGCCATTGGGACAGTAAATGCCGTTTTGCCATCTTCAAATCAAAATGACACATGCCACGTCCCGTCAAAGGCATCCCCCTTGAGCCTCCTAAGATAGACTCCCGCTTTTGAAATTTTAGTTTATAAGTACACACGTGCTGTACATACATTCCTGGTGCAGAGCTGGTCCGTGTACACAGCCCATCTTCGTTCCTTCTCCACCCCTTTCCCTTCCACCCTCTCCACCCATCATTTAATCCCCCCACTTTTTTTTGGTACGTGGTTGCAGTAGATGATGTACACATTCCCTGAGTAGAGTTGGTGCATGTACGTAACGCATCCCGATTCTTTTTATTTAATCATTTTCTCTTCCTCTTCTCCCCTTCCATGTCTTGATGTCCTTCCCCTTTGAGAAGGATGCATCTCCCTACTCCCTACTTCTTTTTATTCTGCTCTGGGTTTCTCATGCAATATTTAAGGTTGTGTGTCTGGTGTATCTCACTTAACATCATGGTCTCAAGATCCTTCCATTTTCTTACCAGTGACTCAGTTTTGCTAACCTGGAATCTTAGCCAACTGCAAACTCACAGGCAGTTTTCCTTGGCATTCTCCCCTCCCTGCTTCGGCATCTGAGACTCTGCCTTTGAGAACTGCTGGCCTAGGCCCACCTTAGCTGTGAAGCTCCTCATCTTCTCTGCCTCTTTGGACATCTCCTGACCCCTCCCGGGTGCCGGTTGCTTCTGCTGTCTCCTGATGCCCACGGGCCTTTGGGAACTTTGTCTTCTGCCCAGGGATGGTCCTCACCCACCATGACATCCACCTCTGCTGGGCCTCACACTGCTGGGATCTCTCATCCAGAGGGACAGAGGCTGCACAAGAGTAGTTACCTTGGTCTGAGACTCTAAGTGCACATGAGGCCAACATGGCCCTGCCATCTCAGCTCAAGTCCAGGCTGGTGTCCAGGTCCTTTCTGCATGGTCAGCACAGGACCCTGGCGTGGTCTCTGGATGGGGAGCACTGAGTTAGGAGTGAGACCTTCAGGGAAGGTTGAGAGCTCACCTTTCCAGTGCTTCCTGTTGGGGAGAGGTTGTGATCTTGCAGACTGCAGCACTGGGTCTATGGAGCTGCCAGTGCCCTCCACTGCATCCCACGTGCCTGAAGATGTGAAACTCAGTGTTTCTGGTGGCTCCAGTAAAGCCATGTTTCTCACTCCAGCTGTTTAGCAGTGGGGAGCCCACGGCTGCTATATCAGTGCCATGGAAGAAAGAGGAAAACTTTCTTACATGACTTAAAAACTAGATGACTCTTGAGAAAAGGGGAACTTTGAGTCTGCAAGCTGATTAATGATATCAGCACCCATATCTGTGAGGTCCTGTCTTAGTGAGTCTTTGCCTTGCACTTCAGAAGACCTGTTGAGCATCTGGTGCCTGGAGGGAAACAGAGGCCTGGAGGCACTGAGGCACTGCGTGAGGTCTCCCTGTGAGTTCAGTGAGCAGACAGGCTTCTAGACCTCCTAGCTCCATAGTCCCATGCCCAGGTGCTGTAGCAAGGCCTGTACCCTCCAGGCCTGGACAAAGGAACGCAGCTGGGTGATGACCTGGGGAGGGACAGAGGGCAGGGACACACCGTGGCTGCCAGAAAAACCTGCCTTGGGCAGGAGTTGCTTTGGGAGCAAAGCTTTGTACATTTGTGAGAACTTCCTCAATTGTTACTCTCCTGGGAGGAAGAGATTAGGAAGCAGGGACTGCACCAAGGAGAGCAGAGAACACTTCAGATGAGGGAGACCAAATTTCACACCTGTCCAGGTGGAAGCAGGAAGGAGCTGTGGCCTGTGGCCCCAAAGTGCCTGGAATTCAGAGCTGGAGCAGTGAGCAGGACAACCAGGACAGGGCTCTGGACAGCGCCCAGGCACCACCTATTAGGGACGGTCTTGGTACTTTTCTCTCATTGCTGGGACAAAATACCTGACACCTAAAATTAAGGAAGGAAAGGTTTATTTAGTTCACTGTTTGTGGAGGTTTCAGTCCATAATCAGCTGGTTCCAAGGCAGGCTGGCACATGGCACTGGGGCAGCACTTCAAGGCAGCAGCCAGCAAAAGCAGCCAGAGCAAAAGGAGGGAGGACAAACCTCTTCTCCTCCCTTATATTGTAAGCAGGCCACTCCCCCACCCCCAGGGCAGGTGCAGCACTCACAACCACCATGCCTTCCTCTTGCACAGGATAAGGATATTTACAAAGTAAGACCCCTGGCTCCCTGCTGAGTCTCTTAGTTAAACTTCTAAACTTCCTCAAACCGACCCAATGTATCCACCATAACAGGGACTAAGCATTTTAAAGATGTCCCTAAGAAAGTAATAAACAAACAAACAAACAAACAAATCTTCTTGAGGTAATGCCTGTGTGCATGTTTGTTTTGCACAGTGAGGCTGAGGTATAAACAGCCAGGCCCAGAAACACTGAGACAGAGAGCCAGTGCCACAGTCCTGGGCTGGCCCAGCAGCTGCGGGGAGGCGGGAGGCGGGAGGCCTCTAAGAGCAAGCAGGTTCCAAAGCCAACCAAATCCAGAGCAAGAGACACTGGCACATCCTGCCTGTCCAGAGAGGAGGAGCACTCAGCCCGTCTCTCTTCTGAGAATCTGTCTTCTGGAGGAATTAAAACTCCAGACCAAAATCTCATCTGAGTTGAGTCCAAATTTGTACTACCCACGAGGGGAGGAGAAGTAGAATTAGAGGGATTAATACAAAAATTGGCCCTGGGTCAATGGTAGTGATGAGCCATCTGGAAGAATTACATCAAAAGCTAAAATTATATAGAGGGATATTTCACCCATGGAGACTATGGCACTGGCACACACAAAAATGACCACTACTTGAAAACTAAAAAAGCAAACAGAGTAATCCTCTGTGAAAGTGTTACAGGCAGCTGAGCCAGTTAGAAATATTATAGGCAGTTAGACAGGGCTAGGCCCTCAAGGAAGCTGGCACAGAGGACCAGATGTCTGATGACCTTAGAGGAGACACACACCTCTTGCTGTGGGCCAGATCTCAAGACAAGCACACCCTTAAGTATGATCCTTAGGGATTAAGTCTGGATCATCTTATTCCCACTTTGCAAATTCCCATTTTTCCACCTTTGAGCCACCTAATCTCATGGTTCTACTCCATAAAAGTCCCTGGAAAAGACAGAATTGGGGGTGACCCACTTGGGACCCCCTCTCTCTCTTCAGAGAGAAGCTTTCTCTCAATAGATGTACTCTACTCTTCATCTCTGTTGTTTCTAAAATTCATTCTTTGATTTTAGAGAACACAAACTCGTGGACATAGTAGGTTGGGTGTTTCATTCACCTATATCATTTGGAGGTCCCACCGAGATCACAGAACAGAGGTGAGAGTTTGCTTTTGTTTCATAGACTCTGGACTGGGACTCATTTAGGTAACAAATTTTTATGCTTCAAATTTTGCTTTGACTGTGAAGGTTGTTTATAACTCATTGTGCTAATTACTTGCTATTTGCTCATTGTTTTTAATTGCTTTATCTCATTTAGTTTATTAAAATAAAGTGAATCTAAGTTAAAACATGAAATTTATAAGTTATGGTATTTCTTTAATGGTATATTATTATTTTGTTCTTGTACAAGTTAAATTTAAATTAGTTGCTAAAGTTTTTGGTGCTCCTTGCTTTACTGTGTTTAGAAAATAGCATTAGAAGAAATATTAGAACACCTCTGACAGGCTTTAATGTAAACTTCCGTAAGTGGTTCTCTTAAATGGAAATCTAGCTCAGATTTTAAAAATATATGTGCCTAAAATAAAAAGCCAGGACTTCTTCCACCATTTAAGCAGCACTAGGCTGGTGGCAGGTCTTAAGACTTGGAGGACAGGTTTCACTGAGACAGACTGGCTCTGATCCTCCTCTGTACTCTAGAGGAAATGTCAAGCCTGTTCTGCTTCAGTTTCCTAACTTTGACTTTACCTCTACTCATTTCTCACTTTGTACTTTCCTTATAGAGGCATGTAAAGTCAGAAAGAACTCTAGACTATTCAAACCTTTAGCTTCTTAGTTAAATCCATAGAAAATGAGCATTTGATAATGCCAAAGACAGGGAAGTCATCTTAGATAAAGGACACATACCCTGTCTCTGGGTCAGATGAGACACTGATTGGAATCGCGCCCATCCAGGAGAACACACATAAGAGCCATGTCCTGTGGGGCTCAGTGTTCTGGGCAAATCTCCTTTAGATATTAAACCTGAGACACGGTGGGCAGAACCAGCTTCCTATGACAGTGGAAGAAGCTATCCCCAGAAACAGCACACATAGGGGACCTAAACACATTAGAATAAGGAGGCTCTCCAATCTCCCAAGCTGTGGACTTTGCTAACCGTTATTGTAAAGTCATAGAGCAGTAGATAATGATCTTGCTCAGGCTTTCTAACTATCCCTTATAGAATTTTGATGAACAATGGTTACTCTGCCAGCTAATTAATCACTCTGATAGCAGCTGCCACCCTCAAAAGCAGAGGACAGGTTTCCCCAGCATCTGTTTGGTGAATCCCCATGGAAGCCAATGGAGTCGATGGAATGTTGACCAGACAGACAGCTGGATTCCTTTCTGGAGACCCATCTCTGGTTATCTGAACTGATAGGAACAGAGAACTGAGGGTTCTTGGCTAGGGCAACTTTCTGGTGGACACTAAAAAGTTCCTTGGTGGACATTTGCTCATAACCACGGAAAATCTCTACTTATCTATCATCTTTATTTCTCTGCTAGTAGACCAGGAACTCTCACTAAGCCTTTCAGTGGATCTTCAGATTACTTAAATTACCCCTGTCTTCAGAGATAAGACTGAGGTAACTTTCAACTGTTGTTTACAATTTACAACAGGTAGTAGAAAAGAATTTACATTTGTGCCTTATGTTAATTAAGAGTAAATAGGCCTTTCTTTTCTGTGTGCCTAGAGGATTTGAGGTTTAACCTGTGAGCTTCAACAATTTAGACCTTTAAATAAAATGTAGCCATGTCCCTCCACTAGAAAAGATTACCTAGGTAATTAGAGAACACAAGTGCCTTGGAGAATTTGCCCAAGGGCCCAGGACAAAGTTCCTCAAGTTTATTTGTTGGCTCTATTTCCAAGGGAATCTCCTAGAATTGAAATGCTTTAGCCCAGCTTTTTGCGATAAGCAAAAGTAGTAATTTATGTCAAAGTTATACTTCCTTTTTAAAGCATTCCTTATGGAAGCAAAGTTCATGAGCTATCAGGGAAGACAGGATTGCGTGCCAGACCAAGGTTGGATAGGCTGGACTAATTTTATCTTCCATGCTTTCCAGATGGCATCCACCTGCCCTGGAACAGAGTCAACCCAAGGGACACCTTGAGGGTATTATCAAATAGGAATAATAGGGGATGCCTTAGTTATCTCCTTTTTGCATAGTCAGATAGCTCAGTGTCAAAGTCTTTGGCACTACAGGGCTAAAGAGCTCAGTGGAGTTTCCTGAGTTAAATTCCTGTTACAAAAGGTTTCATAGTCTTACATGTTGCTTCTATGTTACAGACATGGGCACCACAGTGCCAAAGCCTCTCTCTCCTCTGGAATGCATTCTTAAGCACTGGGAGATGTTCTACCGTTCCATGTTGAAAAAGAGTCAATTGGTATTTCTCTGCAGGAGTGCATGGTCTACCCACCCCCTAGAGCCAAAGTGGAACACAGAGGGAAGTACTAATTATGATACTCTTTTGCAACTAGAAACATACTATAAAAAGGAGGAAAAATGGTCAGAATTGTGTTCAGATTTTCTATGCATTGAGAAATACTCCTTATTTATATTCTAAATGTAAATGTGAGCTATGGGAAAACTCAGCACCTCAGGCCCTTAAGGCATCTACTACCTCAGAGCCTAAAATTGCTCCTCCCGAACCTTTGAAAGCTGAGGATAAAATAGCCTTAATCAAATCTATCCCCACCTTTACGGAACCCGAGATTTCCCTAACTTGCCCTTCCAGTGTTAAGGATAAGGTTTCTAGACCAGCTATAATCCAGGCTTCTACAGGACGACACCCACCCTTAGCTGGGTTTAAGCTGGCTCCTCAAGGGCAATATCCTTTACAGGACATACAGGGAAGATGTGGAACTTCCAGAGTTCATGTTCCCTTCTCTCGTGGTGACCTAAAGCAAATAAAATCAGATCTTGGGAAATTTTCAGATGCCCCTGATAAGTACATTGAGGTCTTTAGAGGACTTACTCAGGTATATGAACTAGATTGGAAAGATGTAATGCTACTCAAATCAGACATTGACTGCTAGTGAGAGACAGGCAGCATTACAGGCTGCTATCACCTTTGGAGATGAGTACTATATTGTTAATTTTAGAAGCCCAGAAAATCAGCAGCCAGGGGAACCACCAGTTCCCAC
The DNA here is from genome assembly GCA_004027455.1 of Hydrochoerus hydrochaeris. Classification (NCBI taxonomy): domain Eukaryota; kingdom Metazoa; phylum Chordata; class Mammalia; order Rodentia; family Hydrochaeridae; genus Hydrochoerus; species Hydrochoerus hydrochaeris. The sequence continues at coordinate 411,428 of PVLA01000663.1, forward strand.
TGGGCACAAGCAGTCCCTATGCAAGATCCTTACTGAGCTAATGACCAGATGGGTGATTGGATTAGAAAACATTTCCAGACATATGTGCTTGAAGGTTTAAGAAGAGTGAGAACTAAAACATTCAATTATTCTAAGTTATCAGCTATTCAGCAAGAAAGTAATGAACACCCTTCTGCCTTCTTAGATCGATTATGAGAGGCATTGATAAAACATATTTCTTTAAATCCTGATTCGATAGAGAGACAAATTATCCTTAAAGATAAGTTTATCACCAGTCAGCCTCAGATATTAGGAAAAAGCTACAAAAGATGGTTTTTGCTCCAGATAGTTCACTTGATACTTTAGTAAAAGTCACCTCCTCAGTATTTTATAACCATGATGAAAAGGAGATCAAGGAGTGAAAACAGAGAGACCAAGAAAACAGACCCCAAAACTTGGGGAAAACAGACCCCAAGTCTGATCCTTGGGACTCCAAGAAGAGCTCATTGACAATTACCTGCTATGGCTGCCACAAGCCAGGTCACCTTAAGAGGGACTGCACTCAGAAGCCCCCAGGCCATGCCCCAACTGCAAAGGTGACCCCTGGAGGTTGGACTGCCCTCCAAGGCCAAGACCCCAGGGTTCAGACCCATCCTATCAGTTGGTCCACCAGGACTAAAGGGCTTCAGGACACTCACTGCCCTCTCTTTCTGGCTGGACTGTCATCTCCACAGAGGAGCCCCGGGTAATCATGACTATAGAGGGAAAGGAAACCAACCTATTGCTGGACAGTGGCGCAAGCCTCTCAGCCCTTCTTTTCAATCCTGGCCTTCCTTCCAGTCACCACACCTCAGTGAGAGGAGTCCCTGGCGAGGAGGTAATTTGGTACTTTTCTCAACCCTTAGGCTGTAACTGGGATGGTTTTCTTTTTACACATTCATTTTTGATTATGCCTGGAAGTCCAGTTTCCCTCTTAGGAAGACATATTTTATCATGTCTAAATACTGTGATATATATGCCCCCAGGTCAGGTGCGCTGCCTTCCCCTAGTGGAGACAGAAATACATCCTGAAGTGTGGCCAATTACAGGTAGAATAGGTAGGACAAGAATTGCCGCCCCAATACAGACACACCTCCGGGATTCTACTATCTTTCCTCATCAGAGACACTATCCTTTAACGTCTGAAATTAAGAGAGGATTAATACTTATAACTGATAACCTAAGGGCACAAGTCTTACTTAAGCCCTGTAATAGCTTGTGCAATACTCCAATCTTGGGAATTCAGAAACCCAGTGGGGAGTGGAGGTTGGCACAGGACCTTAGATTGATAAATGATACAGTAGTGCCCATTCACCCAGTGGTACCCAATCCATACACTCTGCTTTCTCAGATCCCAGAAGATGCCAGTTGTTTTTCAGTGTTAGATTTAAAAGATGCCTTCTTTGGAATTCCTTTACATACAGATGCTCAGTTTCTTTTTACTTTTGCAAATCCACTGGACCAAGCACCTCGATTGATGTGGGCCTTGCTCCCCCAAGGGTTCAGAGATAGTCCACATCTTTTTGGACAAGTGCTTTCCCATGACTTGGCATGTTTTGAGTTTTCCCAGGTCACAGCCTTGCAATATGAGATGACACACTGTTATGTGCCCCCTCGGAAGAGCTCTATAGCTAAGGCATGTGTGCTCTGCTAAACTTTCTAGCTGACAGAGGTTATAAGGTCTCTAAGGCACAACTTTGCTGTCTTGAGGTAAGATATTTAGGCCTCATTATATCCAAAGGGAACCAAAAGCTAGGGAAAAAAAAGGATTAAACTCATTCTCTCCTTCCTATAGCCCAAAACTATAGCTAAGGGGCTTCCTTGGAGTTGCAGGCTTTTGCCGCCTTTGATACCTGGATAGGGGGAAATTGCATGACCCCTCTAGCAACTTATAAAAGAGAACCAAAAGGCAGATACCTGTATTTTATGCTGGGAACCTGATCCCCAAGGTGCTTTCCAGAAACTTAAACAAACACTTCTAAATGCCCCCGACCTAAGCCTATCCACAGGATACCATTTCAATTTATGTGTAGATGAGATGAGGCACAGCTTTGAGAGTGCTTATACAAGATCTAAGATCTGCTCAACAGCCTATAGGGCATCTAAATGACTTAGAAGCTTGACAGATTTAACCCTCTTCTGTGATGACAGCTCCTTCACGGAAAATGGAAAAAGAAAGGCAGGATATGCAGTGGTAACTTTACACCATACTATTAAGACTGCCTCACTTGCAGCTGGAGTTAGTGTTCAACTAGCAGAGCTCATAGCTCTGACCAGAGCCTTACAACTTAGCAAGGGGCAAAAGGTCAATATTTATACTGATTCTAAGTATGCTTTCCTAGTACTACATGCTAACGCAGCCATATAGAAAAAATTATCCAACAGCCAATAGATTTCCTATAAAATATAAGGAGATAGAGGATCTTTTATTACAGACTGTCCTTCAAAATCAGATGGCATTAGATGTTCTAACAGCAGCACAGGGGGTCACTTGTGCAATTGAAAAACTAAATGCTGTGTATATATTCTTGATTCTTCTGCTAATATCTCAATAGCTATTCCAGATATTAGATAACAAATCAATGACATGTCAGATTCTAAAATTTCCTGGACTTTATTCTTATAAGAATTAATTCTAGTTCCTCTTGGTGAAAATCTTTGTTAATTATACTCCTAATTGTATTATTGATTTTATTCTTTGGCCCACACATACTTAACTGTTTCTTTGCCTTTGTCTCCTCCAGACTTAAAGCTGTGCTTGTACCCAAGATGAAAATGCCTGGTGTCTATTGAAGGTCACTAGACAGGATCTCTGTAGAAGTACTTCCAACTGCCATTCAAACACTGTGACCCTGTTCAGCCTTAAGCAGATCAATCAGTCATCGCCCATTACCCCCCCACAGCAGTTTGGGTTACTTTTTGGTGGGGGAATGTTACAGGCAGCTAAGCCAGTTAGAAATATAAGCCAGTTAGGCAGGGCTAGGCCCTTGAAGAAGCTGGCACAGAGGACCAGATGTCTGATGATCTTGGAGGAGACACACACCTCTTGTTGTGGGCCAGATCTCAAGACAAATGCAAGCACACCCTTAAGTATAATCTTTAGGGATTAAGTCTGGATCATCTTATACTCACTTTGCAAATTTCCATTTCTCCACCTTTGAGCCATCTAATCTCATGGTTCTACTCCATAAAAGTCCCTGGAAAAGACAGAGTTGGGGCTGACCTGCTCTGGACCCCCTTCTGTCTCTCTTTAGACAGAAGCTTTCTCTCAATAAATATATTCTACTCTTCATGTCTGTTGTTCCTAAAATTCATTCTTTGATTTTAGAGAACATGAACTTGTGGACATAGTAGGTTGGGCGTTTCATTCACCTATATCAAAAGTCCAGCAGAAAATGAATTTAGATGTACTGGTGCCAGGGAAACTTCAAAGAATAACTTACAAACTTCAGACATCTTTAAAGTATGTAGGCTTTAAATCATTAAAAAGAAGAACATAATTATAGAAACTATAAGAAAAAACCAAGACACAGTTTAAAAAGAAAAGAATTATGCTAAGAAAAAAAAAAAAACCTTAGGCATATGGAGAAAAGAGAAAATTAAATCTCCAATGCACACCATAACAATAACAAAATTCCAGCTAGATAAAAGATCCAATTATAAATATGAAGCATTAAGAGTTTGGAAGTTTTGGGTTCTACCCAGGAATGAAGGAACTGGGAGAGGAATTCCTCACATTATTACAACAGAAAGATTGGTCCTTTTCAATCCTGGTCTTGATTCCTGCCTCAACTGTGCCTGTGGAGAATTGGTTACAGAATAATCAAATAGTCTGAAGTCCAGTGTAGACCAGTGTGCAGAGGGAGATCTGGGCCCCATACCCCTTGCCCACCTGGGCCCAGTGAGCAGGATCCTGCCAGGCAGCTGGTTGAATTGGTGAAAGCCAAGCGCAGGCTGGTGGGAGCGTGTGCTGCCCTGGGTTATGGTCGTGGGTCATGGGGTGGGGGCTGTGCTTTCCTGAACCCTTGTGTCACAGACTCCCCCTGACACTAGAGGGGAGCTGCCCTGGGAGAGGCATGGGAAATAATCTGGATTCATCTTCCCCATTTCCAAGATTGATAATATCTTCATTTTCTGGGTGATAAAGTGAGTGGCAAAGCTGTCCTGCACCTGAGGGAACTCAACAGGTGACAGCTCATACTCCAAACTCGGGCACAAGGAGGAACGAGTGGAGGCCCTGAGACCCCGAGACACCAAAATCTAGGACTAAGGGTTCATGGGAACAGAAAACTCTTAGCCCTGAGGAGCAGGGCTAAGTTGGTGCTGGAGGGTGCAGTAGCAGCACTGTCTTTTGCTGGGAACCAGCAGGGTCTAGGATGTTTTAAACTGGAGTTGGGACACAGAGGAGAAGTGTGGGGAAAAGCTGCACCCATGCTAGACTCAGGATGCTTCTGGAAGAAGCTTGCAGTGTTCCAGAGTAACTATAGCAACAAGGAGCCTCAAACTCAGCTCAACTGTTGACAAGGTCAAAGGTCATCACCCATGTCTCTAGTTGGTAAATAAAGTTTTATTCAAACACAACCACACCCACTTTTTTACATTTTTGTCTAAGGTTGCTTTCAAGAGACAAGGTAGAACTGTAGAGATTTCATGGTCTACAAGGCAGGGCATATTTACTATCTGATCCCTTACAACACAGCTTCCCATCCTTTGGCTAGATTTTCCAGACTTCACAGGAAAGCCTGAGCAAAAGAAAACAAAATTCATTTCTATAGTACAATTGAAATCTTTCAATACAAAATAGTAAGATAAAAATGAAAGAAAAAGAGAAAGAGAAAGAAAAACAAATAAGGAGAAAAGAGAAAGAAAAATGAAAAGAAGAAATAAAATGCTGAAGAGATAAACAATAAAACAGACTCTGGTATGATACACATATCATAACTACCTGAGAATTTAAAATAACTATTATTAGTAACTTTGAAGCCCTACAGTAAAAGTATATAACATGAAAGATTAGATGTATATTCTCAGTGGAAATATAGAGACCTTAAGAAAAAAAGTTTGAATAGAAATCCTACAAATGAGAAAGAATAACAGAGATTCAGTATGCTTTCAGTGGTCCCTAACTCAGCTAAGGAAAAAATCTCATATACACAGCACTATGTCCATTAAAATATCCCAACTGAAACATAGAGAAAGAAGACTGAAAATAAAAAGAATGAAGCAATCAATGGCTATAAAAAATCAAGGTTTTGGACGTCTGCATCATTTAGTTTTCAGAATAAGAAAAGAGTCTGGAAGAAATGTTTCAGAGAATAATGACCAACAATTTTCTACATGATACACAGATATCAAAACAAAACTCCAGGAAGCTCAGAAATATTGAGTAGGATAAACACCAAGAATAAAAGCAACACAAAACACCTAGGAATGCTCTTTTCTGACTTTTGGAAACAAAAGACACAGAGAAGATTATGAGATCAGTCACAGGGGGAAAAAACATTAAAAAATTAAAAGGGACAAATATGGGAATTCCCACAAAATTCTCAGATTCCACTTAAGTAAGAAGATAATATGTTGATAATCTCAAAGTTCTAAAAGAGAGTAGTCTGGAAATCCAGAATTCAGTACCTTTAAAAATATCCACCAAAAATAAAAGATGAATGAACACTTTGCCAGATAAACACAAGCTGAGAGAATTCATCACATTGAACCTACTCAACAACAAAGGCTAGGGATATTCCACGGGCAGAAAAAAGAGACTGGACAGAAACCAGAATCTTCACGATGAGGGTGTGGAAAATGTAAGGAAGGAAGGAAACACAAAGCATATTGTCTTTTTTTCTTTTCCTTTTAAATTACTCTGAGTGATAAATGTGAACAGTTTAAGTCATAACACTCTGTCGTGTGTTTATATTTGAAAGTAAATGTCAACAATATCACACATGATAAAGGGGAAGGATTGGGAAAGAGTGGTAAGGATTTTACATTCTGCATACAGAGAATATGGACCCATGTAATGATCCACATTTTAAAATAAAAACTTAAAAATATGCATAAATAATAACTAAGAAGTAGAAGTAAAAATAGAATCTTAAAAGTTGCTAAAATAACCCCAAGAAAAGGCAGGAAAAGATGAAAAAACAAGCAAAGCAAAGATGAACAAATAAAAAGTATTTAAAATCTAAAGAATATGTGTGTGAAGAGAGACCAAAATAGAAGATGGAAAATAGGAAGTGAGGTGCTGCTGTTCAAACTGATGAGAAATGAGATGGGGGACAGGGACAGAAGGGGGTGAAAGAGGAAAATGACTGAAGGGAAAAGTGATGAAAATAGGACTTTGGCGAATGGAGAAGGGACCAAGAGTTGGGAGGGGAAGGGAAGGGGAGGAGAGGAAACAGAAAAAAGAATTAAGATGTGTTATGTACATGTACTGACTTCCCACCATAACTGCAATTATTATGTACTTACAAATGTGCACTATTAAAAAACAAAATAGCATATTGTAACTTGCAAAGACATACAAAAAAACCCTTAATGATATGGTCTTAGTTAAAAGGCTGAGAACTGACTAAAAAATACTTAATAATGTGGTGTGATTTAATCCAAAAATATCAGTAGTTATATTAAGATACAATAAGGGTTTTTTTTGGGGGGGGTTGTTTTTTGTTTTGGTACTGGGGATCGAACTCACGATCTCACGCTTGCCAGGCAGGTGCTTACACTGATGAGCTAAATCCCCAGCCCAAAATGCAGTATCTTAAAAAGTAGAAATACTCTTTATTGAATATAAACCAACATTGAAATACTATTATAATGGATAAAAACAAAACACACTTATACACACTATATATATATATATATATATATATATATATATATATACTAAAACCACTAAATATACACATAGGTAAATGAAAAATAAGAAATAGAAAAATCCAATGCAAGCAGTGATCATAAAATGTTGGGGTGGCTAATATTGATTTCATAAGAAGTAAACTATAGAACAGTGAATGTTATTGGAGAGAGAGAGAGAACAAGTACTTCAGATCATAAATGAACCTTAACAAGTTCCAGGATGTAAAGCTAATTTTATCATAAAGGCACATCATTGTGGGTGTACAATACCCACATTTATATTTTTGGAATATTTCTATTGACAGACTATTAATTTTAATTTATAAGTTTTATTATATTAAACAATTAGTACTTAACAGGAAAAATATCAAAAAATGAAGTATTGAATTTTACCATTTAATGAGTTTACTTAAGAGTATCAAAATTTTCTACATCAACTGTTTTTTGGCATAAAAAGTCTAAAAAAAATAAATTCCTATATGAACTACAATGAAAATACCAATAGAACTCTACAAAAAAATCTTTGCTTCAATTATCACACTTGAGGCAGTTTTCATACATAACAACAGCATCATGCTTACATGCATATCCCTTACACTGACAGCACACGTGTTTTGCTTTCCTGACCTTTCTGTAAGATATACTTGACATTTCATTGGTCTTGCTGTTTTGTCAGGAGGTTCCTATATTATACAATGTGTAGTTAACAGGAACATAAAATATTAAATTCTTAATATGTATTGCACATTTAGGAATAAACATCAACATTTTCACATCAGCTGTTTGCTTGCTTACAAAGCCTAAAAGATAACATCAGTAATAAAAACCTATGTGACTTTCAATGGAAAATGCCACACCCCCTAATCTATTGCCTAAACCCACACTGACCAGGAAGTAGGGCAAGGTGTTCCTCGGTAGTTATGTATTCAGATGGTATGTAAATTATTGACCTTTTGAAACAGAACTCCCAAACTATGAGCAGTTAGCAGCCAGATTATCAGTTCATTTTCTTCCTTGGAAGGTGATTTTGTCAATAAACCTCAGGCAATTTTGAAGGAAATCAAATCTCGGTGTCATCATTTTTCTACAAACTGCAGAGCCATCCCTGTAAGTCTTTTACATTCCTGTGATTACGATGAGAAAGCCCTGATAAGTACAGCAGATCTGAGTGCTTTCAGTTCAGCCAGTGAGGTGTCATAAGCAACATATTTTTGCGTATTGCTATTGGTGCATACAGAATATTCCACCTGTGTTTCATCATTTGTGTATTTGACAAGGTCTTGTGGGATTTTGTCTGTTACACTTTCCAACACTGAATAGCACTGCTGTCATCCCATCCAATGTGTTTCACCCCATCAGGATTCTTATTATATTTTCAGATGTAGTTCTCACATTGGGTTGTTCTGTTTGGTTTTGTGACCATTTTGCACCATTCTGACTAGACAAATGTGCACCAACAATGCTGTTTACTTTGTCAACTGAATCAGGGAGATCTTCATTCTCTGTGCCCATATCAGTGTATTCTTGCTCCATTTCACTGTCTCTGGAATTTGGGTTCATGTGGCCAACATCATCATCTGCATAAGTCACTTGATGATTCACTTTTAACCTCCTCCGAAATTTGCAAATCTGGTTTTCATGGTCCAGTAAACTGAATTGGGCTACTTCTACCAAAAAAAAAAAGAAAAAAAAAGTCTTAAAAAAAATGTCCTAACTGCACACTTCGGAGCTCCTGTCCACACTTTGCCGTTCATCTGCAAGTGGAAGAATCCGCAGTTGGGTTCCTGCTGTTCTTATGCCCAGCCACTGTGGCCACACTCACATTCCATTTGATATAGGACCTCCAAAGGCTGTCAGGGAAATATTGTAACTCCCAACAGGCTGGATGCCAGATATGCCAAGTTTGTGTTCCCAAAAATCAAAGAACGATTTCTAAGGAACAACGGAAGAGTAGGGAAAACTCTATTGGGAGAGACAGCAGGGGGTCTGAGTAGGTTGCCAGTGAGTCCACTGCTCAAAGGAAGTTTTATAGAGCAAAATCACAAGGTGGGTCCAAAATCATGAGGAAGGTACAATGTGTGACAATACTATGATTAACCAATAGGATGACAACAGTAACTGCTTATATGGTGTTGACCCAATGGGGAAGCAGGTCACATAGCAAGTATATAGGGAAAGAACAAGGACTTTTCTTGGAAGAGGTGAATCAGGAGGTCCTGGTAACCTATCTGGGTGACTGACGTCTATCTAAACTTTATTGGACCAAGTGATATCAGCAGTATATTGCTTATCCCCTGGGGAGGTACATAGGTCTGGTCGTTCTGTCTCTGTCTTGAGGCCCGGCCTTCTATGGTTGCACCTCCAGCCACAGTTGTAATGTATTCTCGTCCTCTGCACTGACTCCCTCGTGGACCTCTCCCTGTCTGACTGCCAGGAATACATCATTTGAGACCTTATACTAGTTTCTGAGGGTGATTTAATGCAGATAGTCAAAGTTAGTTCTTTCTCTTTTTTAAAGCTCTCTGATGCCAAGAAAATAAATAGATAGAACTAAAACCTAAGAGTTGAAACAGGTTTCTCCCTAGTAAATTATTCCACTTCCAATATAAAGGATAGGACCACTTTCTGCTCCATGAAAGCTAATTTTCAGAAGGCTGGTTTTGCTCTAATAGTGATCTTTTTGCAATTCCAGACCTGTGTGTAGTTAGATGATCATTAGTACCCACAGGAGCACGGTATGGGTCTTGATCAGTGGCCATCATTCACAAGGGCACAGTGACACCAGCACCCTGACAAGCGAGACAGTGCAATGATAGCCTTGAATCTCCTCCATCCTCTTCCTAAGATGACATGCGGACAGGAAAATTGCTTGCCAATATTTCAGTATGAGAGTCTTTGTTTGAATTTTGCATTTCCACTCAACTATTATCAACTGATGTTTTTATCAGACTCCTACAGTCAGGTTAAAAATTGCACCATAATAACTCAAATGGAGCAGCCCACTGAGTGTTATTTATATAAAAGCTCTGTACTCAGAGAGGAAGGACACCTGGTCTCAGTAGCACATGTGGCTGTAAGGTAGAGGAGCCTGACAGGCTCCCAGAAGCACAGGTCTTTCCAGGTTGCCCTGGTTTGTGTGGTTTCTGATCTTTGTTGTAGGTTATACTGGTGGTCCAGGACCTGACCAAGAGATCAAGAGGGACCGCAATGGCCCTGTATCTTACAGAACACTTTTTGTGATTTCTGCTCAGTTTGATGGGGATAAGCAGAGGGAAACCCTTGGAAGACAGAACAAATATGTTGGCTATGGTCTCCTTGTTCATCTGGGACTCACCAGGTTTTTACTTTCCCGGCAAAGCCATCAGGAGTAGAAATGAGTTTAACCCTTATATTCCAAGGGTACTTTCCTCACCCATTCCTCTGCTTCTCTACTCATAGAATCAGGTGTTGGCCTTGTGTCAGAGACACTGCAGGCGCTGGCGGCAGACACAGGGAGGCTCAGCGAGGCTGTGAGGCTGTAAGGGGAGGTATGGTGTCAGGCGTGGAGAGAGGGCTTCATCTCATCCATGGGGAGTGGGAGCCACTGGAGGAGCTGAGACTAGATCCAGGACTCAGGCTGTGAGAAGGTGAGGAAGGAGAAGAAAACCACTCAGGCCCAGGCACAGAGGTGGAAAGGAAGACCTTGACTCAGAGGTCTTTGTAACTAGAGCACTGGATCAGAGGCAGGGAAGGGGCCAGTGACACCATAGAAGGGTGTGTGATCAGGTGCTGAGAGCAGGGAATTCCAAAACAGGGAAGTGGGTGTCCTTTGTATTTTACAGACACCTGGCTCATCTCTTGAGGTCTGTCAGTCTTCCATGGCAATTCCACTTCCCACTCCTAGAGGCAAAGTGTGCAAACTGTGGAGGCCCAGTTGTGAACATGCCATCTTGACTCTGGGTCCTCCTGGGGGCCTCTCGCAGATGGGGGCTCTCGTGCTTATGGACTTTGCTTTGGTCTTTCCTCCTGGCCATTGTTAGACTGGGAAAGGTTCATCTTACCACTTTCTTTTGCAGGAACTTTACCGGAAGATAGAATATTTAAGTGCTCAGATGTAGAGGGTACTTTAGAGAAACTGTTATTCCTGAGCCAAAATGATGACATTACAAAGAATAATTTACAGGCAGTGGACTCGAGAGCTGGTTAGGTGAGAAGACTGTAATAGTTTTCTGTATGATTTAGCCAAGGAAACAGAACACAATGTGAAGGGAGGACACGTCTTCCTTGAGGCACAGGCAATACAGAATGCCAAAGTCAATCTGGCCCTGCCGGTGCCGTCCCCAGCACTGGCTTCACTCCTCACACCCTGGCCTTGCCTGCTGACCCCTCTGAGAGTCTCCTGATTGAATTATAGAGAAGCTAAGTGAGCAGAGGAGTGCAGGCTAGTGTGGGAGGTACTGGACAGTGGGCTGAGCACTGAAGGTTGGCACCTGTGCTGTAGCAAGGTGAACTGGGAAGAGGCCCTTCCTGGTCCCTCAGTATCCTCTGCTCTTTGCAGGACTACATTCTGTAAACGCAACCCAGAAATCCATGCTTGGTCCTTAAGCCTGTATTCCTGAAAGCAGAAGTGCACAGGGACGAGGTGGACACCGTTTCCCAGGCTGGGGACTAGGAAGGGAAAGGGGCTGCCAGCAGACAGTGAGGTGGCGCCCTCTTCTGTGTCCTGGGCTTTACAGGTTACCCACATGGCAGCATGAGGCCACCTTCATGGCCTGCGTCAGCAAGCTCGCAGACTTGTCCCGCAGTGGTACTGATTTCCAGGGATGCTTTGGGAAATCTCACACACATTTCCCTGTCCTGGGAGATGGTGCTTCCAAGAACCTCAGCTCTGGTTCCTCCGGCCTCCTGTGAATGACACTTCCATTTGAAATGATGGTCTAAGCCAATGTACTTCCCATGGGGGGCCAGTTGTCCCCAAGGGAAACCCATTATCCAGGCGCCATAAAATGATGGGAGCACAGTCTGCTCCATGCCACCTCCCTCTTCCTCACATTGTCTGTCAACTTGGTATCTTAAATAAGCAGACGGAAAGGGGACTCACCGTCGGCCTCCTCTTTCTGCTGTAGTCAGTGTTTCCATACCATCTCCTCCAGCCAGAAATGGACTTTATGGGGAAAGAGGCACATGCCCTTGCTCCCTCCTCTACCCTCAAGAGTCCTGATGCAGCAACAATGTGTCGGCTTTAAATCTTTCCACGCAAAGGCTTCTATTCAAAACTCACTCTCCCCTCGCCTCTCCACGGGCTGATGACAGCTGTGGGTGGTAGAGGAGGTTCTGTGTCCCCCTTGCAAGACTGCAGGAACCTCAGGAAGTGTCTCCCACTTTTCCACTGGGCCACTATATCCCTCCTGTCATAATAAAAAACAGACCCAGTTTCAAAATTTTATTTTTTATATTAAAATCAATCAGAAATATGTTCTTCTTCATGCAGGATAGCTAGGTGAATATACAATTGCTAAGTAAAAAGCAGAGGGTTTGGAATATATTCTGTCTGGGAATACGTTCTTGAAAACTCACAGTTGGACGCCATTGTGGAAGGAAAGTGAGGGGAGGGAGACAGGGATGATCCCAAGCGAGCCTGCTTCACATCCACCCTCAGGAATGACGCCAGAGGTGCTGGTGGGAGGTTCGAGGTTGAGATTCCAGAGAGGTGAGAATTGTGTAGAACTGAAGAGGAGGAGAGGACAAGAAGCCCTGGGGACAAGTAGCAATATCCTTGCAAGCGGAGAGACAGAGGTAGACGGGATTTTCAGCCCGAGGTGATGACAACGTTGGTGGTATTGGTGATGATGACTGTGACAGTGACATGGGTCGGAGTGGCAGCTAAACATTTCAGTGACTGTTTTCAGTAACCTCTCAGGTATACATTGGCTTGAAATCTCTCCATATAACTGCTCTCATTCAAATGCACTCTGAAACAAGGGAAGCTTCTAACTTTGACTGACATGATATTGCAGCGCGGTGATAGTTCTCTTTGCTGGCAATGTCACCACAGTGGGTAATAGAATTTCATTCATGCTGACACAAGCTTGGAGGTCATCTACACTTTACAACAAGATATCAGGTAATTTTCCAGTTGACTTTAACAAACGCTATAAAGGGAAAAGGGTAATCAATGTGTGCTATTGCCAGCTGTTGATTGGTTGGTAATCTAGAAAATTAACAATAGAAAACTAGTAACTGATGAATTTGAAAGTAGAATCCTTGACTATGAACAGCTTATTTTAGTTTACTTTTAAGCCACTCTAGGATTTGGTCTTGATGCCTAAATTAGCCCTGGAGAGAGATGAAGAAAAACCATCGCTCCCAGTCCCATCAGGCGGGAAAGGGTATGGCTCCTCAGCCCTGTGACAGATGCCAGACCCAGGACCTCAGTCAGCCCGTGACACATGCTTACCAGCTCTCTGCACAGATTGACTTCCCACGGCCCCCAGCCTGCAGATGGCCCAGACTAGAGGCTCAGGTGTGAACTCCCTTTCCTGGCTGGTGATAGAGGCAGTCGGACAGTGACTGCTCTGAAACCAATAAAGTTCCAAATCTTAGTATCAAGTGATTCACTGGAGCATAAATGGTTTGTGCCAATTGCGCCCCGCCCAGGGAAGAGGCAATAAAAGCCTTTTCAATGGGAAATAAATGAGCCCCGAACAGACTGCACCTTCAGAAGCCTCGGCCACTGCTCTTTCCCAGCGTAACATTTATTTTCCTTATTTCCTAAAAAATTACTAGGTGTGATCAGAACAAACAATGAGCATTTAAATTAAAAATTACAATAAAGACACAGTGCCATTAATCATCCCCAGATACATCCCCCACTTCAAACACATCCGCCCTACTATACTCCGAAGCCGTTCCGGAAGTCCTCTTTCGTGAGTGTCTTTAGTTGTGCTGTCCTCACTGCCTGTATCTTTAATTGATTCAAAACGTTTCCCTTCTGCGGTGATTTTGCTCTCAGGGAAAAGCCGAAAGTCTCACAGTGCTGGATCCGGTAAGCACGGTACTTGAGGATTTGCCGCCGTGCTTCTGCGAGCCTGCCTGTCCACTGGGCGTCTCCTCGCAGGGGCATCCAGCGTCCTGCGCACCACAGGTTATAGGCCACGTAAGAAAGAGGACTCCTGAGCTGCTTCAGAAAGTGGAGGATCAACGGGATACAAGTTGGAAGTGAAGGAGGATTCATGGCATTGTGTCTTTTGCTGTAATAAACTTTAAACATTCACCATGTATTTTGATCACACCTCATGTAGAACATTCTCCACGCCCTCTGGGGGCGAGGACCAGGTGCCAGCTCTCCCAGCAGTCCTTTTCTCTTGTCATTACTGTCCTCTCTTTCCTTGCTGGACTCAGTACATGGGATCTCAACGACTGGTTTCCAAGCTGATGTTAGCCAGCTTGGGTTGCCACTACAAAATACAGTACAGGAGGCGGCTTAAATATCATACAGTTATTTCCCTCTGTTCTGATCAATTCGCTTTCTGTTGAGGACCCTCTTCCTGTCCTCCAGATGGTCACTTCTTTGCCGTGTGGCCTTTTCTCCATGAAAGTGACTCACTAGTCTCATTTTCCTCTTCTTCTCTCCCTCTTCTTACAAGGACCCCTACTCTCCTGCCTTTATCTCAACTCAGCACCTCCCAAAGTCCTCCCAAACCATCATATGGGGTCATACCATCTTCATACTAATTGGAGGGGATGCAGACACTTAGCTCATAACACCATGACTAGCATCTTGGAGCAGTTGTTCCAGGTCTTTCTCATCTTTGCTTATCCAGTAAGCAAGGGAAGCACATCCTTTAGCAGGTGATCTAGAGGCACTTTGTCGTGGTAGCAAGCTTCTCTTTATGGCACTATATGCTTTGTGTTATGGCTGCTCAGGAATGATTATGGAAGACTCCAAATGGATTCTGAAACTCGTTCATATATATCTACTAAGAATGAAGCTGCCACAATCTCTTAGAAAAGAAAGACACTTGGTCAGCATGCCTAAGGACAGTATCTGTTTCAGAGTTAGATGCATCATTTTATGGTTGATTTCTTCCATTTCTAAAGGAAATAACTATGATTCTATAACATTACTGTTTTTTGGGTTTTCAATCTGATAGGAAGATTGCAATAAACAGGGAAGATCAGGAATTGGATGGATTTAATTCATAGGCACATTTCATGTGAAAATCTCTGAATGAATAAAACAAACCTCACTGAAAAACTATAATTTCATGAAGGTCTTACAATTTAAATACAATTTAAGAAATAGTTTCCTGTAAGCTGGACATAGCATAGCAGTGCATGCCTGTAATCCTAGCACTTTGGGAGGCTCAGGCAAAAAAGATTGTGAATTCAAGTCCAGTCAGGGTGATACAGCTATTTAGGAACCCTGCTCCAAAACAAAAAAATTCAAAAGGGTTGGGACTGTAGCTCAACGTGAAGGCCATGAATTTGAAAAAAAGAAATAGTTTCCTGTAAGAATGCTAGATAAGTTAGAGCTAGGGAAACATTGAGAAATTTAGGGAAAAAAACCCTTCTTAATCCATGGCACTGTGGGAAGGATTCTGTGAAGTCTGAGACTGGTTTGGGGGAAGCAACCAAGGAGCCCAGAACTAGAGCGTTTAATATTAATGTGGTTCCTGCAGCTATGTGACCGGTTGTGTAACCTCTTGAAAGTCCTCACTTAACAACCAAGATACCAGTTTTCTCACTTATAAATGAAGAGAAAGTATATAACCGAGATCCTTTTCTTAAAATTCTGTAACTCTGACATGATATGCTTTTCATTAGGAATTGTCACATTATGAAGATAATAACACTAATTCCTGCTCACTCATTAAAATTTTGGTTTAGCTATTGGATTTTTTTGTTCATTCCTTTGGCTTTGTTTTGTTCTGTTGTCAAGACAGGGTCTCATGATGCGGTTCAGGCTGACCTTGAACTCACTATGTAACCCAGACTGGCCTGGAGCTCACAGTGATCCTCCTGCCTCAGCCTTGCAAGCTGAGATCAGAGATGTGCGCCACCTTGTCCAGCTCAAAATGCTATTTTTAGAGAGTAGCAATTTATCGTGAGAGAAGGAAGGGAAATCTTTTGATTCCTATGCTTTGTTCCAGGAACACAGTTTCAGGACAAGACACATCCTGAACGTGAGGGCACGTCATAGCACTTGAAGTCTCTCAAGCCCTTCTGCGGGCTTGTGACCTGATGATGCCACCTGCCAGGGCTCCCTAAGCATTGTGGCCAGGTGGGAAGGAGTGTTCTGTACCTTTTGTACCATCGAAACACAAGAGTAGGTCATTTGTAATAACGATAAATATGTCAAATTACATATCTCTTAAATTACACAGGGAAACGTGAATGAGCATTTTAGTGGGTGTTTATAAGGTGTCAAAACTTTGAAAATTTTAAGGGAGAGAAAGCCTATGTCTCTCCACAAAAATTATAGCAACTTGAAGTAGTTAAAGTGGATTAAACAGTGTCCTGTGCAAATCCGCAGCAACCTGGGACTTCAGAAAGCGACCTCGCTTGGAAACTGAGTGTTTGGATCATTAAGAGGAGGTTACACTGCTCACACTAGGTTCTAAGTCTGATGAATGGGGTCAGAGACGCACAGGAAACAGCCGTGTGAGGCCGGAGCGGAACAGATCTGGGAAGCAGCAGGAAAGAGCTGTCTCCCCAGAGCTTCTGAGAAACCATGGCCTTGCTGAGAGCTCTGAGCTCCAGAACGACTGTGAGAGAATAACTTTCTGTTGGTTTAAGCCACTGAGCTTGTGGTCATTTGTTACGGCAATGCCAGGAACTTAAAAGGTGTAGAATTAGATAAAAGAACAGAAAGTGGTAGAGGAGACCATACAGGTACTGAGGTCATGGTGATTATGCACTGCACACCCTTTATCCAACTCAGCTCTTATGATTACTTTATAAGACAAGTACTGTTCTCTCAGTCTGAAAACATGAGTAACTGTATCAGAGAAGCTAAAGACTCTCCAAGGATCAGATGGCGCTGAGTGGGAGACAGGACTGCAAAACAGACCTAAGCACAAAGCCCTATTTCTCCCTCTATGGTAATTAACAAAAGCAGAGAACACTGCCACATACTTTAAAACATGGCGATTACAATAAGAGAAAGAGGTCAGTCTCGGTTATTTAAGATGAAAGACTATGAAGACAAGCTGGCTTTCATGGGAGAAGATGAAGGATGTGTACAGAGGCACATGCTCTTTGGAGCCAGGTCATGGGGAGCAGGCGTGTGCATTTGGGTCGGGAGGTGACCAATCTGAAGTTTGTCCCCAACACTGGATCCTGCAAGGGGACTATGGCAAGGCAGCCTCTGTCCTCCTTCTACAGGGACTGACTCATCTGATGGAAGTGGGCGTGCACTAAACGTGGTCATGCCCATGTGGTCACACATCAGCAGAAGCTAAAACCCGCCTGTGAGGGTCCACACGGTGCCTCTGCAACCCACCCCTCTCGTGGTCTGCTCCGCAGATAACCCAAAGATGAACATGATTCTCCATCAGATTCTGTGGTGTTATAAGGACACATCACACACAGAAGCAGCTCACTTACCACCACCTTTTCCATCATACAGAAAATAATGTGCAAGTGTCAATGCACCTTCTGCTTCCCACCCTGCCAGCTCTGTGATTTGATCATGTGCTCACTAGAAATCACTGTCTGTGTGTCAGGTGGAGAAGTTTCCCCTGGTGGCCTTTTCTAATGCGTGACTCCCTGTACAGAATCCACTCAGACACTTTGCAGTGAGGTTCTTGGGTGTGGATGGAAGAACTTTTTCTTCCAGTTGCCCAATGAAACCAGAATGCTGTTGTATAAATAAGATTTCATTTCAAAGCCAAAAACCTTGGGCCCATTCTTGAAGAGGAAAGAGACATTTCACGTTCTCTTTATATTTAGTACGCAATGGCAAACGTGAAGGTAAATCATGTCCTCAGAGTGCCCAGAGTTCTGGCGGGCCCTGTCCTTTGGCCCTTTGTGTCTGTGATTCCTTTCTGGTGATCTCTGAACACCAAGAATCAGGGCTCTGAGTGTCTGTCACTCCTGGCACACAGAGAAGACTGAGTGGTATAAATTAACTCTCCCATTGGGAGTTTCATAAGCATTGTTGAGCCCTGGACTGGGATGACAGGAAAGCAGCGCATCCATAGATGGACATAAACCCGGGTGATCAAAGGCCCAGTGTTATTACCCAGCCTTCAACCTATTTCCCATTAAAAATGCAAATTAAGGCTGAGTACCTAGCTCCACGGTAGACTGATTGCCTGGTATGGTAAGGTCCTGGGATCAATCCTCAGTACCTCAAAAACAAAACAAAATAAAATGTAAATTGTACACACAAGTGCAGATGGCTTCTCTATAAAACTGAGTGGAGCAGAAAAGTCAATTTTGGAAACTGCTTGTAGTCATCACTTCTAAAATCAGAGAAGACCAAGTACATGTCCTAAAGGAAAACTTTTCTATGTCAAAAGAAAATTATTAGCAAAACATCCTTGAGAATAGCAACTATTTCCCAAGCTTTGTCTATCAGTTGTACAATTCTGAAATTTCAGCCCTCCCACCACCACGGCTGGTTAAATGTGGCACCCACCCCCAACTCAAGAGGCTGGTAATGGCCTTAATGATGGTACATTTAAGCTCCAAAGGGGGAAGGAAGAAGAAAACACTGCTTGGTTCCAGCTGACTGGTCAAAGCCAATTTTAAGTGATTTATTTTGTCTGAGAAATTGCAGTTCCATGGAGTGAGTGAGGATCGAATGACTTCGTGTTTGTCTAAGAAGGGACACTCAGACCCAGAAATCTCGTCTGGAACAGAGAGCCCACAGGCTCCTCGGGGATTTGTCAGTCCCTGTCAGACCTGGGCTTGTCCACCGGAACAGGAAAGGGGCCAAGGAGGGCTGAGAAGAGACCCTGTTTCCCTGCACAGGGGTGTCTCTGTTCCTAGGGCCATCTAAACCGGGGCTGAGGGGAGGACCCTCACCTGGCTTTCCCATTCTCCTTTCTCTCTCTACTCTAGTTAGGCATTTACTCCTACAGATGACCTGGTTTTCCCTTAAAAAAAACTTTGGTTTCTGTGCCTTCTGATCAGCCAAACTAGATAGCAAGAGTGCTGTTGCGTATAACTTGCCCGGTGCTTTCTTCATAGGGTTGAGGATGTGTGGACTTGGGGGTGGCTGCATGTGGATGGGACCCACAAGCCCCCTCACCCCGCAGCCTCTAGAGAGGGTCAGAGTCCGACCTGCTGTGGATTAGTTCCACCCTCTCTGCCTGCAGGATGAGAGTCAACGCAGAGCTCAGTGTGGGTAAATCTGGACATACAGAAGTGAGCTAGTTGTACCCCCCCACTCCAGGACATGTTCAGGTGTTTGGGGACCCCCAGTCTTAGACAGGTGGAGGTGGGTGCCCACCTGCTGACCATCACAAACCACCTTGAGGTCAACCTGTCCAATGACTGACAGTCTGTCTCCCACTCAGTGATCTCTGCGAGCAGCTCGCTTGGCCCTGTGACCTCAGCCTGGCAGCTAGTCCTCTGTCAGACTGCCCTGGCCATCATACCCATGTGACGCTGAAAATCTCTGCATCTCCCACCTTCCCAAACTCCACTGCGTGCATCAAGGGTTACTAACCACAGAGTCATCTGCCTCTTTCAAGGCTGCTCTCAACTTCAGTGCCGTGATTAGCTGAAACCCACCCTTCCTCAAGGAACCTGCTTCTTCCTTCAAGCTGTCCCTGTAGTTTTCTCCAGTCTCGCGAACATCCATGTGGAGGCCAGGGATCCTCCTTGTTGCTAGTTGCATCCAGCCAACTTTGTCTTCGTCTTTGTCCCCCTTTCTTAAAAAACCCAGAATCCAGTGGGTGGGTGTCAGCACTCTATATCAACGGCTGCCTCTCTTAGGAGTCTGGGCCCCATGCTGCATTTGCATGCAATGCCCAGCCTCTCCCCCTCCGGGTGCTGGACTCATAGCTCATGGTCACCGTCTTGTTTTGCTCCTTCAAAAGCCCGTACGCTCAAGACGACCTGCTCAGGGTCCCAGCCTTTCAGTCCCAGGCCTGTTCCTCCTCGAGACAAACTCCTACGGTCCTGGTCAGACCTTTGGCTTCCATGGCCACTGCCTCACCCTTACTCTGAAGTCTTCACTTCTCAGATCATGACCCCCAAATTTTACAACTCATCTTTTTTGGGGAGGTGGTATTTGTATATGAAGAATGTCAAGGTAATCTTGTATTTTAGATGAATAATTTCTGGGGTTTATTTTTTTTTAGAATAAATATATCCCTGTAACACATGGACCACATTAACCCTAAAGTATTAGCCATTTTTATTCTAAAATTTAAATTGATGCAGGCATTCAGTCGTTTTGTTAAATCTTCCAGTCCTACCCTAGAGCCCAGTGCTATAGAGCCGGTCCAGCCTTAGCCTGACCCCTTCCTAAGGCCAACCTGTCTCTTCCAGGGGCTCCCACGACCCCTCCTCCCTCATTATGTCTATGTCCGCTTGGCAGCAACCTGCTACCATGTAAATCCCGTGCTCTGCCTATTGTGTGCCCGTGTCTGAATGGCTTAATGTGAGTTGACAACAGTATGTAATTATTCTGACTAGTCTTCTTAAAAATTTATGATCGTGAATTTTAAATAAAATTCTTACCACTGCCCAATAATCCTCCATATTTCTTGTTACAGGAAAGCTGGTTCAAATTTAATTTTTCTTAATGTCAATTTTCCTTCTTATTCTTAGCTGAGGTTCTTAGCTTCCATCTTTGTGAGGAAAAAAGGCACAGGAGGGTGACTCCATCTCCCATTGCTAAGGAGCCGTCTCTGCGCCGAGGCCTGCCTCTCCCCCGTTTCCCTCCTGTTCAGCTGCCTCCCCTTTCTATCCTGAACCCCACTACCTTTGCCTTCTCTAGGTCACTTCCTTTCCTGTTTTCATGATGTTCTGTGAAAGTTGCATCTTTAAAAGGTTATTTTAATTAGTATATAAATATGCTGTATTAGGCCCTAGTTTTTAAAAGGTAATCCTTTGTTTCACATCTGCCTTTTCTATAATGGAGAATGGCCCTGTTTCTCTATTCACAAGGCACCCAGATACCCGTGCGAAATTTGGGCTCCAATTCAGTGAGTCTTAGGGACAGCTGGAGAGTCTGAATATTTACAAGCGTACAGGCACTGCTGAGGCATCCAGAGCAAGCACTGTGCACTGTGGAGTGAGTCTCTGGACACGTTCTCTGCAAAGCTTCTCCACCCAGGTGGACAGCACACAGCCACCACACCTCAGTGTGACTGCTTCAGACAAGCGTTGTGTCCAGAGACCTGGCTCCACAGAGCGCTCTTGGGTGACCGCAGGCTAAGGTGTGTCCCCTTGTCATGTCTGTGCTTGTTCCTCCTTCTTTTTTTTTGGGGGGGGGATGGGAATTGAATTCACGACCACGTGACCTTGCACTCACCAGACAGGCATTTATGCCTCTCACCTACTTCCCTGGCCCATTGTTTCTTTTTTTCTGAGCTCCCTCAGCACTGGGCCTTTGGAGAGGCTCCTTCCTCCTGTCCTTCAGTGCCTCCCTCAGCTCCAGGGTCAGTCCTTTCTGCCTCGATGACTCCTCCATTGCTTCTTGGCCTTTACAATGGAGGGCCTGGGCTTCTGAAACCCCCTGTTCTGTACCCACATTCTCTCTGTTTCTCTCTAGATTCACATCCAGAAGTCCTAAAAGTGAAAAATCCCTGTATGTGTATCTTTATCTCTAGTCACTTCCCCGAGCTACCAACACAGAGGAAAGGGTTCCCTCACTGATGTTTCTATCTGGATATATCAAATGTATGCTCTACAATGCAGAATCTTTAAATTCTCCCCTACACGCTTACATTCTAGAGGAAGAAATTGTACTTCATCCAATTTCCCAGACTAAAATCCTAGGATGCAATCTCTGTCCTTTCTTTTCTTAATTTCTATGGCCAATGCATTAGCAAGTTGTATCAGTGATCCAATTCTGAAGACTTTTCAGAGTACTACAATCCTTATCTGACTTATCCCTTCCACCTTAAAATCACCACACCAAGTTCCTAACTGAGAGACTTTGCTTCCGCTCTGAGAAGGCATGTGTCCACAGGACAAAAGGATCTCTAAAGAAGCAGGTGACATACAGATGCTGAAATGCCTGTAAGTCTTCTTGAGGAATTTTCAGAATCTATTGGTAAACATCTTGTGTGCCCATTTCCAAAATAGCCATGTATGTATTTGTCTGTTTGCTTCAGATGTTCTGGAATCATTATAGGTGATATTCCTCAGTGAGCTACCAGCATCCTCATAACAGGAAGAAACAATTCTGCATTCCCCCTTTGCACACTCACTGAAAACAGTGTTTCTTCATTGCTATAAGAAGGCAATTACTCTAATTACCTGTGTCTGCTGAAAGCAGTGTCATAATCTGCTGTACAAAGGAGAAGATGAAGGAGCAATAAGACCTGGAAACCTGACATCTGCAGTATCTCTTTGTCCATTTTATATACCAACTATGAAACCATAAAGCCAAATAAAACCAAATCTTTCCCTAAGACCCCAGAGCCCCACTCGCCCTATTCTCTCTTCCTATCTTCACAAATACTTAGGTTAAGCTTTTAATAATGGGAGTCGAACTCAAAGTGCTTTATGACTTTGTTAAGTCACATTATTATAAATTCACATTCACCCACAGCTAAGTTTCTGTTGAGTTTCTTTTAAGAGATCGTAACATCTACACTAAGAAAGTGGCAGTGGGACCAATAATCTATGGTCCACTTGCAGTATTTGTATCACTCACAAGGCAAGAATGGCTTTTGCATTTCTCAGTGGTCTCATCAGAAGACATTATACTGAGTGCGCACAATACCCATGGACCTCACAGCCTAAAACACTTACTACCTGTACTGCCAAGAAAAAGTTTGGTGAGCTTTGTACTAAATGCTATTTAGTACAAATTCTATTTCAGGAGTTCAAATTCCCTTAGTCCAGGAAGAGTACAAAAATCAACTCCACCATAATGTATATTTCAGGTCTCTCTTTCCTTCCAGCACTGTTTTACTTTATTGCTATGGCTTTCAGCTTTTCCCCAGATTTATCCCTGAGGAAGAATCTGGGCCAGCTGCCAATATTCTCAATCTCTGTCCACAGACAGAGAGGCTTTCCTACAGCAAGCCACAGTCCACTCCTCTGCTCTTTGAAGGCCCTCCCACCAAGACCCCCAGGAGGAGGGCTGTGTCAGTCCACATGGGAAGGGACAGTCACTGGATTGTGGTGCACAGAGGTGGGAATATGGACATTGTGACTGTAGAAGATAAAGGTGCTGTAGTCCTGGTTTTGAAAAATTCTTCAGCTGCTGTCAGCCGATAGCAGGAAGAGCCTTGTACCCAGATACCTCCCGGGGAACCTCAGTGGGTGCAGAGTGGAGACTAGGAAGACAGATGTGGCATGGAATCCTAGCTTCCCCCCTAAGTACTGATATCAGAGATGCAACCCACCGAGGCAGGGGAGGCCTGAGCTGCATAGGAGGACATGTCTTGGGCTAAGCGGCCCTGCTGTAGGAGTGCTGGGTAGTTCTTCTTCCCTCTGGGGTTGGCTGATGCTAGGCTTTCATCGTATTTTTTATTCATTAGCAAAAGTGCTCAGTGATAATCTGATCCCCCACCTCCATTTTTAAATACTCTGTTAATGTCTAAAATATATTTTTTATTACTATGGCCCAAAGCTTTATGCTTGGTGCCAGTGTAACTTCACAATTCATGCTAGGTTCCTAAATGACTGGGAAGCCCAAAGCCTTGAAGACAAACACGTTGGATTAAGGATCTTAGACTCCAGTGTTAGGTGCTATGATCCTTCAGTAAACCTAGTTGTTATGGTGAAAAACTTTGCTCATCTTTTGGTCTGAGTATCAATCACATCACTAACAGAATTTTCCAAGAAGTGCTAATGTAGATGGTCAACCAAAAAAAGAGGTTCACAGATGGGGAAAAGAAATGTCATCAAGTCCTTAGACCTGCTGAAACTAAATAATTAATGATACCTCATTGGATCCAGCCCCATCTGGAAGCAACTCAGAGCTTTCAAATAGAAAGAATTTTCAACAAAGACTATTAAAAAATGGTGTTTCTTAACTGTATGGAATGCCCAAATTACAAAAAAAAAAAAAAAAACAAACCCTATGTTCTCAGAATTTCTGTTTATTTAAGTGAATGCCCAGGGGAGTTTGTGACATTGATCTTCTGGATCAATGTCAGGAAAACACAGTGGCTTAACACTAGTGTCAGGAGACTCAGGGCCTGGGGAAGATGAGGAGAGTGATGTGGCTGGCTTGACCCCACCTTTGGAAAATAAAGCAAGAGCAATGAATTAATACCACTTTACGCTGTCCGCTGTTGTAGCCGATTTGCTTGTGACCCCCATTTCCTCTAAAAACACAGTTAGGAGCATCATGTAAGAACCTTTGGGAAAACTAGCAGAGGTATTCCATCTTCAGTAGCTCCACCAGCAGAGCCATTTTTATTCATCAGGGACCACATCCCAGGAGGCCTGGGAAACACGGAGGACACTGGGATGACTCAGACAGACCACGCGCGTCTCCTGCGAATTCAGATTCATGGGATCCTTAATGTTTGAAACTGTTATGGGTTGTGTCTGTGTCCCAAGGTCGTATGTTGACCCCTTCTGCTCTAGGACCTCATGTGTGGTTATACTCAGAAAGTGTGTCTTAAATCATCAACCAAATAAAAATGAAATAATTATGACAGGCCCTAATTCAGTATGACCGATGTCCCTGTAGGAAGAGGAGATTAGGACACAGACCCACAGAGGGAGGAACACCAGCAGACCCAGGGAGCAGAGGACCATCTAAAGCCAAGGAGAGAGGTGTAGAAGGAACCGACCCTGACATTATCTTGCCCTCAGAGTTCAGCCTCCAGAATGGTGAGGAATGAGTGTGCTTTATATTAACTATGCAACACACAGTTAGAGCAGCCCTGGAAACTAAACCAGGGAAAGAATGCATAATTCACACTTCTAACCAACGGGTGTGAAGGAGTGGAAGTCTCTTCTTCCTTCAGACCATTCTGATGAGCTACTTTGTGCACCTTGGGGATGGGAAGCTGATTCTGGGTACATGAGGAAGAAGAAAGAGATGCCCACGGCCATCCTGCCAAAAGAACCAGGAGTGGGGGAGGGGGAAGGAGAAGGGAACAGCTGCCCACAGAGCTGTGGACGCCACCACAGCTGCAATGTCATCTTTGTCCCATGCAAAAACTTTCAGCAAAGTCTGCTAAACAAATGAAATCAAGGGCAGAACTGGATTTTTAATGAAAACCAGCAAAGAGATTTAGACTTAGACTGATATGGGATAAAGTGAAGATTATGCATGAAATTCAGAAGCAAGGGGATCTTAAAGATCTAGATTTATCATTTGGCAGAAATTGTGGAGAAGATTGTGAACTTCCCTGATGGTGGAAATGATAATGTAAAGTAAGTTTGATTTCTTATTTCTTTTCTCTCCAGTCTGCCTTCTGATTATACTCAGAAGTTAATAAGAAGGGAAATGTGTGTAATTACATTCAGTGTGACTGCTGGATTTGACACCATTTCATGTAAGCTGAGTCCGGTGTGCGAGCACATTCAAGTATGAGGGCAGCTGCAAAAAGGAAAGGAATGCGTTTTGGAAATTACATGTTGCACCATCACTCAGCGATGATGGGCAGCTCTGGACAAGGGGAGGGTTGTGGGAGAAAACTGAACTACTCACTCTGTGTTTTGAAAAAAGATGCTTATGTTCGGTTTTAATAGACCCACAGTTGTAACACTAAGTGTAACACTTTCCTCTTAACAATAGTAGTATCTGGGGAAAAATCTGACCATACCGGGAGCCCTAAGGAACATCAAGGGCTACTAGTGCTTCCAAAGAAGAAATTCCCGATTCCAGCTGCTTCCCAGGAGACATCAAAGAGTGAAATCTATACAGCAGCTCATCACACTGCCAGGATGAAGCTTTATAGTCAAGTTGTAGAGTGTAGCTCCTCTTGATACTGTATTTAGTTTTTTAAAAAAAGCCATTTTGACATTTTTGGAGTGATTACTTGACATGGAATCTCTCTACTGAAACTCCTGAGAATGCATTTCCTTCTTGTGTTGGTGCCAAGTTTCTAACGCACTTCAAAATTAAACAAAGAACTTTTTTTTTTTTGCAAAGCTTATTAAAAACTATTGCACTGGCTATTAAAATCTGCACAAGCTTTCCAAGCACTCTCAGGGACTAGAAATGTGCATACATGTAGACCAGTTATGTAACAAAAGACTCCTCCAAGGAAGGTGAGTGAGGGCTTCCTCTCTCCCCTAGCCAAAGGCCCTCATTTGACAGTCTTACTGGAAGTAAGAATTCTAGCCACATGTATTCCATGCAAGACTGCATGGTGAGCTTAATAATATTTTCCAACACTGATGGAATGTAGAAACCAGCCAAGATTTTTCTCCCTAAGCAATCAGGAAATGGTAAATACAATTTTCAGTTTAATGGGCAAATCTGGATTGGATTTGTCGTCTCAGACACCAAGGATTGTGATGCTACAGTCTGGGGCTGTGCTGTCAGTGTCTGACCATCTTACATCAGAGTTTAAAATAGGTCTGAGGTGAGACCCGCAGCTAATGATGGAGCATTAAAAGCAGTTTTGCTTTTTCCTCAGAAATACTGAAAACAGCTCAGGGCCAAAATGCTGCACACAGCTAGTCATCTAGGGCTTGACAAAGACAGCCTGCTTTGTGCAGGGCTGGTCTATCAGGTCCTGGGGCTGTGCTGCTGGAGATGGGCTCACTACAGACACTTGGGTCTAAGGTCTGGCTCTGCAGACTCAGCACAGGGAGGAGCCCTTCGCGGTGTGTCACGGGAGAGCGCCCTCTTGCTCTTTGCTTGTCCCCTTCCTCTCCCTGAGGCGCTGGGATGGGGACCCAGCTCAGGTGCCTTCCCGGCTGTCAGCCCAAGTCACTTCCCTTCCTCCGTTGTCTTACCTTGAGAAAAAGTAAAAGCAATGTCCAGCACTGATGTGGGTCTCATGAATATTTCAGGAGGATGGGGATAGGTCTGTAGAGGGGAGCTTTTTATAAATATTAAATAAAACCCCTCTCGGGAAGCAGTTGCGGGAGCCTGATGCATGGCGCATTTTGAGTCACGATTGTAAGGCTTTCATTTCTCATTATTGCTATCAGTATCACTGAAGCTGGCTGTCCTCCTTCGAAGTCCAGCTCTGCTCAGCAGACACTGATTAAAAGCCAGTTTTCTGCCACGCGGCGGGCCAGTGTCTCTTTGTTTAGCAGGTGTGACACCTGTCTGTTTAATGTTTTCTCTGAATTCTCAGTTAATCCAAAGGGGCATCCTGGATGGGCAGGATACAAAGTTTATGATGGAGAGAGCTTCACATTTATTTCTGCTTCCTTCTCACCAACACTCATCTCTGGAGACATGAAATCAAAATGCTTTGTCAGTGCTTAAAGATTATGAGGAGATTAAGACTGGGAGCAATTGAACATTAAAAGAGTTTTTCTTGCTTAGTAATTGCCTATTAAGGTGCGATTGGATTAAAGCCCTATTATTATAAATTGGAGCGTGTAAAGGCATTAGAAGCCCAGGTAGATCTCTGGACGAACAGCAGAGGAGCACCCCTGATGCACCCTGTACACACAGTGTCGCCCCAGTGTGTTCCACCCGGGCACAGGCGCCAACGTGCTGAATCTCTGGCTCTCACCTGATCTGCAGTATGTCTCTGATGAGAGGCTCCCACCCCATGACCGGCCTCTCTTCTGTGATTCCTGTGGCTTCCTGGAAGCAGTGACTCTTAAGCAAGTCACAGCCTGCACACAGGGAAGCCAGGGCAATTCACACCCTGCCTCAGCCTCATCACTTGTCTGCTTGATGGGAAAGCTTTTCAGAAAACAAACACAAACTGAGGGACAAACTACTAATGCCTGACCAGTACTGTCAAGGTCATCAAACAAAGAAAAGTAAAAAAAAAAAAAAAATTGTCAAAATCAAGACAGGGTGACTAAGTGTGAGGTGATGTCCTAAGTAACACCTAAAATGTCCGACAGAAAGTGAAGAAATTAGAATGAACTGTAGACTTCAGTGGGTGAGACTATCTCAGTATTGTTCCATTAAACATTACCTAGGAAATTAAGTTTGTGGTTTAGCTTTCATAATTGTTTTGTCAACTTTAAGGGTTGCTTTGCTTCTTTGCGTGTTTGGCTGGTTTGGTTTGGTTTTTCAAGACAGGATTTTGTTATGCACGCAGTTCAGGCTGAACTTGAACTCATTATGCAGCCCAGTCTGGCCTCAAACTCATGGTGATCCTCCTACCTCAACCTCGTGGATGCTGGAATTAAAAGTCTATGCCACCACACTCAGCTTTAAGTTATTTGGAACTAGAAGGTTTATTTTTCAAAAGACCTATGATTAAATGCAAACAAGTGAATTAACTTGCAGAATTAAAGAAAAACATGCTCATGAACATTTTCCACCTAATGCATGTGTCATTGCTTTGATGTTAGAAATTCACACAGGTTACCATGCAGCTCTTGTGGTCCAAAGCACAGGAGAAAGTATCAGTTTGCTTGCACATATGTGCATGTATCTGGATTTCATTGTGCTCGACTGTCAAATTATGATAATCCTAACTCCTTACTGGTTCATCTGTGGTGTTTAATCTGACAATGTGAACTTCTACAAGGTGTCTGATGTGAGGCAGGTATCCTACTAACATCAATTCCCTTTCTTCCGCTCAACCTTCTTTCCAATAAGGATTAGTCATACTCTCAGTTTTCTTTTGATCATGTGAACTTGATCAGCCATTATAAATAATTTTGTCCCAGCCAAGCATTGTTTGACCTCTACAAGATACATTCTTAAATATTTAATGGTCATTGGTTTTTAATCACCTGAGAAGTATCTTTACACAAAGCTGAAAGCGAATAGAACTAAACCTAAAAAGACACCAAAGGAGATAGTGGAGATGTTGCTTTGTTTCATGTTTTAGAAATATATAGATAAATAAATAATACATAAATAACCAACAGAAGCTGTGGCCGCGACGAGTTCACAAAGAGAAACTACGGTAAGGAGCGAGAGTAGCGACTGCACGTGCCCTTTCTCTGCAGGTGGGGAGCAGGCAGAGAACAGGGAGAAATGTGTCTACCCCACAACCCCTGCTTCCCCTGCCCTGAGTGGAAGTCTGTGTTCTCACATAAGCAAGGACCCTTTGAGAGCCCACAAGGTGGGAAGTTCCATACTTGCTGCTGGAAGTAGAAGTAGAAGCTCATCCTCCGGTCTGAGGTTCCACCCGAGATTCGATTGAGGTTGAGGAAGGGTCCCAGCAATGTGCAATTTGCTGAGTTTTCAAGTGTCTAGAAGACAGTGAGCGCGTATAGGAGGAGATGACCTAAACCCCAAGCCCATACTCAAACTGCTACGGTCTGGAAACTGCTGCTAAGCTGGAAGCACAGGGTGTCTGGGGAGGCGGATAGCAGAGGCGACAGAGCACACAGCACGGGCCAGGTCCTCAGTTCCAAGTTGCTCGTCCTGGGAGATAACGGGTGAGTTCCATCTGTCCCGGCCTCCATAGCAGTCAGGACCCTGGTTGCAGGACAGAGGGTGACCTCATGCGTCCTGACTGAAACCAGAGTTTGAATGCTCTTGATAAAAGTTCAGGCAATAGGTTACAGGATACAAAATGACACAGTGGCCAGAAAAATACCAAGTCGTGTGAGTCAGGATTGGTAAATCAAAGGATGCTGTGTGTGGAGTACAGTCCTGAGTGACTCCCAGACTTCCGGATGACAGCAATTATCAGCACAGGAAATGGAACAGGTGCAGAGAAAGGGTGAAGATGAGAGCTTAAAAGGAAAAATGCTGAGCTTCAGAGGCCTCTTGGCTGTCCAAGATGCAATGGAAGAGAGGGCCAAGAAGAAAGCATCAAACCCAGCAAAGAGACCATCACGGCATGGAAACCCATGAGACTGGGGAAGAAATATGAGAGATACTGGTTGCCACAAGCTTATTTACTCCAGATATTTTTCCACAAATAAAAAGAAAGTGAAATGAATTTTGACACATTTTTGTGTCAAACACAGAACAAACATAGATCAAGAAAGGCATAATGTCAGAAAAGGCTGAGCACCAGACACACATGGGTCTCTGGTGTGGGGCGGTACTTGAGGTGTGGGCAGGAATCAGTTTGCTCAGAAAGCCCGTTAGGTAAATGGAAAGATAATTACTCCATCTCTTATGGCCTAGTGCTTTGCCATGCCTTTGAGGAGGAGGGCTGGCTGGGTGAGAATTTGTCCCAGATGAATCAATAAAGGCATATGCAGAAGCTAGATTTAGAAGGTGCTGTGACAGCCACGTACTTCATTTCTGTGCTCTGCGGTCCTCCTGCGAGCTGCCACCTACTGAAGAAGTCGAAGGATGGCGAGAAACAAGGCGTACAGTTTCCATCTAAAGGTGGTGAAGGTGGGATTGGGTTTTTTGGGACCATTCAACACTGCTGCAGGGGCAACATACCATGTAATTTGTTTTCAGTGAATACATCAGTAAAGTAAAATACTTTGTGAACCCAATTATTAGACAACTTTATGCAGGTGTTATAGAAACAGTAGCAGTATCTCCGGCAGTAAATGCATGCCAGCCCATTTGTATTTGTTGGAATTAGTTTTGACTGTGGGAATCGAAGTTTGCTTCTTTGGGGTTTAAGAGAAGGCTGGATTTGAGCAGTCTGGGGCATGTGTCATAACTGTGAGAACCCCAGGTCCCCTCTGTGTGGTTGCTTCACCATGCCCCTGGCATTCTAGCCATGGCACACATGTTCCGGCCAGAGGACGTGGGCCAAGAGACCTGCCTGATTTTAGACAAGCCATCTATCGGACAGCCTAGTCATGTGGGCAGAGCTAGCTGCAAGGGATACTGGGAAATACAGTCTTTCTTCTGAAAACCCACGCCCCTAGCTCTTATGGCTTGTATTTAAATGTTTCCCCCAAAGCCTCATATGCTTATAGTTGGGCCTTTTCAGAGCTTTCTGAGTCTAGGGTTTGACATACTGGGCTTAAGGGTGTATGGCACAAACTTAATTTATTGATTGGAATTAGTATCATTCTTCACGTGAGTGAATGGATTTAATAAAGACAGAAGCCCCACCCTGAGTGTGGGTGGCACCAAACCAAAAGGCTTGGGGCCCAGCTGGGATAAAGGAATAGACAGGCTCACGGTTGCTGGCTCACTCACTCCTGCCAGCTCTGCCGAGGACTGTTTTTCTTTTACGATGCCCTTTGCAGCACTACCCTGCTTTGAAGCCTGTAGACTGTGTACCGAAACCTCTACAAACTTGGAGCTAAAATAAACTTTTCTTCCTTTAACTTGTGGGTGTTGGTATTTTGTTCTGGCAAAGAAAAAAGTAACTATGACACCTACCTAAAAGAGAGGACCTCTTCAGGAGAGAAATGTGGAGAGTATGTACCAGGGACATAATGGTAGATGGTTCGGTTTTCACTACTTGGATTAGGCCAACGTTTAATGAGAACTGGGATGACAAGGCACCGACTCTTCCTCTGATGATGGCACTAGCAAAGGATGAGCTATTCCCTGGCTTGACAATCTTGGGACCAATCACAACATCTTGTGCTATGATACATGCAGCTTTGTGGGAAGAAGAATACTATTCAAGATCACTTTTTGCCACCAAACAAAGAGACAGCAGGGCCAGGGCTCCCCTGAGTATTTGTTGCATTGCTCCTTGATTGTGAATGCCATAAGATTATTTAAGGGAACAGTCCCCTGGGGTCTCCATGTAACCTGTGGTCATCAATCTGTGCTAGCGATTCTCAGTGGGTTGAGTATGATAGAGTTTGTTACACACAGGAAAGAGAAGGAAGGAATTAAACTGCTTCAGACACAATGACAGGAGCCCATGAGTCCCTTTGTGTCTGTCACTAATTTCAAGTCTTGAACTATCTGCCCTTCAGTCTAGGAACTCAGAAGAGGCAATGTGACAGAATGGGAACTTTGGCTTAGCATATTGATTGTGGTTTGTGATCCAAGTATGTATATCACTTAAACTACAATTTTGCCACCTGTAATAGAAAATAATGTTACTAATCTCCCAGCGTCACTTTGAAAATGAATAAGGTCACAAACAGACACAGTTTCTACTCTGCAAAGCATTAATAAAAATGTCAGGAGTGTATTCATGTCATCCATGAAATGCAAATTCCTTGAGAAAGGTTACTTAATGGAGGAAGATATTTGATAATTACTGTGCACTATGATTTGGAAAAGATAACCCTTCAAATGTTTTTTTTATTGGTGGTAGACAAGCTCAGCTGACCTTTTCCCAAATCTTGACAATTAGTGGTGAAAGGAGATAGCCCCTCTGAAAGGAAGCCATGGTGCGCTTTACTCCCTTAATGAGACAAACAGGAAACCCAACACCAAAGAGATTGCTGTGCAGGCAATTAACCTTGCAGAGGGGGACAGTCCAACCTTCCGCCGAGCAGACAGGCAATCTCTGTAACAAGCAGTGATTTGATTTACCATGGTTCCTTTCATTTTCACCAGTGAAAGAGCTGATGTTGCTTGCTCTGGGTGAATTTCATGTTCCTGCTGAAGAAAGTTTATTTTGGAGTTAGATTTTCCAGTGTTGGAGGGACCCGTGGTTAGACTAAGCCCTAGCATTTGTGCAGGTCCCTGTCATGTCCATGGCTGAGGTGGAGATCTCCTGTGCATGTCTGCTGGACTTTCGTAGCTGCATTTGGCTCTTAAACCCACATGAAGGCTGAAGCAGACGGGAGGTCGATGGATTAGCAACAGACACAGGATTCAAAAGGGAATTGCAAAAGGCAAAGAAAGTCTACAGTGTAAGATTTTCCAAAACCAGAAACGCAAAGAGTCTGACTGATTTTTATAAGGCACAGTGTCATCCATGTTTGGTGTCTGGCTTTGAAGTTTTTCTTTTGAAAGAACAGCAACGTATCCTCCTAAGACATGGCCGAAGTGCACGTCTCGTTCCACTACCCTTTCTACCTCTGTAAACATTAGAAGCTGAGTTGACCAAGATGACTTTAGAGACCGTTTCCCTGGGCATGGTACTGAGACAGGAAGTAGTGAGACAGGAGACAGGGTTTAATGAGCCAGTGAGGACAACGGCCCCAGAATGACGTCTGCTGAGTCATCATGCCTCAGGGATCTTGCAAAAACATCTGCCAGCTGTCTGGGAGGCCACTAACCTGTGACCCTGGGCCTGCATGGGCATTGTGGCAGCACTACATAGATCAGACCCCGAAAAGGATGTCAACTGCTCTAGAGTAACCCTAACTCCCTTCTGAATCCTCTAAGACCCCCTAAAATAAGAGTCTCCCACTCAGAGCTCCTCCCAGCTAGTGAGACCTCTATTTCTTTGCCTTTGTATCTTTTAAGTCAATTTGCTTGCACTCTACCTTCTCCATTTACGCTTTCTTTCTTTGTCTCTGTGGAACATGACACTGCTGTTCTATTAACAGTATGAATGAGAAAGCAGAAATCCAGAGACTTCAGGGCAAAAGTCCTGGAAGAAAGAAAATAAAAGAATTTAGAAACGTTTTCCCTGCAAGGTGCTGTAGGATTTACTGAATAATCTTTATTGTGGGACTCCAGGGAGCTGTTCTAGGGTGATGAATGAGACTGGGAGAGACAGGAATCAGGTGCTGGGGCATCAGGCAGCTGCCAATCACCTGAGAGTTGTGGAAGGGTGGCTTCCCCCAAAACGTGGCTGTGACCCCTCCAAGATGCTGGTGCACCTTCCTCAGGTTTTGGCATGCCACGGAATCCCCTGGGGGCCCAAGACCAATGCACTACCTGGTGCTGTGGCCCTGCCATAGGAGTGCACCAGGACAGCCCCCAGCCCTCCCCCAGCTGGAGCCCTACCTCTCGGACTCCTATGAGTCCATCACAGGTAAGCAAGTACAGTGCACATTGTTGTGTTGGATCCCAAAGCAAAGCTCCAGGAAGCTAAGTCTCCCCTGTTTCACCAGTGGATTTCTTCATCTGGAGGGATGATTCTGCCTTTTCCTTAGATCAAAGTGTTCTGAAGCCTAAACAGCTCATGGCACAGGATGCCTTCTACCAAAGAAAGCAACGCTGCCTGGAGATAATTAATTTAAAGGGAATTATCTTTGCCTTTCGATGTGCCAGCAGAAGACAGTGGTTAGGAAGGAGATCAGAGGGACTTAAATATTCACTTAAGCCCTCTAGACATAAAACTTTGTAAGCGCCTTTCATGCTAACTACAAAGAGAAAGGCAAAACACGCTGGTCTTTTTGTCCAAGAATCAGTCCCCAGGAGACCAGGCCACTGAGGCAGCATTTCAAGTTCTACAGCATGTCACTCCCTGTCATTGCCGAGGTCCAGGGCACTTGCTGTGTTTGGTTTTGCTCTGTTTTTATTAACCATGGCCAGTGACACTGCGATCACAGCCTTGCCACCTCCTGTCACAGCATCAGCTGATGACAACCTTCTGTCCACTGGAGAACTGTCACGCACCGTGAGCCGAGCTCCTCCCTTTCTCTCAGTGTGTGACCAGATGGAATGAATTCCTGTGATAAAGACAGAACACATCCAAGTAGCTCCTTAAAGCACACTCCATGCAATTTTTATTAAATGAATTCAGATCTTAAAATTCAAAAGTATGAGTAGTCTTAATGTATTCACACTGAATTCCACTATGGATACTTTAAAACAAGGTCATGTGTTTTAGTGATCCATGTTTCCAGAGAAGATGTGGAGAGGGCAAGTGGTGAGTGGGGTGTGGACTTCCAGGTACCTTTAGGTTTTAAGATTTCTCGGCGTGGCTTTTTATCAAGTTAAGCCATGAGGATCCTCCAGGTCTGGGATGGCGAACACCACAGGCTCTCAGCGCCTCCGGAGCACAGGAATCGATGATGTGGAGCTTGTTTTTCGGGCTCACTGTACCCAGGCTTGTCCTAACTTGCTGCTGTAGTGGACGGTGACCAGTATTGGTTCCAAGTATTGATTTTTCCATCTCCTGCTTTTATCAAGCACTCACTGGAAAATAATTGCCCGAGGCACCTGCCACAGAAGCAGCTCCTGTGACTCATAGCTGGTGGAATTGTTTTTATCCTTCCCATTCAGTTAAAAAAAGGACATAGACCTTTGCATTTTCTGAGCCTGTATTTCACTTGTGCCTCAGCAAGTTAGATTAGTATTGCATGCGGAAAAACAGGAAGTGAACTTGTTACCACTTGAAACTTGTTACAGTTTTAAATCTTAAGACTGATCCTCCTCTCTTCCTCTTCCTCTGTCTGTCTGTCTCTCTCTCTCTCTCTCTCTCTAGGCAAACATCCTCCCTTTTCAGGCATAAACATCGATAGTGATCCCTGATGCACCGGTGCGTGATTGTACTGTGCTGCTTTCCACGGCTCTGACTTCCTCCATCTGTGGAACAGAAGAAGGAAATAAAAGAAAATGACAATCAACTCATTTCCCAGTTGCTATATATCCACACAATCATAACAAAACAACAAGAAAATGGCAACAAGACAAATATTATTTCTGACCCGCTAATAGGAGAATTCAATTAACTAAATTTTATAATGCCACAAGAAAGATAAAATTTTAGATGGAATGTCAGGAAATGTTTCCTGATAATAAGAAACAGTTGATTGATGGAAAGCCTTTCAGGAGGATGACTAGAAGTTCTATCACCCAGAACATTTGAAAATTAAACCTCAGCCAAAACAACAGAAGCTGAGCACGGCTCTTAGGTCCCCCTCATCAACACTGCCCAAGAGATGAGTGAGAAAACCCCCTTTTAAGTCTGGGTGACACTGAGCAGTAAGCCGGCGGTCGGGGCAGCGTTTGCTGCTATTAATCTTCAGTTTCTGAGTGAAGGTCACCCTTATAACAGTTCAAAAGGAACGATTCTAAGAGATCCAGGAGAATAGAGGGTTTTAGCGACCGTGCTCTGTACCCAAGGGTCCCTGTTGTTTCTCAAATCTTTTACTTCTGTCCTGCATGTCTTTCAAGCTGACCTGAGGCCAGCTTCTCTGCTCAGGGAGGACTCCTGGTCAGCGCTTGGAAGTGTTCAGCAAGGATCTTTAAACACCGAGGCTGCCGTCCCTGGGCACCACGGGCGACACACTGCCCTCGGTTCTTATTCTCCGAGCGGTTCTTTCCCTGGGACGGCTCAGCTGCTCTCTGCGCTCCACTCTGGGAGGTGGAGAAGGGCCCCATTTATTTCCCTTTTCACTTTAATCCTAATGAAAACAAGCACATATGGCCTTACTGAGGTTTCAAACCAGGCCCAGTGACACGCTGAGCACTCTCCTGCCCACGTCTACACTCACTCCAGAGGGGCATTTGCCTTTAAGAATCTGCCTCTTAATAATTTATGGATGTATCCAACTTATGTCTAGCCTAAACGGATTTCTTCTATTTTCACTGTTTTGTAACTTGATGCTTTCATTTAACAATGTCTCAATATTTCTTTTTCAGGCTAAAACGTAAGGGTCTAAGTCATTCTTTAATTATATGGCACTGATAATATTGGCTGTATATAGTCATCACAATCAGTGAACAATAGGTTATTTCTAATTTTCACTTCCACGAAGGATGCTATCGCACACCTTCATGTTTCTGTAAGAACATGATCACTCACACTCAGTAACAGTGTAAGCACAACCGTGGGGAGGACATTGTTCTTTGCGCTTTGCTATTCATTACTTCATTTCATCTTCAAACTGGCTTTATGAGACAGGTACAGGTGTGATCCCTGCCCATGGGTGAGACACTGAGGCCCCGAGCAGCCGATCTAGCTGTGCACGGCTGTCAGCACAGGCAGACTGAAGCAGAATCCAGGGTTCCGGTCGCTTCCTCACATAACCCTTTTGTTGTACGAACTCTGCATAGCAATGCTTTTCAGTACGTGTTGTTCCTGAGACTGGAGCCTTTTCCATTAAATATTCTACTTGATTATTACTAGATAACTTCAAAATGACTGACTTTTACGTATCAGTTGAACTAATCTTTGCACTGAATTGACTCAGAAGGTTTAGTGAATTTTCCAACTGATCGGTTGGATTCTTCAAAAAAGCTTTATTGAGGTATAATTTACACCCCATAAATTTATCTGTTTTAGGCACAAAGATAAATATCTTTTATAAAATTACCAAGTTATACAAATAGTATCAATTAATAGATGTAGAAGAATTCCATCACTTTAATAAGGTTACTCATGGAGGGGCACGGTGGCACACACCTGTAATCCAAGCATTCAGGAGGCTGAGGCAGGAGGATCACACAAGTTCAAAGAGAGCCTGGACCAAATAGGGAGACCCAGCCACAAAAAGCCAATGAGTAAATAAATAAATAAAAATTCATACCTTTTTATAGCTAATTTCCACTGACATGTCCAACTTTAAGCCACCCACGACGTGCTCTTGTCTCTATGGATTTACCTTTGCTTGATGTTTTGTTTAAACACAATAATGCAATCCGTGGTCTTCTGCATCTGGCTTCTTTTTGAAGCATATATATGTTACAGCATGAGGAATATTTTGTTTTGAATATTATTGTGTCATGGGTGTTAACCACACTTGTCTGTCTATTCACTAGTTGATAGGCACCTGGATTTTCCCACATTTTCCACACTGTAATGAGGATTGCTAAGGAATAGTGAGCCTTGTTTGGATAAGTTTTCACTGCCCTTGAGTAAATAACTAAAAGCGTTTCTCAGGTGGTACATTTATGTTTAAGGTACAACAAAATTCCTTTCCCAAGGGCTACATTGTTTAAGCTTTTCACTAGCAATGCATGAGAGTTTCATTGCATTGATCTTGGAGACACATAATTCATTTTCAGTTTATAAATCAGAAGAATCAAGATTTAAACAATCTGAGCAACCTTTCGTGGTCCTCATTTGTAAGCAGCAGAGTTACAAATAATATGTAGATCATTCTTATTCCAGATTCCAAACTATTAAGAATAGTAAAATAAGTGCCATTACAATAATTGTCAACTATTCTCTTGGTGTTAAAATCAGAGTTTCTAATTATGTTCATGCCCAAAAAACCCTCTAAATTATCTGTGTATAAAATTGTCAGCAGTCTACATTTTTTTAGTTCACAGAAAAAAGATGAGGGGGATTAAAAGAGAAGAAAAACTGAGGAAAACCAGTGCAAACATCCACATCAGAAAGACAGCTCAGAGGCCTCCTTTCCCAATGGCTGGATCCCTGCACCTCCTTACCCCCCTGCCCAAATCACCACTTCTCCAAGCCCCTCTTTCCACTGGAGAATCTTGCCTGCATTCCTCAAGATTCGTCCTAGGAAGTAGAGGGTGGTGGTCCAAAGGGTCAACCAGCCACGGTTGATGTGAGCCCATTTTCAACTCTGTAACGTGGTGTCACCTAAAATCCAGGGGGAAGGGTCTCTCCTTCACCTTGTAATAACTATTGAATCTGTGGTTCAGAACTCAGTGACCTAAAGCTGCCCCAGCCAGAGTCCCAATATGTCCTGACCACAGGGCCCCCGGGGAACGCTGCAATCTGCTCCCTGCACACTGCTCCTGAAGTTACGTGCGTTTCAGAGCTGTGAACCCCAGACTGATCCCTTAATGACGGGCACAGACTTTCCTCAGCAGGCGAGGGCAGCAGAAGGGCAGCTGAGGAGCATTCACCATAGTGCCTTTCCAGGGAGCCCTTCTCCTTTGGCTCAAAACAAAACGAGACATCTTTCCTCACTAATAGACCCAAAAGAATCTCAGCCTTCCCAATACTTAGTCACTTTCTCTCCTTTTATAAACTACTAAGTGGTTAAATCAATTTAAAAATGGATTCGCATGAACTCAGTCATATATTTTGATGTTAAATTGAACTACATAAAATCACAACAGTAGTGGGCAAACATATGCAAATAGCAGTTTCATATGGTTCGACCTAATGACTGAGCTCGTCACCCTAACCGCATGTTATCCACGCACAGCACAGCAGTGTTCTGTCTGTGCTGACTTGGACCATGCAATAGAATAGGCACAATGTCTTTCCAAAAAGCCAGTGTACTGGGCCCTTCTGATTATTCCAGGCATTGGTTTGTTAAATCTGTGGCTTTAACAGCAATTTCCACAAGACCTGCTGCTCTCACAACTAGTTTAGAAGAATTCCCATGAGCAGATACACAGAGAGGACAAATAGGACAGATCTTCTACCCATGACATGGGTCGTTTACTTAAACTCTGACTCTTCCCTGTGAAGACAATTTTCAGAATGTTTATTTAAAATATAGATTTGTTTTCTCTGAATCTTTTGGAATTTTAGCAAAAACATCAATGATATCCTCAAGAAAAATATACTTCTGGCTCAGAGGAGCTTTGCGGAGACAGAATGGGTTTCCAAACCGCTGCCTCCTTATCTCTGCGCCTTAGGGAATTGAAAAGAAAGCAGATGATCTGAAATAAAACAAGCCGGGAGCCAGGAAGAAGCCGGGGAAGCGGCTGGGGATGTTTCTGCATTTTTCTGCCCGGTATCCAGCCTCCATCGGCGAGAGGACACTTAGCAAGGGACAGCAGCCTAATGTCAGCCCCTGTCCCCTCCAGCCTCCCGCCCTTCCCACCCGCTCCAGATCATCCCCACCTGGCCGGTGACCTTCTGGGGAACAGCTTCTCCTCGCTGGTGCATCGTTCTACTTTTACGTTGGGTAACAAATATTTCCAATCACAAATTTTCCTTTCGTTTTCTCTTTTGCTACACACACTTTTAATGAGTCCGTATTTGTGGCACACACTGGTTAGGGCTGGCTTTGCGGTAGGGTACATACACTTACCGCAGCTTAGCCGTTTTTTACTCCCGATCCCACCCTCCCTTCTCCGCCCACATTGCCTCCTGTTTCTGAACTCGGTCCTTTATTTTGCCCTTTACGTTGTTGACATTTTGAAGCTTTTGCATTAGAGAGATGATGTGATATTAACCTTTGGTGACTGACTTATTTCCCTTAGTAGTATAGTCTCAAAATCTATCTGTTTTCTCACAAATGACTTAAAATTGTCCTTTTGGGGACTGAACATAAGTACCACTTTATCTATTCATGTGTTGATGGACATGGAGGCTGCTTCCACCACTTAGCCTTTGTGAGTTGTGCTGCTATAAATATAGGCAGGAATTTATAGCTGTTACAGAACAACCTTAGCTCTTCTGGGAATATACCCAAAAAAGGCAGAGTTGTCAGATGGAATTCCTATTTTTAGTATTTTGAAAAATCTCCATACTGATTTTCTAAGTGGTTGTACTAGTTTATATTCCTACTAACAATATAAAACAGTTTCTTTTTCCACCCAACCTCACCCGCACTTTTTATTGAGCCCTTGATAATGACCTTTTCTATTGGAATAAGGTGGCAATTCAGTGTTGTTCTGATCCACACTTTTCAATGGTTAATGACAATATTTTTGCATGTTTTCAAATTTTTAGTAGTATCTCTTACTAAGTGGTGAACCATAAAAGAGTTTCATTAGAAAATAATCCCAAAGTGAAATATTTAGCAATAACTCTGTATTTTTTATGGATTTGAGGCTGATAAAATATTTATGTAATTGAAATTGTAATGTAAAATTGTAAAGTTTATTTTAATTGCACTAATTTTTGTGTAAGAGATTGAATTAATTTATAATAAACAGAGTAAGAACTATGAAAATAGCTAAGAGATTTAACATGTAGTTTTACAGGAAATCACACTGCAGCAGCATCTGTGGTTCTATTTTCTTGTGGTCATCGTTTTGTGAATCATTTCTCAATTTTAAAATTCTGAGAACATTTTTTTAGACAACCTAAAAGCATGTCTTTCCAGAGCATTCCTCCATACAGCACAAGTCCCCGAGACAGAAATAGAGCCAAGAACACATTTTGAGAGAGAAGGAAGTGGAAGGGAGCAGAAGGAGCCCGGCTTAAATCCCCACAGAAGAAAACCAGAACGAGGAGGTTTGGAATCTGGAAGAGGATGGTGTTGGTCTTGTTTCTACCCAGACTTGTATTATTTTCTTTTCTGAAGGTTATGCTGTTCTTTCCAAAGCCTCAAAAATGTTGGGGAAAAAAAAAATCAGTGTATTGATTGTCACAGCTGCTGCCAGCCACCTTGCATAAGGGCACATAAAGGACATAGTTTTCTCATTAAGTAGAAAAATACACATCTATGTAAACACACATATCAACATGCTAAAGTTTAGAATCTCTGTGCTTAGTAAAAACAACCACTAATTTCACGATCTTACATTGTTATCAAAGATGTAAACTGCATACCAAGTTGTGGAAAATATACCAAACTGATCCTTCCTCTCCATTTAAAGAATCCTATTTCTGCATATTCTCTACATGAATGTGCTATGATTTATACATAGTCCTAAGCTGTAGTAAGTTCAGGAAATAGTCACTCTCTGAAACAATATTCCAATAAGCAGTCAGTATTCGGAGCATGAGCCTAGCTTTCCAATGGAGGTAACGTCTGTGTAGAGCTGAGGCTGCCACTGTATTATCACATCTCCGTCAGGAGCCTGAGGGCTTGTTCTCAGGAAACACAGCTGGGAACTGATGGTGCGATCCACTTTGTGGTACCGTTAATCAGTGTTCAAGTGATGCTGGGTCTCCAAGGGTGTCTGGTGGATGAGTTTGCATTCAGGCGTCCCTGCTGCTCACACGCAGACACCCTGTTGGGAAGGGGTGGCTGGTGTGGACACGGAGGTGCTGGTGTTGACGTGTGCATACATGTTGGTGATGGTTCTCTAAGGAGGACAAGGGTGTCTCTGCCTATCTTGAGCCATTTCCATGGAGCCTGGGACCGAGCAAACTTGAAATCTGCTCCTTTAGCCAGTGGTTGGTACGTCTAGAGGAAGATGGCCCTTCAGATGTCCACAGTGGGTCTTTAAGATGCTCTAACCACCCATTTACCTCGGCCTCCAGTTCACCGAAGATTTTCACCCTTGTTCCCTAACAGAGGGGTGTTCTCGGGAGAGAACGTTCAGATCTGTGTTTTAAAGATAGCTGGGTCAGTATTTCTCATGGTTTGTTACCAGACAGGCAAGTTTTTTTTGGCAGGATCTTTGGATACTGCAGTAAAGAAACTTCTCCTTGGCCAAACCTTGGCTATGTTAAAGCTTTTTGAAACTTGAAATTCAGTCACTACAGAAAAGGTCACAAGCTTGCATTCATTCGTACAGTAAGAGCCAGACCCTAAGGGAGGAGTGGGATGGCTGGGGCTACTGTGAACTGAAATGAAAGGCAATCACTGCTTTGCTTGGGTCACTGCTGACCCTGTGGGAGTGTGTGTCCTTCCTGTAGGAAGATTCTCTGATTCTTGAGAGGAAATAAATCTCCAGGCTTTCGGGACTCTGTTCTGCAAGTGTAAGCGCTGGAACAAATTCTGCGGGATCTAGTTGGGATGAAAACGTCGCACTTGAAAGCAGCCATGGCAAACAGGGATGTGATTCTGCTTGGAAAAAGATCTGGTTCAGAGTCTAGGAAATCTTCAGTTTCCATGACTGTCTCTCTAATCTGAAAAAGACCAAGTACCACGAATTCAGTGGAGATTGTATGGATGGCTCATGAGTCATAAATTAGCAATAGGGATGAAAATGGGTGATTATGGTAGAAATTACAGATAGTATTACTTCCACACACATAATGATCTGTCAGTAATGCATTCCTATGTACATACCTGGAAGAGGTACGCCCAAGAGGTATAAATCATTTATCAGATCCCAAGATCCAAATAGCTCAGTGACTTCAAAGACAAAGACACCCTCTAGTAAACGCCTTTCAACTAAGAGGCATGCCACTGCAGGCATCTTTCCCTATTACACACAGGAATACAGAGTTATCCCAGCTAAACAGGACGGGTGTCTTCAGAAGAACGGCCTCTGGGGCTGCCTTTGCAGGGCGCTCCATTTCTCACGGCGCTGGAAACCTGCTGAGCTCCGCAACCATCCCAGGACGAAGGTCTCTGCGCGTGAGTGGCTGCTGACCGGTTTGATGTAGAGTACTCAGCTACGCCTTCCACGCCACAGAGTTCCATCACTGCCGCGTCTGGGTGAGCTGCCTCGCTTAGTGTCCAACTATTTTTTCTTTTTACTTTAAGTACAATAAAAATATGAAGGAAAATCAACAAAATTAGTATTTTACCCAAAGAATAAGTTGAAGCAGAATGGAGAGACCCCCACACTGATGTGTCTCCAGGTGTGACCAGTGATAGATTGTGGCTCTAGAGGTGGCGGTCACAAGGCCACACTGGTAGATGGAAAGAAACAAACCAGACTCACGAGAGACACCTCCAGCCTCCTGCCACACACGGAACAGTGCAGAGCTGCAGAGGGGGCAAAATATGGGGGAGCTTGTAACCTCCCTCAGTCCCAATTTCTTTCCCTCTGCCATGGTTGAGAAACAAGTCACCCACAGAACCTCCTTTCTCTCTCTTTTTTCTCCTTATCAATGCCTTGCTTTGTTCTGAAGCAGCCAACATGTTCTGGCTCTTTGACACTTGCCATAAATTGAAGTTTCCGGGGGAAAAAATTCACGCTGAAGTATTGGTACGTTAGTGTGCTAATCACGCCAGCACTTACATTTTAACAGTGAGGCATATAATGTAGTAGAATTACCATGAACAGTCTGATCTCCACCACTGTTATTCTCAGGAGAGACAGAGAGGACTTGGGGGTAGCTTTATCATTTTGTGTAAAATCAGACCACTAAGGTGACAGCTTTCTCTGTAATCCACAGTAAAAGAATAGATGATGGGAAAACTCCTGACCGCACCATGTCAAGCCAGCAGAGATGAGTCTTTCTAGATGGTGTGTCAGTGCGCAGTTCCAGTGGCAGTGAAAGGCCCTGCATCGATCACCGTCACCTGGATGCTGACATTAATCTCCCATTGCTTAACCCAGGAAGACCCTGGGCTTCAGGTGTTTTGTTCACTGCAGGATCACAGGCCCCAGCGCAGTGCACTCAGGACATATTCAAAAACAATTTCCAGAATGGATACAGCCTGTGGAGGAAGCGAACTGCCACAAGATCCTGTAGACAGTCACTAGAGTGACTTTCCAACTGAAAAGGTACAGGCTCTGCAAATAAAGTTCTATTCCTGAATCAGTATTTCAAAATATGCATCCATTGAGGAGATGATTCTGCATGGCGTGTAATATCCACCGAGCGATGGAAATCAGAGCAAGGTCACTGTCATTTCCACCTGTGGCTCGGTCACATGGCAGCTATGGGACCGCAGTCTCTCTGAATCTGTGTTTAGTCCTACTTTTAAATGATGGTGCTTACCTCACAGGAGGCTGAGTACTGAAAGAGACAAAGACAAAGCAAGACCAACGCTCCACACTCAGCTCCCATTTTCCTTTCCTTCCCACTTTGGTGCAGCATCTCTCTCTTTTTCCCAGGACATGAATAATGAAACATTTTCACAATTTAAAGTGTTTTTTCACATGCTCAGCATAGAGCTCATCTAACCAAAAGCATCTTTCTGATCATTCGTCATGACAGATTCTTTTTAGAACAATTCAGGAGCTGTGTAGTCATATAACCAACTGGTAAATTTAACTTTTAGTCAACAAACATCCTATAAGTAATTTTCGGT
Source organism: Hydrochoerus hydrochaeris (assembly GCA_004027455.1). Classification (NCBI taxonomy): domain Eukaryota; kingdom Metazoa; phylum Chordata; class Mammalia; order Rodentia; family Hydrochaeridae; genus Hydrochoerus; species Hydrochoerus hydrochaeris. The sequence goes on from PVLA01000663.1 coordinate 455,987, forward strand.
GTTATATATTTGCTAGGCATGTTTAAAATACCTGCCTAACCTTTCTGAGGACCTTTAAAATTAAGAGGTATCACGTGGCACCACCAGTTAATATTGATAAGCAAATAGCATGGTTGGTATAAATCATAAACCAGCTCTCCACTTCTGGTGACCCAGGTGTTAATATCGCTGTGTGGTTCTGATTTGCACAGTGACACCCTGAAGAAGTCAGTGTCCCTGTGACCGGTCCAGCATGTTAGGGACACAGTGAAGGGCAAGAGAAGTCTTCACTCCGTCAGTGCCAGCCACCTTCACCCCTTTTCTTTGGCGTTGCTGGTCATTGTATGCTCCTTCTTTACAAAAGACTTGGGGTCTGAGTCAGATCCCTTTGTTGATAGTTACTGTGGTTTTCTCTTACTGCTGTGAGAAATTACCACAAATTTCATTCCATAAAGTAAGGTGAGTTTATCATTTTATAGTACAGAAGTCTAGAGTCTGGTGTAGGTCACATTAGAATAACATTAGAATAACAGCTGGGTCCTTTTGGAGACTCAGGGAGAATCCATTTCCCAAACTGGAGAGGTACCTGGTCCCTCGGCTGCTGACCTCACCTTCCATCTTCAAACCCATGACAGCCAGAGGCAGTTCTCACACTGCAGCACTGACCCTTCTACTTCCTACTTCCACGTTTAGAGGATCTTGAAATGACAGTGACTCTGCCTGAAAGTCTAGAATAATCTCTCTAGTTCTGCCCACTGCCTTAGTATCCTCTTGCTGTGTAACTTAACATATTCCCAGGGAGTGGGGATTTGGAAAAGGTGTCTTTGAGAAAGGCAGGGATTGCCATTCTGCCTCTTGCAGTTAGCATTCGAGTTGTGCCTTGTGTAGTCAGCATGGATTAGCATTGCGCTCACCAGCTTCTCTCCCTGCCTTCCTAACATTTGCATCAAAGTTTCCCACCCCAACAATCACATATGCGCAGTGCATGCAACCGACTCACGTATGCATGCTCAGCACCTGCCTGGCCTCCCTCCCTCCTGCTAACAGGGTAAGGAAAGCATCCTTCCAGAGTCTGCCTTGGAAACTAGAGGGTTTTCCCAAGGATAAAGGAGACAGAATTACAGAGCCTACAGACGCCAGTCCCTAGAAGCACCCAATCTGCCAATGTGTGACTTCTCTTTCTTGTTTGTGAACAGTTTGCACAAAACTTGGGCCGTAATTCCTTTCGTTCGCATGCATTCCCCAGCTTCTCCCTGTGAATGTCTTACCACTACCCCCAGCTGCACTGTGGTGAAGACACCTGAGAACAAGAGCTAAGTGCTTCAGTCTCCTTTGCCAAGTGTGCAGGGCAGGGAGTGTAAGTCCGAGCTTGTACCTGGGAGGTGCACTCTAAGTGCAGGAAAAAGGGAGCAGAGAAAACAGAATAAAGGAGGCAAAACAACAAGAAATAATGTGGGCTTTGGAATAATTGAAATCTGGGTTCTAATTTGCCATCTTCTTTTGCTGTCTGATTTGGGCACAAGCCACACAGCATCTGAGACTTTCTTCATGATTTGTTGTTATAACCAGTGAGACACACATAAAACAACTACAGCAGGCAATAATATCACAGTAAGTATTGAAAAGATGGAAGATTTCATTCCATAAATATATTTGTTTGGGAGCAGAGAAGGCAAAGAAATGTATTTTTCCAAAAACATTATAAAATAATAGCTGCTTCTTGATGTATAATTAAGGCTATTCTGGAGTCGTCGTGGGATCTCTCGGCGTTTCTTTTCTGGATGGGAAGTGGCGCCGTGAAGAACTGCTGCTGGCCCCGTGGCGTGAACATCGCTCTTGGGGTGAGGACAGGGAATCCCCACTCTGAGCATTGCTGTCACACACCCGATGCCCCTCTCTCAGGGAGCAGGCTGGACTCCGTGCACCATTATCCTAGAAACTGACCTGTCTCTCCCAGGGTGGACCCACTAACGCACTCCCTCAGCCCTCCTGTCCCCCCGGAAGACAGTGGGGAAGGGCTGCAGAGGTTCCTGGTTCCTTCCTCCCTCACTCAAACAGCCTCTCTGTTGATACTATGAACTTGGTGAGATCTAAACGCAGCACCGTTTTCTGATTTACCGTTTAAATGGAGCAGAGCAAGTATTGAGTCTTACTGGGGCTTTCTTGCTCTTTCCCCACTTATTCCCACCTTTGGGATCTGAGGTAAAAGAAGAAAGGAATGGAGAGCAAAAGGCATTTCATTCAGCTAATGGTTGGTGCCATCTGCCGTGAGAGGCTTCCCAAAACCGCTTTGCTTTTCTGGGTGCTTGTGCGGCCTATTGGAGATGTCCCTCCAGAAATCACAGCACTAGGCACTTTATGTTCCCTCCTGCCTCAATCCTCCATCAGCGACTGCCCCTGAAAGTTCCACCACACAGGCCCTGGGTAGTGTCTTTGCAGAGCCCTGTGCTGCTCCCTTCCCAGGAAGAACTCGTCCTGCAGGTCCCCAGCTAGAGTCTCCACCATGATGGATCCAGCTTCCCACCTTTAGACTTCACTGGACCAGGGACAATCCTGCCTTCACCCCGATTCTCTCCATACTTGGAGGGCTGAACACAAATGGAGCACCTCCGCTCATTTCCTTAAGCACCGTGTGCATAGGATGGGCTTTTGAGAATCTGACCCAGCAAGCATCCATCTGAAATGCTGCACTTTCTTCTTGTTATGGTGTAGACCCCAGCGCCCACCCCGCAGATCCTCATGTGCTCATAGATGGTACTTTTAGGCTGTGATACTCAACATTGGATTAGTCCACTGATAATTTATAGCTAAACATTTGGAGCACAAGCCTGGTGGAGGAGGTGGGTCGGCGGGGGGCATATCCTAGGAGAGTCTGTGTCCTTTCCAGTTTCCTTTATATCTCTCTACTTCCTGTCTGCCATGCCATAAGCTGTTTCTCCTCTGCCAAGCCCCTCTGCCAAGCCCTTCTGCCATGCTTCCCTGCCTTGGAGCCAGTTAACTATGGACTAAAACCTCCACAAACTTTGAGTCAAGATAAATCCTTTCTCCTTTAAGTTGTGGGTGTCAAGTGTTGTGTTCAAGCACTGAGAGGGTAACTAGAACACTTGTGTAGCGCCTACCCTCCCCTAACCCTGAACTTCCCTTTCGTGGTTTGGTGGGAAGAGGAGGAGGAAGGACAGGAGCTTTGGAAGATTATGGAAGTGACTGCAGTTCTATGCTCCTTTGGGAAAATGTCTTCCTCTGACCCCCTTTTCTTCTCCCAGGTTAGTATTAGTGTTGTGATCAAGAGAACAGTTTGGCCCTCTCTGGCCACTTCCTTTGGGGGAACTATTTAATGTCTTTTTTTAGAATGGGAGATAACTTAATACTTTTACTCAGTTTTAAGGCTATAGCCAAAATTCAAGACAGAAAAAATTCTCAATCTGTGTTTGATAGCATTAGAATTGTGTAATTGAGATTCTATAGATCTCTGTGCAAAATAGAGTAGGGCCCTGGAAGACAGAAGCCCTAACAGTATTCTCTTGGCCAAATTTTTCCTGCATCCAAATTTCATCAGTTAATTGTCTTCTCTGGTATTGTGATCCAATGTTGAAATAAGGTAGAATTTAGGTAAATTCATACATATGATCACTGTCAGTGCTAATTTTGTAGGACATGAATGGAGAATGCCGTCCTTTTAATGCCGTCTGTGTGCTCAGACTTGGATGGGCTTTGGGTGAAGAGACCATAGGGGTAAGTTGTGTCTTTCTTCTCCGTTAGGACAGAAGGCTGTGAGCTGTGTTATTGGTGATATTCACTGTAACTATGTCTTGAAAAGAGCCCACCATATTCTCACTGTAGCAATCATTTCCCCTTTGTGTAAATAACGAGTCGTCTCTGTGGAGAAACCTTAAGGCTGGGTCCTCCTTCCTCATCGGGCTTCCACACTGATCAGCTTGCTTTGAGGAATCATGTAAGCGTCACTCAGTAGCAGGATGTCTGTGAAGTGATGCTCTTCTGCAATTTCTCCTACATTTATGGATCTATCCTGGCCTTCTGCAGTTGGAAGAGCTTTCTCCCACACTGCTTAATCTATCTCTCACCAATCTGTCTGCTTATTCATCTGCTTATTCCCTTTGACATTAAAGACCTTTGTTTCAGACATATGTTTAATACAAACCTCTTTCAGAAAAGACATCAGTGCAGCATTTCCATACTAGGGACACACACACACACACACACACACTCACACTCACACACACACACTGGCATAAGTGCATGTATTTTCTGGGTATTGATGGATCTTTGAAGTCTATTCACTGCTCCAACCCTAAGATAATTGTGAACCCTGCATAGTATCATTCACTTATTGCTCTAAAATGCACTGATATTTCTGTGCCTGTTGAAATGATTTGAAAGGAAGCAGATGATCAGTCTACTAAGGGGAATATGACAGGTGGAATCCTGCCTATGGATTAAAAAAGTTTCATAGAAAGCAGGCTATTTTGATTTCTTTTATAAAGATCATTTCAAGTGTTTTCAACCACAACCTTAATGGCTCTGTGTTTCCTTTCAACACTCAGAAGCTAGGGAAACCTTCCTGATTCCTCCTTCTCCAAAAATTAGCTCTCTGAAGCTTGCAGGATGCAGGAGTGGGTTGTGTGGGTTCCATGAATCTTGGCACTTAGACCAGCACTGATTCAAGATCCATTTCTTTCTCAAGCTGTTTATGGGAATCAGTAGCAAGAAGGGATCTTCTGGAAGTGACTGCCACACCCTTTGGCCTCCCTGAGAAAGGAAGGAAATAGGGTCAAGGTTATGATAAATTAGTTTGTAGTCCAAACTCCAGAAATAGAGAGACCCAAGCTCTGGTCCCAGCTCTGCCATATTGTCCTGCAGATAGCTTCTTTACAGGTCCAACCCTACCCGCTCACATGAGCAGTGGGGCAAGTATCGCCTCCTTGTCTTGGGTGGTGATGGACCCCAAGCCTGTCACTGCTGATCCCTGTCTCTAGAGCCGTGGCTGCCCATGGCCCTGCTGTAATGGGTCTGGTAGCTCAATGAGGGCCTTGTTCTTCAAGAAGATTGACTTAGGCCTGTGCTCTTGGCCAATTCCCCTTTCACAGAAAGGCCCTCTGCTCTTGCATCGGGAGAGCCAAGCCCTGAACCTCACTCCAGAGACCCAGCCCACAAATTTTACTCCCTAACATTTGCAAAATAGTAAGCAGATAAGCAGGAAAAAAAAAATCAATGTTGATGTCAACCTGGAAGGAAAAAGGTGACTTCGGCCCTGCGCTCCTGGTCCACTCCAGGGCAGAGGAGGTAGGTACCCTAGAGCATGGTCAGGGACAGCAGCCGGGTGGCTGTGGGACAGAGAAGACCTGGCACTGTGGTGTCACTGGCTGATGATCCTGTGGTCATGGCCTGCACCACACGTTCATTCCTGGACTCACTCCTTCCTTCTTTCTTTCACTACACCTACACCAACAGAAGCATGATACTGATGCTGGGTTCTCACGGCAAGCAAAGAATAACAGCTATGAATGCATTCACAACTTCCTGAGGAAGCCTGCCAGGTTTTACGGTGTCTGAAGCTGTATCAATGCCAAAAAAGCTCATGTGTGAAGTGAAACAAATCAGACAGGTGAGCTTAAGTATCACATGACTTCTCTTATGTGAGCAACCCGGAGTAACAATAAAGAGAAAGAATGAAAGATACGTAATAGGAAGTAGAGAGGCAGGTTGCTTTCAGGGCGGGTGGGCATCAAGAGAGGCGGGAGGGGCGGATGCCATAAGGGGTAAGGAGGGTTGGGGTGCGCTGTGCACACACACTGACTCCACACAAGGGATGTGTGCTGCCAACATGCACCAAAAAATGGAGGGCGGCCGAGGATGGGTGGAGATGGAGGAGAGAGGGAGTGGGAATAAAAGGGAGAGGACAAACAAGAATAAAGGTGTGTTCTGTACATGCACTGGCTCCCCACAAGAAACATAAACTCTGTGAAGGAGATGCTCATATTCATAAAGGACAATTTAAGGAGAGAGAAGAACGTCACTGGGACATGTTCTAGGGACGCCTCACTAACGTGACTCAGATCACCTGTCTGCCTCCCTTCAGGTCCCTGACATTTCCTAGCCGCTCACCCAAGAACTTGGCTTCCATGGAATGGGGTTCACTGCTTGCAAGAATCTTGAATAAAGTTTTATTTGCTTAACTAACTGGTCCAAGGCAAATTTTTCTAAGACAAATAAAAAAGGGTGAAAACAGGAATGAACAGAGAATCAGGACGATCAGCACTGTGGGTCTGGGGGTGGCAGAGCTGCACAGCTGCTGACTTGCAACTGGGCTCTGTCTTCCAGGGTCCTCTGGGCTGGGGAGGTGGCAGGTTGTTCTCCTGTCACTGTCGTGCTGAGATGCAGCCCTATAGGACAAAAACTGCCTCCTGTATGCTTGCCCTCCTCACCATAAACAACTACCTGACATCTATGGTCACATCCTAGTGGGACATGATTCAGAAGGTTCAAGAAGATTTTTTTTCAAAGAAAACAGGTGGCCCTGGCTTTGAGGTGAATGCCTTTACTCTTGCACATTAGTGGATTGAAAGTTTTGCACCCTATAACCTGGGTGAGTTGCCCCAGTGGAGCAGAGAGCAATAGAAGAGCCAGTGCTGTCACAGAGAAGGGCAGTGCAGCAGATTCATCCATCAGCCCCTTGTTCCCTGTGGCAGCCTTTGGCAGTGCAGCTGAAAATCCCATCATCTTTTATTTCCTCTTTGCACCATTCAGGGGTGTGGGAGCAGCGACACTCATGGTGGGCTGTCTTTCAAGCCACCCTGGATGCCTAGTCACAAATGGTTGTGACAGGGTGTTACCTGACACCAGGCAGTCTAGCTTTCCTGGTCCTCGGTGACCAGAACCCAGTTGTTCTCCCAGGCTTCCTGGGGCAGCCCATGTTCCCAGGCTCGCCGGCTCCTGGTGGCCCTGTCTGCACTGCAAACGTGTGCACCAAAGGCTTTTTGTGTTTTGAAAGTAGTGAGGATTGATTCTAGGATTGATTCTAGGGCCTTTCTAGAGTACCATATCCTCAGCTATCTTTTTATTTGTTATTTTAAGACACAGTCTCAGTCATTTACTAAGTTGCTGGCTCCGTTAGGCACAGACTTCAAGTCCTCCTGTTTCACCTTCCCTCAGAGCCGGGGTTCCCAGGAGGACCACCAAGTCTGACAGCCAGTGATTCCCACGTGACCGCCTCCTTCACCTGTAAGCTGGTGTTTGAGGGATGGGGCAGGAAGCAGGGGCCGCCGGCCATCGGGTCTTCGGCCTTCCTCATGCTGCTCAGTTGGATGGACCCATGGACGCGAACTGACTCACTTCACACTGAGTTTTTCCTTAGCTTTGAATGCCTTGGGCCTCCTGATTCTTCTCTTATGTGCTCCCCTGCAAAGTGATTTTCTACTTCACTGGCTCTGACTCCAAGGCCCTCCCTTGTCCTTACCCAAAATGAAGAGCGCTGGCGGGTGAGACCATCTCTCCGGGGGCAAAGAGATGCTCAGGTCAGTGAGAATCTTGGGGAAATATTGTTATTGTATTGCTCATACTGAAATAAATTCCAGATGTATTTTAGAAGAAAAATGTGAAAGTAGTAAATGTGGAAATGGGAAATTTGCTATCCACAGAGTTGGATTAAAGTGTAAAAGTCTGCTAAAGAAACCTGTGAGCCTCTGCAAGAGGCAGCCTGAACTCTAAGGTGACATGTGTGCCTCATGGAGGCCTTGGGACTTTGTCTCTTGTGAATGTGGTTCTCCAAAAGAATGAAAGAAATGCTTGGTGCTTGAGGGTGAGACTTGGGGCAGCTACGAGGTCAGCAGCAATCCTACCACTGATCTGTGTAACTCCCGCAAATACAAACAAATACAGAAGTACTTCTGTGTGTCTAGCAACTAGATATGTGTTATCTAACTAGAACCCTAGGAAAATAATAAATTTAGATCCAAATTATCACCTCCATTGAAATAAAGCCCTGATAAATTAAAAAGAAACTTTAAAAAGATAAATTTTGAAGCTACTGAGAATATGGAAACTGTACTACCTTGAGAATAGGAGAAACTTCATAAGTAAAATTAAGCTCAATACTGACAAATGTCATATTAAATCTTTATGTGTTGGGTGTGGTGGCACATGCCTGTAATCCTAGCAAAAAAAAAAAAAAATTTTTTTTGGTAACAGGGATTTAACCCATGACCTCATGCTTGCCAGGCAGGTAATTTCACCACTGAGCTAAATCCCTAGCCCCAAAAGACAAAAATTTTTTAAAATTATGAAAAAAATGAAAATTTATTACATAACAATGCAAGAATACAGTAAAATGCAAAGTAATAAATTGGTAAAACATAACACATATCAGAGAGAAAGCACTGATACCTTTAAAACAAAATGTTTGCAAATAAGCAAAGGCAAAAGAATTTTTAAAATGGGCAAAATATGGAGATGTGAAGAAATATTTTCAATATATATAAAAAGAGTCTGAAAGACGGAAAGGGTGGCAAACCAACAAGCAGCAGGACACAGAGCCTCCCTGAGAGAGAGGACTCATGCCAGAATAAAACATCCTGGAGAGGTCTGGACAAGAGGGAGATGGGTCCTCTTGTCCCAGGAAGAAACTAAAGGCAAAAAGAGCTGGCCAAACATGCAGTCCCAGGGCTACCATTGGAGAAGCTAAGATTAGCGACCACAGTGCTCTTGCTGAAGCGGCCTGAATTTGCGCCACCGCAACTGGCTGGAGCGGCCCAAGCTCATGCAGCTGCAACCCACCATGACTGGCCACTGCAACCAGCTGGTCACCCTGAAGATGGAGGTCAGTGAGCGCAATGGAGAATGGAGCCAGCAGGGGACCTGCATTAACCCGCAGTGAGTGCTGGGAATAAGACCCTCCCACAGGAAAGGGGCAACCAACTGAATGACATGTTGGAACCTGGCAGGATGGGCATGAAGTAGGAATGACAGTGACTTCAGTTGGTTGCTCCCTTCCCAGAGCAGATTGGTGGGATCTGTTTGGTCTGGGTCACTCACCTGGCTGGGACCCAATAAGTTGTCCCAAACCAATTTCCTACGTGCAGCACACTCTAACATGCTGAAGGCCCCCGAAGGTTGACTGGCCCAGTGGGGAGAAGCCAGCACATGCAGCCCCTGCCTACACCTCAATGACCAAAAGCAAACAGGAGAGGGCAGAAATCCCTAACCAGCACACTTCAGAAGAACCACAGCCAACAGGGAAAGGGGCTGAGACCTCCACTATACACCTGTATGGAACAAACCAAAAACATGACAAGAGAAAGAAACCAGAGGAAGTGCCCAGCCTCCAACCCTGAGAACATTGATCCAGGAGAGGTAAATACAAAAGAGATTAAGGGGAGCAAACACGCAACATCAGACACGGTTTCAGTGGACATAAAGAAATATCTTTGGGACCTTGTAAACAAGCTCAAAACTGAAATATTAAATCAAGTAAAGCAAGATATAAGTACATCAATAAAAGAAATGCTAAGCACCTCTCAAGAAGATACAGATGGAAGAATGGAGGAACACAAAAAAAGGAGAGAAACCTGCAATAAAGAATATAAACAAAACCTAGAATACATGAAGCAGATTCAAAGAGATTACCAGGAAATTAAAAACTCCATTGAAAGTTTGCAAAACTGCTTGAAAGAAACTAAGGATAGATTATCAAAACTTGAAGACAGGTTTATTATGTGTGATCATGCAAGGAAAAATCTCTTAAAAATAACAAGGAAACAGACAGTAACAATACAAAGGCTAGAAGATGACAAGAGGATCTATAACTTAAGAATAAGAAATGTGAGTGAAGAAGCAGCAGTAAAAACAAAGGAAATAAAAAGGCTATTCACTGAAATAATTAAGGAAAACTTCCCAAGCATAGGAAAAGAAAATGATAGATGTACAAGGCATACAAAACTCCAGCCACCTACAACCAAAACAGATCTACACCCAGACATATAATAATCAAGATACCAGAAATTCAATATAAAAACAGAATATTAAAAGCCATCAGAGAAAAGAAACAGATCATGTATAAAAGAAAATCCATCAAAATCACAGCAGACTTCTCAACACAGACCATCAAATCAACAAGAGCTTGGAGCTAAGTATTCCAAACCCTGAAAGAAAATAACCTCCAGTGCAGATTGATGCACCCTGCAAAACTGTCACTAGAAATTAATGGAGAAACAAGACAAAGACAAAGAGGAACTGAGGGAATTTGTGACCACCAATCCAACCCTACAGAGAATAAATACTGAAGGACATTTTACAGCGAGAAGGAAAAAATACCAGGATTTTAGGAACAGTGGCAAAGAAGCCTCAATGAATGGGGCAGGCAGTAGAATGAAGGAGAAAAGCAGACAATGGCAGAAAAATAGCATAGCAGAAATGAGGCAGAGAAGGTTGGCTATAATCTCTAACATAGATGGCCTAGATACACTAACAGGAAGAAACACAGGCAGAGTAAGATCAGGAGGTAGGGTCCACTAAGATACTCTGTATAGGAAATATGATCAACCTGAGAGAGAGTTTATGGGCTGAAAATCAAATATGAAAAAACAATGCTCTATGTGACAGGGAACCAGAGAGAAATAGGAGCAGCTCATACACCACTTGCAGATAGGTTGGAAAGACAGGATACTTATGTGCAGTAGGGAACTACTCAGCTATAATGAAGGAAAACCTTGAGGCTTTTGTAGGTAAAGGAATACAACCTGAGATCAAGTCCAGGAGTGAGAAGGCTTGGAATCACTTAGGTAAATAGCAGATTTACGCCCCAGTCTAAAAACTGAGGGAATTGGGGGGACCCAAAATGCGCAGCACCCTGTGGGAGTGAAAGGGGAGGAATAGTCTAAAAAGAAGAAGGCAGAGGGTATTATTAACAAGTGTATCAGAATTTAAAACCCACATTACTCACACCACTCTGTTTAGATGGATTATATTCTGTTCCAGTTTGTCTACTTGACTAGACTTGAGGGCATAGACAGCTATCCTGAAAATAGCAGGGTATAGTACAGTAATATTCCTTAATTTCCTATTAACTTAATCTGAAGCCCTGTATAACTTACACTGTTCTACCATGACTAATCTTAATTGAATCTGGTTTGTTAGATTGCTGTTTTGAATTGACAGATTTTATTCAAAGCTGTTATGATTGATAGTATCAAGTTTGAGAGTGTAGGCAGCTACACTGAAGATGACAAGATTCACAAGGATACCCACTCTGGTTTGATTATTACCTGCTTTTGAAATTTTATACTGTCTACAATGTTTTGTTTTTATTAATATTGTTATGTATTGTTATATTCAATTATACTATGCCTGATGATATGGATAATTCTATTGAAGATAACTAGAGACAGCACAGTAACCATTGTAGATCACCTTGTACTGTGCATTTATATGGCTTTTTCATGTTTTTATAGGAATTTGTTTTGTTTTTGTCTTGCCATGTTTTGTTTTTCCCTCTAATACAGAAAGGTTATAAACACATGTAGAGACTCATGTATGTGGAGAACCTATAAACAGTTCATGAGAACTGATTATATAACACATGATGAAATGAACAGCTACTTTAAAGAAAAAGAGACACTAAGTACCCAGTGCTGATTCTGTAGCAAAATGCTATGAAATCCAGCAATACTACTATTCTTTGTTCAGAGTGATTTTAGTCTGTTTTGTTTGATTTCAACATACATGAAGGTATGGACAGCTATTTTGAAGAGAATGAGAGACATTATTGCAGCCATTGTTGACTTCCCTATTGTCTGGCCTTGAAGACCTAAAACGCCTTCCTCATCCTGTTCAGATCAATTATATATATATATATATATATATATATATATATATATATATATATAAAGAAATTCGACCTTTTTTACTATAAAATACAAAAAAAATACCCAGAGATAGCATTTTCAAATATCAATCAAGTTATTTTGAGGAGTTTGATAAATAGAAAACAGTGCTTACTGATGGGAGGATTTGTTAGCAGCACACCTTTAAAGTGCGCTAGAAGGGAAGTAGAGTAATGTGGCACTGTTCTGTAAAGGTCACTTTAAGGGTGGACATGGTCACTGGAAAGGACAGTGGTCTCAGGCTGCACACGGGAGCGTTGGTCAGAACAGCAAAGGAGTAAAATGCCCATCTCTGCCCAGCACATTAAGCAGACTCTGCCTGTTCCAGGGAGAGTCCTGTAACCTCCTGACTGGTGAAGGACCCTCACGCTTTCTTCATGCTGCATTGTGTACTGACGCGTTTGGCTTCAATTAATCAAATGTGGTTACATCACTTAAAAAATGACTGCAGCCAAAGCAGCTCTGATGATAGTGTTTTGCTTTTTGGTTGGGAACAATATTTCATCCAAGAAGGTAACCATCAGAAACATCTTGTACTCTCATTTCCAGTTAAATAAATCTCAGAACTCTGGAGCTGACTGTCCTTAATTAGCACTTGGTTCCTTCTCATTAACCCACTGGTGACATGTAATGTATTGTTCAATGACTTGTAAATAATTCCTATTATTATTATTGCACGTCTTTGTTTTTGTACACAAACCTACATTTGCTGACTGCCACTACAGGCCTGGCCCTCCCCTGCTATGTAGACAATGCAAACATTGAAATGGGTAAAGAAGATTTTTTATATAATAGAGTACTGCTTAGTCATAAAGGATGGGTTTATAGGTATATGGGTGCAATTTGAGACCATGCTCTTAAGTGAAATAAATCGGACTCACATGTACGAACATTTCATTGTCTCACTGGTGTGAGAAACTGAAAGAGTAAATAAGAACCAAAATGTACAATGGATGTTGTAAAATAGGAAGAAATTGTTCAGATGGAAAGAGGAACTGGGAGGGGAAGGAAAAGGAGGGAAGGGAAAAGGAGGAAAATGATAAGGAAGGACAGAATGGAACAAATCTTTGTAACCAGGGAGGGAGTTGAAGGGAGGAGAAGAGATTGGCAAAAACACAGAAATCAAAATATACTATGTACAGGTGCAAATTCCTTGTGGTGAATATGAGCATTATGTGTATCTAAAATGCACTGATAAACTTAATTATATAAAAAGGAAAGAAAATAATCACCAGCAGTTAAATATAGAGCATAGTGCTAGAAAATTATTTTTATATAAATATATATTTCAAAAAAGAAAGCACGGGTGACCTCCTAACTCCAATTAGCAACATTTCCTCATTCTGAACAAACAATTCTCCAAAAACTAAGTGATAGAAAGATCTTCCTTGGGGAAATAACTTTGCACCCCTCCATTAGAAATAATAATTAGAAATAATAACAATGTGAAAGTTATTTTAATAACTAAAGTAACAATTTTAATAATGGGATAAATAATTTTATTTGTGTCATAATTGTTAGAAGAGTTGCAAGTATGAAACAACAGCACCAGAGTGTGCAGTTTTGCTTTGGGGTAAGCATGTGCTCAAATTATTTTTCTGAGGCTTAGATGAAAGTTTTGTTTTACATCTTTTCTCCTTTCTTTTCTAGAAAGGACAGCTAAGCACAACTAGGTCAAGTTGGTTAAAAAATCATTTTTAGTCACTTATCCAAAAAATTTATTGAGAGCAAATTCTCTGATATCAAGAAAAAGCTGCATAATACTGCAATTTTTTGAAATACACGGTATTTATTCTTTTTATCTCAGAACAAAACTCAGGCAAGGGAGCCTCCATTCCCTTCTTTACGTACTGTTTTGACTCATCTGCTTTTATGTAGTCATTTTCTTAATGTGAAGACATCTAAGCATGTATTATGTTAATGTGAATCTGTTAATTTAGAATAACTCTTGATAGGAATTATTCATCAAAAGGGTAATTCAAAAGAAAAGATTTCATCAATATTTATTGCCAACTCTATTATTATCCCATTCCGTTCATTTAACAAGTTAAATTTCTAAAAAGAACTGAAGAAAGAAATGAATTTTTAAAAGAATGACCAAATTCTCAACCTGGAAGATTCCAGACCACGTCATTCTTTGTGGCCGTGCCCTTGGCAATGCGAACATCTAGATATGTTTTTCAATAAAAAATGTAATTAGGAAACATCACAAAATCATTATGTATTTGAGCTGACTGGAAGCAATTCTCTGTTCATTTTCTCTCTTGCACTTTTGGATATTAACCTTCAGAATATTTCCCAGCAGACTAAAGTCATTACTTTTATAGAAAAGGCCGATTCAGCCAGCTGTGCGTTCCGTTCTATATTTATCACCAGTGACATGGGCTCGGGGTGGAGCCAGGTTGCTGAAAGGTGAAGACGGTGCTGTCAAATCTGATTGAGCCTGGATGGACCACCCAGCACACTGCTTTCCAAGCAGCAGAACCAACGCTCAGGTGCCCCGTCCATCCCATACCTCGTCATACAAGAGGCAGGGACAGGAAACCGGCAGAAGAGAAGAGCACACAGAACTTCAGCGCGTTAAGGGCCCAGGATGCATTCAGCAAATGCTCAACTAGTAAAATGGCACAGAGCATGGCCCAAGAGCTCACCATTTGGGAAGTGGAGGAGACATCACAGCCAAGTCGGATGGAGGCCGTCCGGTAACAGGCTTTGGGCCTGAAGGCTAGGCCAAGGGAATCAACTTCATATTTTTAAAATGTACTTGAAAGGACTTCAAGAAAGACTCCAAACAAGCTAATGTTAATTAATTACAGCTAATCATCCCTGCAGTGTAAAACTGCCTCACATTTATCTGTCAGTCGCATCTGTACTCACCCTAATGAAAGCATGGGAAGCATTCATGCTTGTCATCAGAAACAGACCCAGTGATACCCCGATGATGCTGGAGTTTGGGGTCTTCGATTTCTCCCATGTTCTAGATAGCCCAGGAGCCACACCTGCTGCAGCCCCTGGTGGTCAGGTGGCCCAGGCACCATGTCCTTGCAGGTATGCTCAGGTCCAGACATGCGACCTCCCCGCCTTGGGTGGGCGATGTGCGTGGCTGATCCTGCAGTGCTGCTCCGGGTTGCTGGTTCTCCACCCAGCGATCACGCCATCCTGTAGCTCCCAGCCCCCAGGTCCCTGGCTGGCCCCAGGCCACAGCCCTCCCCACAGACTGTAGGTGGGGAGAGAAGGTGGGGAGGCCACGTGGCTTTTCCTTATTGTTTCACTGGCGTGGCTATAACCCTGCATGGGACTCTGAGTTTACTGAAGGCTGGGGGCTATGGAAAAGGATTCAGAGCTTTACACTGAAGAGGAGAGAGCACAATATGGGCTTCAAGTGATTGCTTTCTTAATTCAGTATAAAAGCCCAAATAGCAGTAAAACTGTGTCTAGGAGGCCCCGTACCAGGCTTCCCGCCATGCTTCCCTCGCTGCTGTACATCTGCCTCCAGTGGGGAGCATCATGCAGCTCCGACCCAAATGAGCTGCACAACCTCCAGAAGGACCAAGGGCACATTCTTCTCCCAGCCTTTTCTCACCTGCTCAGGCCAGTGGTGTCCCCCAGAGGATATGTCCAAGTTCTAAGGCACACACAGAGATGCCACAAGCCAAGGAATGCTGGGTACCACCCAAACCTGCAAGAGGCTGAGAAGATTCTTCCAGAGCCTGCACAGAGGGTTCTGCCCTTCTGACTTCTTGATTTCAGACTTCTGACCTTTCAAGAAAATGATCAACTATTGCTTCAACCTTTGTCTGAGAGCAATTTTTGTGGAAGTTCTAAGGTGTTTAAATGCCTCAAATCTGTATAATATCACATGAGGCAAATTAACAGCTAGAGAAGTAGAAACATTCAAGGAAAAGGGTGGAGAGACTGGAGATTTAAGGGGTAATGGGGGACAGACCATACAGTGTCAGATCTAGTCAGGTACAAGATCTTCCTGAGCATGGAAGATCACCCTTCACAGACTCTGAGGTGAAGGGACCTTTCCTGAGTCAGACCTCTGATGGTCCAAAGATGAATTCTCAAACATGGCGCCTTCTGGCTCCGTATTAAGAGATGGACACCTCTTCCAAATGCCGTGTGGTCCTCACACATCCTCCCCAGAATGACAGTCTGGCCGGCTGGTTTGACACAAAGCAGTCTTCCCACTCTCCCTCCACCAGACCACTCATTGCACACTGGCGGTATCTGAGGACTGTTGTGAGTCGTCTAAATCCTTTCCAGTACAATTCTCCGCCAGCGCCCACCTGGGCAGCACTGTCCTCCCCACTCTTTTGCAGATAAGAAAGCTAAACCCCAGAAGTGACTTGTCCCAAGACTTGCTTGGCTTGGAAGTGGCAGGAGCTCAGGGTCCTGACACGAGCTCACGGCGTGACATTTTAGTTAGGCACTTATCATTTCTATGCTGCTTTATACACATTTCTTTAATTTTATGTTCTGTTTATTTCTCATATATGAAAAGACTTTGTGTTTATGGACATATGTCCATCAAAAATGTCAACCATACTTTTTAACTCTAATCATTTGGCTATAGATACTGCTGTATCTTCTGTATGTTTATATCATGTGACACTATTCTCTCTTACTACTTTCTTTGAAAATTTCCTATTTTTCTCACCACACAGGTCAAGGTCCCTACTATAAACCTACTATATATAGCGATGTATGTGATATATATCTATGTATACACACATATATATGCATGTGTTTTTAAAAATAATTGTTCATAGGTAAACACATATATATACAAAATGAAAACTTTGGGAACATGCATACATAAATACATGCTTTTCCAACTTTGAAGAGAATGTGAGCTTGTTTATAAAATTGATATTATTTCTTCCTTGGTTATTTACTATAATTTACTGGTAATGCTGTTTAATCCTGAAACTTGCTTTACGAGTTCTGATAATTTCTATGTTTTATGGATGTATCTATTTTGTCCAAATTTTAAATTTAATAAGGCAGTTCATAATATCCCTCTGTGGTCCTTTCTGCATATTTATCAGTCTGTGGTGGGTTGCCCTTATTTATGATGGATCTCTGATTTTTGCCTTTTCTCTTTTCTTCTCAATTTTTCCTCACTTTCTTCTCTACTTTTACCATGAGTCTATGAATCTCATTATTCTTTTTCAGGCAGCAACTTTACCTGTGTTGACCATGATTCCCGGGTGTGTTTTATGTTTCATTAACTTCTCGCTCTTCTCCTCCTGGCTCCTTCCTCCTGACTCTTTGGGTCACTGTGTCAAGTTTTCTGTAGCACAACGACATGCTCAGGCAGGGAGGGTTCACCCACTTCTCTATTCCTGCAAGGGCAGTGAGAAGCCCCTCAAGCTAAGCATGTGGATGAAATGACTTCACATTTTTCTGAAGTATTTTTCCAACTAAGATATAAAGTGTTGCATAGGGTTTAGCTCAGCGGCATAAGTACTTGTTTATCAAACATGACGTCGTGAGTTCGATTCCCAGCACAAAAAAAGTGTTAACTTTATTTAAAAAGTTAAATAAACATTATGAAACACACAGAGTGGCAACTTGCCTTTGCAATTACAGAATTTTTGAGAGGATAAATACAAAGGAAAATATTGGAATATGAATATGTTTTATAGGCATCAGGTCTCTAGAGAAAGGTACTAAAGGAATCATGGTAACATTAGCTCGCCATGTGTTGGACCAGGTGAAAAGATGAAGAAGCTTCAGCATGTCAGACCAAGCTTCTTAGGATCTTAGACACAAAGATGCCCACTGATATGTCTCCAACACATGATGCTGGTTTCATCACTTAAGTTACTACCATAGGCCTCCTCATGAAAGCCAGGTGATTTTACTGGCAGATATTACATATTGACAGAAGGATAAAAACAATCTGAACACACAAAAAAGTTGACTAGTTAATAAGATAGTTATATAGGTGATGTATCGGTTTTTGTAACATAACAAACCACCTTCGTACTTAGTGGTTTGAAGCACTAACTACTTATTTGCAGGCTCACAGTTGGGGTCAGCTTGGCAGTAGCATGCCCAGGATGTGGCTCCCTAGCATTCTTCTTATCCCATTTGGTTTTTCAGCTGGACAGGCCAGCATGGCTGTGGCTTCTCTCCACCTGGTCTTCATCCTCCTATGGCTTAGCTTGTGCATCTGAGAGAGGGGCTCTTGCAAAATTTCATTTCAGCTTGATTTTATATGCCAAAGCAATCACCGGCCAGCCCACATTCAAGGCTGAAGATGCACACTGTCCCTGCATGAGAGAGTCCTTTTGGCCTTCTACAGGGAGACTCTCCCACCCAGCTCTGTCTCAGGATCGCTCACATACACTGAAGCTACAGTAACAAAAAGCATCTGAGCAGCCACACAGTGAAAGACCTAAAGGCAATGCCCAAGGAGAAGGGCAAAGGAGGGAACAGATATGTGAAGTAGCTCAACTCCATTATTCCTCAGTGTACAAGGGTCTCAGGATATCACACTGTGCCCCATAAATACATCCAGTTCCCATTTGCTAGTTAAAAATTAAAAGACATTTTCCACGAAGAAGATTTTGGAGTAGAGAAAGACAGGGAAATAAAAATGATTAAGATGTGATGTGTGCATGGACCAATCTCCAAGACAAAGGTGATTATTATATATCACAAGCATAGGCCAATTACAGAAAGAAACTAATAAATAAATAAATAAAAACTTTATAAAGCAAGAATGCAATTTGAAAATACTGTACGATGAAAAATGCATCAAAAATAAGCACTTGTTACAAACGGAATAATTCAACTGAAACATAAGAATGACTGTATTTCAGAGAAAGGAATGTGAAAGATGTTTCTGTCACCTTTCAGATTTTGTATGTAAGTCTTATTATGCGAGCATTTATGGATGTGTGTGCACGTGTGCACAGAGGGAGGGATGGCACATTTCAGCCTGCATATTCTGTAAGAGGATAGAGACATACTTTGTGGTAGAGCAAGGGTGAGGTATGTGCATTTGAAGTGCATATAGCTGCCTTACTATGTACAAAAGCACATATTTGTTCCCTATAGGGAAGAGAAAAGTACTAGATTTGCATAACTGTTCTATATAGTGTGTCATAAGACCTTTCTAAAGTTATAAGCACCATTAAGTGAGCACAAATAATTAAAATGTAAAGAATAAAACAGAACAGCAAGGGTTTGGTGCAAATGGCAATTGATGGTTCTCCAGTGAACTTAATGTTCTAAACATATATGTGCTTGAATTCTTTCTTGGGGAACAAATGAGGCCCCAGAATGCTGCTGCACTGCGTAATGAGCCAGAATCAGAGCAGAGAGCAGGATTTAATACATGAGGACATTAAAAAGAATAGTGTGGAGCATGCTTGTTCAAGCTGCAAAAGCCTCAGTCACGGGGAGGCATGAATGGGGAGACAAAAGGTTGGTTTTTTGAATAAAAGGGCCCTGGTCTGTACTGATGAAAGTGTTCAAAAATAAATGTATTACATAAAACCCAACAGCACATCAAGAACTAGTTGTTAACTAATACAGCGAGTATTGCTTCCCTGTGTCCTTCCATGACCAAAGGAAGCAGAGGTTCCCCTTGGGGACTCTCTGGGAAGGTCCGTGAGCCCCATTGTAAGGGCTCAAACCATGAGCTAATCACCTGGTGGAGGCCAGGCCTCCTGATGCCACCAACCCTGAGGATTAGGGTTTAAGCATGTGAATTGGGGGGAAGCTGATACCCAGTCCACAGCAGAATGTGTTTTGAAGACATGAGCATAATGTGCCATGTGACAATCAGATAATGTCTCTAACCAAGGAAGGCAGACAGAGTTAATTTCTATGGAGATGAACAATAGTCACGTTTTGGAAGTCAGTCAAACACTTCTTAGGTTTGTGATGTGCAGTAGACATCTCAGCTAGGACTACAATTCACCATTGGATGTGTAAGTTCAAAATTCAGACCATAAAATGGGATCTAGAGAGGAAAATATCACAACCACCATGAGAGGAAAAGAACAGAATGAGCCCGCCTAAAATGCAGGTGTATGACGTACAAAGCCGACTGTGAGTATCTTGGAGATATGTATTGGTCTTAGAGACAAAGTATTGTGATAAACCCACAACTTCTTTTCAGATTTTCTTATGAATTCAGTGTCACTCCAATCAAAATCCCAAAGGAATTTCTGTGAAACTTGAGCCACCAGTTCTGCAAAGTAAACAGACTAACGTCAGGGCGTTTCGGCTAAAAAGCACACGTGATCTAAAGCAGCTTGGTGATTTATCGGGATCCCAGTGAGGGAACGGCTTTGCACTGCTAGCCTGGCTTTTGACTCTCTGTGTTGTATTTTCATATAGATTATTTTCATCCTTGCACTGGTTTCTCAGAGTGTAAAACTGATGTTGATGCCCTAACTTCCTTGCAGAATGGGTGCCAGGGGGACTACGTCTCTATCACAGTGAGTCTGTCCGTGGGGTTGCTCCCAGGATGCTTCCTCTCATCCATATTTGGACAGAACAGGTAACAGCCTTGGGCTCAGCCAATCTCCTGAGCACATCCGAGGTCTTCAGTGGTTCTCAGGGGTGGGTGCCAAGAAAAGTCAGATGCTGTGGCGGGTGTATCAGCCTGTGCCGAGGGACATGGGGTGTGTGACAGGGGAAATTGGCCTGTGTAAGGGAGAGGGAAGAGAGCCAGGATACCACATTAGAATCAGTAATGAAGAGAGGGTATTAGGGAAAAGATACACACAAAGATATGTTTATAAAGACAGTGGGGAGAAATGTGTCCTCTTAAATAACAAAACAACCTGTAAAACTATAACCATAAAAATGTCTACTATTGGGCAAATGCACCAGTGAAAGAGAATGCAGCCCAGAACAAACTCACATGTACGTGACACTTCAGCATGTGACGAAGGTGGTGTTGGAAACCAGCAGACAGCAAACAGATTGTTCAATAAACAGTCCATCAGCTAGTAGGGAAAAGGCAAACTTAGAGCTAAACTTCATAAAAGGCACAAAATAAACTCCGAGTAGGAACAAAGGGCTTCCAATAAAATGTGTGTCCATTAAAATGGAAATAAGAGAATATTTTTCCAATCTGGGGTGAGGGCAAGTAGTTCTCAGCAAGTCAAATCCATAAAGAAAAAGCAGCAGGCTTTTCAGATATGACACCTGAAAACACGTGGGTGGCCAGAAATTACATTTTAAATTAAAAAACAAAAACAAAAGACTTGATGAAAATATCCACACGATTAAGGGAAAGATTACTATTTAAGGTCTAAAATGTGGGAAGAAAGTCTAAATACTTTAAACTGAAGACCTTGAGGCTATGAGAACTTTGGGGGACTGGGAAGGCTCTGAAGCTCAGTCTCAGCTGATAGGGGCCCCCGGAAACCCACTGAGTTGACCACCAATTAGAGGATGCTGTGCCCACTTGCGGATCTCAGTGAGGACCCCTGTGTGGCTTCCAGAACCTCCCAGGCCAAATGGGGCTGAACAGCTTCTGAGCCTCGGTCTGGAAGAGCTCATTCCCTCTGCCGCCTGCTTCCCACCTCCCTCCCTTGCAGCCTGCCCTCTGCAAACCATGCATGGAGTCCTCAGCCATGTGGTGTACACCAAGGGGACCCTTCTACCCCACTGCTCCTTCCTCATCCTGCCTCCTGCAGTTAAATTCCCTCCAAAGGGAAGCTCGTGGCCCTCCAGACAACCCGGGCAGGTACTGTCATTCCCATAGCATCCTGAGCCTCACTGCAAGATTCTGGGGTACAGCAGGAGCTGAAAACCATGAAAACCACTCTCCATGCTTGCTGCTCAAACCAAGCAGAAGAGGAGAGGACAGGATGGGGAGAGATCTTCTGACCTCTCTAAAAACAGAGAAATATTTTTAAAAGATACACATTTAACTCCAACACCTCAAAACTTATTCAGAAATAAGTCACTGCTTTCAAATAAGCTTCAGCATTACTTATCTATTTCAGTAAGGGCTGCATTGGTGTAGACCTTTACCAGGCTTGGCTTAGTGGTTCAATGTGTCTCCTTAAAAAGGAAAACCACCATTGTGTTTCCAAGAAAAAACTCAAAAAACATTATTTCCAACCCTCATTGCAGGGATAAAAGCTGAGATTTGGTACAATTTAAATTAAATTTAAATTTCACATCATCTTGGAGACGAAGCCTCCTTTCCCCAGGGGAGAAAGCCAGGGCTGTTTCTGGAATCCGGATACAAAGCACCTGCAAAGGGATGGCTGGTGCCCATCCAACTCCTGCTGCTGGGCACAGGGGTGGGAGCCCTTCCAAAGGTGGCCATTCCAGGCTTCTGGGGCCCAAGTGTCACTGAAGGATGAATGGACACAGAAAATTTCAGAAAGTAGAGCGTGGTTACTGTCGTCTGGGGGCAGGGCAGGAATTAGGGGTGTTCAGAGACTATGAAGCCCCAGTGAGGTGAGGGAATGAGGCAGAGTTTATTTTAGGTCTATTGCCCAGCATGGCAAACACAGAAACATGTTAACATGTTGTATTTCCAGTTGCTAAGAAAATAAATTTTAAATGCTCTCATCTCCAAAAATAAAATTTTCTTGAGGTGATGGCTATGTTAATTAGCTTGATTTAATTATTTCACACTGTATTTATTAGTCATAACATTACTTTGTATGCTACACATACATACAACTACCATCTGTCAACTTACAATGAACACTTTTAAATATTTTGAAAAGAATTAAAATTTTTAAAAATTGTAAGTGAATTGTAAATGTGATGGTATAGGGAGTTTTTGCTAAGTTTTAGTACTCTTTACAATAATTGTGTTTAGCTTTAAAAGGAAGAATGTATGTTTTGGAAATGCATAATCACGTATATAAAGGAAATAAAAAATCAAATTGTCTCAAAAGGAGATAAAAGAACATTAGGATAAACCTCAAGGACATTGTTCCACATGAAACAAGCCAGTCACAAAAGAAAAACACTGCGTGATTCCACTTACATGAAGGGTTTAAAATAGTCAATCTCATGAGGCAGGAGCAGGAGTGCTTGTTACTGGGGCAGCTGAACGGATGATAAAAAGCTACTAAACTGCTAACCACGTAGACATCAAGCTTCAGTCATGCAAGGTGACTGAGCTCTAGTGACTTCTGGAGCAGAATTGCACCGGTAATTGGCAAAATGACTCGGGATAGTCAATCCCTTAACGGCAGATGTCATGCTAAGTGTTCCTACCACAATAAAGTACAATTTTAAAACCAGTCAAGTTCTTTCTGTAGTCACTGATCTTTTCTGCATCACCGACTTGGAAATAGGTCACAGCGCAGATCTCTGCGCATAGTTCAAGTCTGTAATACAGTCTGTTACAGGTGCTCTCATCCCGTTTTCTCCAACTCTCACACAGGCTTGGACTTGGGGCTCTTCTGGGCCACATGCTGTATGCCTCCTTCCCCACCCAGTCCACCTATCCTGCTGCTTAGAGTAAACCACACCCACCATGCGAACTGGCTGATACATGAGTGGATGGACAAACACGTAACGTGTGAGGACTCTGTCTCATTGCACTGTAATGATTTCTCTTGCAACCCATTACTTTAAGCAGAAGGACTAAATCCTTACCTCAATTTCTGAAAAATAGGATTCTTTCTCATGCAGAAATGCAGCCATTTCAGTGCTTATAATGGCCTTAAACAACCCGTCCACATGAGACAGCCTGGTGCCTACTGTCATGGGTAATGATAGCTGCTGTCTCTTGCCTGCTCATTCTAACCCAAGACTGGGCTAAAGTCTTAATGGAGATGGCTCCAATTATACCTTCCACTCACTCTAGGAGATAGCCACACTCTGTCCATCTGATACATGAGCTAACCAAGCCTGACTGTCGTTAGGTGACTACATTAAGGAAATAATGAGTTGAACAGCAAAGATCTGCAGAGAAGCTTGTGATTTGAACCCAGGAATGTCCAACTCAAGGCTCAAGTGTCTTATGTGACCTCCTCAGACACCAAACACCCATAGTGGAAACTAAGTGTGATAGTGGATATGCTAATTAGTTGGATCAGAGTGATCATGTCACAACGCACAAGTTCATCAAACCATCACATTGTATACCACGAATATATAAATTTTTATTGGTCAATTATACCACATTAAAGCTGGAAGAATATAAATATTACATCGAGTCCAAAGATACCTTATATGTTAAAGTAGATTTTAGACTTCCAAAGTAATAATTTAAGAAAAGTTCAAGTCCTCCCAGAGAATCCACATGATGGAGAGAACTTTGGTATCCACCTAGCAGGAGAGCAAAGCCTCCCAGGGCTAGATCTGATAAGGGATCGTATTTAAAACCTGAGCTCTGAGCGACTGTAGGTGCAATGGGTCACGCAGGTCCTGAGGAGAGGAATTCACATGGCTTAGAAGGTGCATTTCCTCTCCCTGAGACCCGATGGTTGCCCCCCACTTCCTTTCATGCACCTCAGCTTTGTAGAAAACCACGTCGTGGCATCCAGTTTGGCGTGGCCACCAAGAGCCATGATGCCGAACCCAGCATTGCAAAAGTTTATCTCCCTAGGGAGGAAACGTACTGACAGGAAGTGGGAGAGGAGAGCAAGGAATGCAAAAGGCCGCCTCTCCCTCTTCGCAGGGTGCTTGCTTTGCACACCTGTGGGAGAAGTCCTGGTGTGGGGTGAGCTGCATCCTTAACAGCTGAGCATGGGACAAAGGACACAGGGTTCTGCAGTCCTCCTGTTTTCCCATCTTCTCACCGCTCCTATCTTTTTTCATTACTTCCCTGCTTTTACACCTCCAAGACAAATAGTAATGATTTAATCTTCGTTTCAGGTTCTGGAAGAATTTGGTCTAATCACCCTGCGTACCAGACTAGCATAGAATATTGTGGCCTGAGGCACAAGGAAATGGTCATAGGACCAACTAGAAGTTGAAAGACAAATTCTGTAAATTTGCTTTTGTCATTTTGAGCTTAGATTTAAAGACAAACAAATAAACAACAACAAAAAACCCCTCAAGATCTAGAGGAGTAGGATGTGTACATTAAGGCAGTGTGGTGTGTTACTGCTGAACTGTTGCATAAAATCACAATTATATAAATATTAGCACAAGTAGATAGCTAAAACAAGTGAAATAAAATAAAATAAAACCCCAGGTATTAAAGACTTTGGTGATAAGGCTGGGCACATGGTTAGAACCATCTAGAGGAAGCTGCCCACTGAGGGGGTTTCCTTGCCTGTGAGTTGCACATCAGAACTGAAACTTTTGAGAATCATAAAACCTAGCACAAAAAATAATTCCCACACCAAAACTCAGTTTGTTGAACTTGTCAGCATTAGACTGGCATAACCAGTCAACTGGATTTGTGTTCCAGACATTCACTGGTTAGTTGGAAAATGCCTGCAAGGAGTTATTACCTTCCCTACCAACAGACAAATGTGGGGCCACTGTCTTAGGGACCTGAGTCTAATTTTACGTGCCCACGAGAACCCCTTTTAGAGCAGAGGAAAGCTATTTTGTGCCAGTCAAGATTATTTTTAAGAGACTGGACTGGCAATGAGTTGCAGTCTCAACAGAAAACTAGCTCTCACCTCTCAGAACAGGGAAGCAGGATTGAGAGTAAAATGGAGTCACATTTCCCCCTCAAACTGAGAAAAAGGTTTCCATCACTTCTTAATGGTGCTTGCACTGCCATTGTTTATTCCCTGCCCCACATTCCATTATGAAGAAAACCAACCCAGACATCCTGAGTTTAAGAAAAGAAACAAAAGAGAGAAATAAAAAAAAAGAACTGCCAGGCAATGATAGCATGTTTTCAGCACCTGGTTCACTGAATATGTGCGTGGCGTGGTCCTGTACCCACTACAGGAAAAGGAACAGAAACCTCAGTCGGGCTTCCCACTGGGATGCATATGGCTTCCAGGGAACTCGCTGCTTTCCTCTTTTCTAAATCAAGACCATCCTACTGGTAGCCTAAGGATCAAGTTTGCAACGCTTAACTTGAAAAGTTTGCAACGCTTACCTAATCCAAAGCTCTCTACGGAGTGTAAGCAGCATGAGTCAAGGCTGACGTTGGAAATGAGGGGATCTTTGGAGGAATTTTCTAGTCAGAGACCTACAATTTTGTCATTGCATTGTTTTGCACTAATCAAGATGTTTCCAGAGTAAGTCATATTCCTGTTGATTAGCAGAATTCCTAATTCTTCCTTTGCACACCCTATTTCCACTTTCCCCACTAAATGAAAAATGTATTCAGCCAATTTAGGAATCTTCACCTTCCGTGCATAAAACACAAGCAAGTTTAAATTCTTAATAAAAGTGAAAGTCGGATCTCTCTGGCCATAAGAACGATTCATTGACATCATAATCTTTAAAGCTAATCTGGGAAGGTCAAAGAAGAAGGAAAGAAAGACAAAGTGGAAAAAGATTTTATTCCTGATGGAGGAAAAAAAAGCTCTGCAATGGACAGTTGAACAAAATGTAAACTGACAAATTCTGAACACATCATTTTCATAATTGCCTTGCCGCGGAAATTTTTTTAAAGCAATATCCACACTGAAGGAGAGGATCATGATTGGAAGATTCTTCCTAAAAACAGTGAAGACTCTCTCTGTGGTGGTGGGAAAGGTGCTGTCCTACCAAAAGGGTGTCCGGGTGCTGCTGGAAGACCAATGGGTAAGAACTGGGCCCTTGTGTCAACGGCAGCTGTTGCAGGGATCATTGTAACTCTGGCTCCTTTAGGTCGGGTCAAAGTGACTACAGCCCCAGCCAACATTCTGGCTATAAACTTACAGAATATCCTAAGCTAGGGCAGTGGCCTGGGAGTTTAGATCCACAAGGGAGTGCATACTACGCATCTGCCTCATTAGCTGGTGCTGAAAATGGGTGGCACTGAAGCATCCATCTGGTACCAGGCCACTGGTGGCCTGAAAGCAGGAGGGAAGGGGCAGAGGAGGAGGCACCAGCCTGAGGCAGCCCCAACCCCACGCTCACAGAGTGGGATTGGACTCTTATCTTACACGGCATACAAAAAAGCAACTCTAAATGTGTTGAAGTCTTAAACAGGAGACAGAGCAAGAATGTTATTAGGAGAAAACACGAAAGAAAGTGGGGCCATTGGATCCCAGGCACTGATTTTGTGGGTTGTGTGAAGCCAAAAACACAAGCAACAGAAACAGAAAGAGACATGGAACTAGAGAGTGAAGGGACAACCTACAGAATGGGAGAAAATACTGCCGTTACAACTAAAAAGGAATGAATACCCAAATCTTAAGGAACTAGGAGAACTCCACAGTAAGAAAACAATGTGACTTAGAAATGGGAAGAGATAAGATGTTTCTTAGAAGGAGACCACGGTCCATGGCTATTTCCAAAGTGCCCAATATTGCTAGGTACTGGAAAATTCAAATAAAACCACAGTGGAAGGTCACTTCACACCTGTTAAAATGGTTTTCATCAGACGGAAGAGCGTGAGCGGCGATAGGGCTGGGGAGAAATGGAGACCCTCGTACAACATTGGCAGAAATGTGAATTTAATACAGTTGTTGTGGAAAAGAGCATGGAGTTTCCTCCAAAAAAAATTAAAAACAGAAGCTTTCCTATCATAGAGTGATCCCACCACTGGGCATACAAGGGCTAATCAAAAAACATTGCTTGTTTAAATTTTTAAAAATTAATAAGGCAAAAGACATTTTTGCATGAACCCTTCTTAAAATATTCTCCCTTCTTTCAAACTATTCATCCCATTGTTCCTGACACTCTATAGCAACTCTGAAAGTCTTCCTTTGTGTCTTTTGGCGCATGTCAAAAAGAATAGTGAAGAGATGCCTGGATCGGCTTAGATATACGGGCCTCCCTTGCGGTCTGCCTTCTCCACAGAGACCAGCCGGCGGGACAGGTAACTCCAGCTACAGGCACCTGGACTGTTTAGACCCAGGCCTCTCTTGCAGCCCGGCCTTCTCCGCAGATGACCTTTGGGGACCAGGGAACTCCAGCCAGAGCTCCCGCCCTTTCTCCCAGAACCTTGAGCTACAGCAGAATAACTGTGCTAGCTTGAGATTCAATGACTGCCTCACCCAAACAGAAGATCTCGGCAGGGTCCAGTCAGTCTGGTGAGTACGCCCCTAAAATAGAGGTATACAGAGGGTAAATAGGGTCAGTAGTAAAGCTCCCTCCACCTAACTGTAAGATCTTGGTGAGTCTGACAAGAGTGGAGTGACTCCTTTCTGCACACAGAAAGAGTGAGGCAGAGTGAGGAAAGTGCCAGGAAGGACTCCCCCAACTTGGAGAAAATCAAAAGTCTTTATGAGACACAGGCACACATAGGGACACAGTAGAGTTGCAGCCAACACAAATACTATAGACATGGAGATTTGGTGACCTGGAATAACCTGAAGATAAAGTAATAGCAGGAACTAAATTTGACCTACATCAATACTACTAGACTTGAAAACCCAGGAAGAATATAGAACTCACCCAACAGGCCCTGCAGTGGGAAGTCAGGTGACTGGCTCAACTCTTCATTGTGGGACCCAACAATTGGACAAATATTAACCTTACATTAGGACCCCAAGATACATACTACCAACAGTTGACACTAGTGGGACTGAAGGACCAAATATTAACTTGAAAGGGGAAAAATGACAAAAGGAAAAAGCAAAACACAGTCTCAAACATCTAGTACACCAGGAGCAAGTGCAGGAGACATTGAAATAGAGGACTTCAAAAGTAACACACCAGAAACCTCTGAAAAGATAGCGAGTGAAATAAAAAAAACAACCCCATGAGGCTATAGAGGAAATCAAATTAGAAGTACTCTCCCATGTAAAAACAGAAATAACAACCTTAGTAAAGGAGTTGCTGAGTGCAGCTAAAGAAGAAATAGAGAAAAAAGTACAGGAGCGTGGAAAACTGATTGAAACCTTGAATGAACAATATAGAAAATATGCAGAATTCATGAAACAAACTCAAAGAGACATCCAAGAAACAGAAAATTCTATTCAAAGTGTGCAAAACCATTTAAATGAAGCTGAGGATAGGATTTCAGACCTTGAGGACAGGATCGCAATTAGTGATCATGAAAGGACAGAACTTTTAAAAATAACAAAGCAGCATGAAGTGACAATACAACAGCTTCAAGATGATGCCAAGTGAAAAAATATAAGATTAATAGGCATCAGTGAAGAGGCAGAAGCCAATGCAAATGACATAGCCAAAATATTGACAGAAGTAATAGAAGAAAATTTCCTAAACATGGGGGGAAATTCTGATATGCAGATAAGTGAGGCATATAGAATGCCAAACAGTCACAACCCCCAACATAAATCTACACCCAGACATATAATAATTAAGGTTTCAGACATACAGCATAAAAACAGAAAACTAAAAGCTGTTAGAGAAAAGACACAACTCACCTATCAAGGAAGGCCCTTTAGAATCACAGTAGACTTTTCAGCACAAACCCTCAAGTCAAGACTAGCCTGGAGTGAGGTATTTCAAGCCCTGAAAGAAAATAACTGTCAACCCAGACTAAGGTACCCAGCAAAGCTTTCATTCAAATTTAATGGAGAAACAAGATACTTCCATGACAAAGAACAACTGAAGAAATTCACATCCACCAAGCCAACCCTAGAAAGAGTACTGAAAAACATACTAGATAGAGATAAAAATGACCACAATCCCCAAAACAACAGAAAGAAACCATCAGGTAGGACAAGCAATTAAACAAGAGCAAAAAGCAGAAAGCAAACAACTGGAACATAACACAGCAAAGTTGAGCCAGTACATATCAATGTTATCCATAAATGTAAATGGCCTCAATTCACCTATAAAAAGAAATAGGCTGACAGAATGGATCAAGAAACATGATCCCACAATATGCTGTATACAAGAAACACATTTGACACAAAAGGAAACTCATAGATTAAAAGTCAAAGGATGGAATACAGTATTCCATGCAACAGGAACCCAGAAAAAAGCAGGGGTAACTATTCTATTTGCAGACATTGTGAACTTCAAACCTAAAATGATTAAAAGAGGTAAAGAAGGTCACTACATACTCATTAGTGGAAAAATTCAAGAGAAACAACTAACAATTATAAGTATATATGCACCAAATACAGGAGCACCCAACTATATAAAATAGGTACTAATGGACATAAAAAACCAAATACACAAAACACAATTATAACAGGGGACTGCAACATCCCATTGTCACAAAAAGATAGGTCAATTAGACAAAAAGTCAACAAAGAAATAATAGAACTGAATCATACCTGTGAGCAATTGGACTCAGTAGATTTTTACAGTGTTCCATCCAACCACATCAGAATACACATTCTTCTCAGCTGTGCATTGGACATTCTCCAAAATAGAACATATATTATCCCATAAAACATTCTTAAGTAACTGCAAAGGTGTTGAAATTATCCCATATATACTATCTGACCATAGCACACTGAAATTGGAAATTAATGGCAAAAATTGCAAAACCTGCATAAATACATGGAAATTAAATAACAACCTTTTGAACAACTAGTGGGCTACAGATGAAATTAAGAAATAAAGCAATACTTACAATTCAATGAAAATGCAGAAACAACATACTGTAACCTGTGGGATGCAATGAAAGCAGTCCTAAGAGGGAAATATATAACAATAAATAGTCATATCAAGAAAACAGAACAAGCACAAATAAACAACCTAATGCTTATCTAGAAAAAAAAGAGCAGGTTAAACCCAAAGCTCATAGAAGAGAGGAAATCATAAAGATTAGAGCAGAGATTAATACTATTGAAACTAAAAAAAAAACAATTCAAAGAATTAATGAATCAAAAAGCTGTTTTTTTGAGGGAATAAACAAAATTGACAAACCTCTAGCTAATTTCATAAAGAAAAAGAAAGAAAAAACCCAAAGTCACACAATAAGGACTGAAAAGGGAGAAATTACTATAGATCTCATGGAAATTCAAAAGATCATGAATGCCTACTTTGAAAATCTCTACTCATATAGAGTGGAAAACACAGAGGAAATGGACAGATTTCTAGAAATATATGAACTACCAAAGCTCAGCGAAGAAGATACAGCAATTATGAATAACCCAATATCAGCTATTGAAATTGAAAATGTAATTAAAAACTTACCAACAAAGAAAATCCCAGGTCTTGATGGATTCATGGCTGAATTCTACAAGAAATTTGGAGAGTTAATGCCAATACTCTTTAAACTCTTCAATGAAATTGAAAAGGAAACAGTCCTCCCTAAATCATTCCTGGAGGCAAGTATAACTCTCATACCAAAACCAGAGAAAGACCCAACCAAAAAGGAGAACTGTAGGCCAATCTCACTAATGAACATTGATGCAAAGATTCTCAATAAAATACTGGCAAATAGAATGCAGCAAATCATCAAGAAGATTATACATCATGACCAAGTAGGATTCATTCCAGGAATGCAGGGATGGTTTAACATACGCAAATCAATAAATGTAATACACCACATCAACAGAGCCAAAAACAAAAACCACATGGTCATCTCAATAGATGACGAAAAAGCTTTTGATAAAGTCCAACACATGTTCATGATAAAAACCCTTCAGAAACTTGGAATACATGGTGTCTACCTCAATCTCATAGGCCATCTATGACAAACCAACAGTAAATATTATCCTAAATGGACAAAAACTGAAAGCTTTCACTTTAAAATCAGCAACAAGAAAAAGATGTCCACTATCACCACTCCTATTCAATATAGTGCTGGAAACACTAGCCAGGGCAATCAGACAAGAGAGAGAAATAAAAGGAATAAAAATAGGAAAGGAAGAAATTAAATTATTGCTTTTTGCAGATGACATGATACTCTATATAGAAGACCCCAAAAACTCCATTAAAAGACTATTAGAGGTAATAAATTCAGCAGCAGTATTGGATACAAAGTCAATACTCAAAAATCAATAACATTCTTGTACACAAACAAAAAACTCACTGAGGGAGAAATTATGGAAACATCACCATTCACAACAGCATCTAAAAAAATGAAATACTTAGGAATCCACCTAAGAATGTAAAAGACCTATATGAAGAAAATTGTACTATGCTAAAAAAGGAAGTTGAAGAGGATATTAGAAAATGGAAGGATATTCCTTCATCTTGACTAGGAAGAACCAACAGTTTGAAAATAGCCATACTCCCAAAACTGTTATACAGATTTAACGCAATCCCAATCAAAATACCATTAACATACCTCACAGATTTAGAGAAAACACTCCTAACATTCATTTGGAAACAGAATAAACCTAGACTAGCAAAGGCAATTCTGGGCAA
Source organism: Hydrochoerus hydrochaeris (assembly GCA_004027455.1). Taxonomy (NCBI): domain Eukaryota; kingdom Metazoa; phylum Chordata; class Mammalia; order Rodentia; family Hydrochaeridae; genus Hydrochoerus; species Hydrochoerus hydrochaeris. The sequence continues at coordinate 488,179 of PVLA01000663.1, forward strand.
CAAAGGCAAGACAGGAGGCATCTCAATTCCTGACTTGAAACTATCCTACAAAGCCACAGTGATAAAATCAGCCTGGTACTGGCAAAGAAATAGACATGAGTGTCAATGGAATTAGAAGATGCAAGCACAACTACAAAGATACTCAGCCACCTGATATTTGACAAAGGGGCTAAACATGTCCACTGGAAGAAGGATAGCCTCTTTAATAAATGGTGTTGGAAAAATTGGCTTTCCACATGCCGAAGACTGAAACTAGAAGGACGCCGCATGTGGGAATTGGG